>QRFJ01002783.1:83725-247474 GCA_006176705.1 Cocos nucifera | reverse complement strand
AGAGAGATCAAGATCATTATCTGAATGATGATCAAAGTTTGAAAGCTTGAGAAGCCTCGGAGGTGAGGTTGGCTTTGGATCTATTGAGTGATATAATTCTACAATCCTTGAACTGATACGTATGGACAATTCATCAATGAACTACCATATGCATAAACTTAAATTTTTGACTGAAACTTATGAACATGCTGGTTTACTGCTGAGCTTTTTCAATGAAAGGTTCTAAAGGCTCCAGTACTTGCTATGGAAACACGACTTCCTTCCAAGAAAAGTTTCTTTTGGAAAGAAGAAGAAAATCTAACAAAAAACAAAAAGATAAAGGAGAAAAGAAGAAAAAGGCAGAGCTGAAGAAAGAAAGGCCGCTGCAAGAAAAAAGTATTTCCATTGGAATAAATGAATGGTCCACTGGAAGTGGAACTATCGTACTTAGCTGGCCACCCTAAAGAAGGAGGCAGATCCTTCTGGAGGTATGCTCGTTATTGAATCTAACCTTACGATTTCTTCTGCATCTAGTTAGGTGCTGTGACTCTGGTTCTGGTGCTCCACTTATGCACTTCTAATGCAGGGTCTTGAGGATTAGCAGAAGACTGAGGGATTGTGAGATGGAATCCTACGCAATACGAAATGGAGCAAGAGTTGCTGTCGTAGCTGTGGGAACATACCCTCTTCGACTATCATTTGGTTTAGACTTAGTATTAAAAGATTGTTATTATGTGCCTACAGCAAACGAAAATTTGATTTCTATTTCTTGTCTTGCATTAGAATGCTATATAAATTAGTTTTCTTAAGGACCATTGTACATTCTTTATGAAAGAAATAAAATTGCAAGTGGTTTCCCTTAATTAAGGATCTTTATCAATTATATGTTGATGTATCTATTTTTAATTTCAAGAAAAATGTGAATGCCATAAAAATCAATAAAAAGTAGGGATAGTGCAAACGATAGATTATCTATGGTACCTAAGACTGGTCATAAATAGCAAAAGAATAGGAATTAAACATTAGAGAAAATTGGCTATTGAGTCCTGTTGGCTTTCGAGTCATATCCAATTATGATCCTGTCTTCCAAATGGCAAAAATGACTAAGCCCTCCTTTTGTAGGACATGGAGAAAGGCAGCGGAGTTCTTGCCTTAGTATATTACTAATGTGTGCGACCCATTTGATGTTACCGGCCAGGAGGCAACTTATTTATTCAATTCTTTACGATTGATTTATCTAGGTATGGGTGTGTATCTTGTAAGACACAAGTCTGAAGTTTTAAAAAGTTTTACAAGAAATTCAAAACATGAAGTAGAAAGCAAATTGAAAAACCTTTAGGTTCTTCAATCAGATCGAAGAAGGGTGAATAACCTATTTTAAAATTTTTTGGACTAATCTCAAAGAAAAATGGATGTCTCTCAAATAGGAACCTTCCACTGGAACACCTCAATGGGTTTCAAAATGGAGAACAGATCCTATTAGATATAATCCAACTTCCATGATGAGCTATCACAGCCTCCTTATTTTCTTTGGGGATACTATTTGGTTAACTGCATATAACTTAATGAATGAGGGTTCCTCTAAAATTTTCTACACCTAACCGTATGAAGTTATGGATTTGGTAAGAAATCATAGTCGAAGTCATCTCAAAAATTTGGGATGTCTTGTCATGTCAAAACAACAACAATGTGAACAAGTTAAACTTTAGGTCCTTTAGTGCTCAATTTATAGATATCCTAAAGAATCATTTAGGGATATATTATTCTACATTCAAGATACAATGTGATTGTGAGTCGACATGCCATTCTTCTTGAAAACTAGTTTATTCAATGAGTAGCCGGCATTTAGAAAGCAGATCAGCTCGAGGAGAAAGTAATCACAAAGAGCACGAGCTAGGACAAATAGGAACCAAATCTAAGTTTGAGCCAATCCAATTCACTACCTCTCCAACTATAGATCAAAAAGGATTTTCTGACACTCTTGAATGATACTTAGTACTTATTTCAGAGGAAGTAGAGAAAATATTCCTCATAGGTAATAGGGTTTCATTTGGTGATGATCCCAAAACCTATAACGAGTAATATCGGATAACTCTGAGAAATGGTTAGATATAATGAAGTAGAAATTGATAGCCGATGCACTCAAACATAAGTTGTGGATCTTGGTAGATCCACCAGAAGGTATTAGTTACCTATTGGATGTAAATGGATCTACAAGAGAGATTGGTGCAGATGGAAATGTGGAGATATTCAAATCTAGATTAGTGGACAAAAGGTTAAGTCAGCGTGAAGGCTTTGATTATCAGGATACCTTTCATCAAGTAGCTTGCTAAATCCATCCACAATTATTTGCTTCTGACAGGCCTATTTCGATATGAAATATAAGCAAATGAACCTAAAAATTGGCAATTCTTGAATGGATATCTTTAGGAAGATATCTATATGGAACAACTGCTCAGTTTCATATCCAGTGATGATTTAGATCAACAAGGTATGCAAGGCTGAAAACGGTCCATTATATGAATTTAAGCAACATCTGCGAGCTTGAAACAGGCTCATTTTAACGATGTGATCAAACTATTTTGTTTATCAAAAAATAAGGAGGAGCCATGTGTCTTCAAAAAAGGTCAGTGGGAGTTCTGTTGATCTTCCTCATATTGTACATGGATGACATCCTCCTTATTGGGAATGATATTCCCATGTTGACCATAGTTAAAATATGGTTATCTAAAGAATTCTCTATGAAAGACCTAGGAGAAGCATCCTTTTTTCTAGAAATTAAGGTCTACAGAGATAGACCGAATAGGATGCTAGAACTTTCATAGAAGATATATATAGAAGAAGTGCTAAAGAGGTTTAGCATGAAAATCTCTAAGAGGGGTTTAGTATCCTTCAGACATGGCATTCATCTTTCCAAGAAGATGTGCCCTAGCACACGTGAGGAAATAGAATGCATGAGCAAGATCCCTTATGCTTCAGCAATAGGGAGCCTCATGTATGCCATGTTATGTACATGACCTGATATAGCCCATGCTGTAAGTGTCACGAGCAGATATCAGTCAAATCTAGATGAAAAATATTGGACTTTTGTGAAATGTATCCTTAAGTACTTATGAAGAACTAAGGATATGTTGTTGGTCTTTGGTAATGGAGAACTCCAAGTCCAGAGGTATACAGACTCGGATTTTATGTCCGATGTAGATGATCGAAAGTTGATATCTGAGAGTCTGTTTGTGTGCAATGGTGGAGCTATCAGTTAAAAAAGTTTCAAGCAGATAGTGATAGTAGATTCCATCATGGAAGAAGAATACATCGCTGCATCAGAAGTTGCAAAGAAGGCATTCTGGTATAAGAAGTTTGCCATAGAGATCGGAGTGATGCCATTAGATGCCATTTCTCTATACTGCGATAATAATGGCGCCATAGCTCTTTCTAAAAAGCCAAGGTCTCACAAAAAATCCAAGCACATCGAGCGATGATGCCACCTCATCCGTGATTACCTCGCGAAGGATTACGTTGAGGTCAAAAGAGTTAACTCCATAGACAATGCGGCGGACCCACTTACAAAGCCATTAGGCCAGCAGAAGATTGAAGCCCACCTTGAGAAGATGGGACTTAGAATTATAGCCAATTGGCTTTAGGTCAAGTGGGAGTTTGTTAGATATGTGTGCCCTAGAAGCTAGAATTGGCTGACACTTATAATACACTTCTAGGGGCAAAATTATAATTTTGACTATAAATAATAAAATGAGTTATTTTCTATCATATATGTGTATTTAGTGTCTGTGATACATCCCTTGAGTTTAGGTAATGATAATTCTTATTTTCAGAATTGAAAATTTAAGACAAGAATTTTCATAATTTCATATGCTCCTGACCATAGGCATCATCATGAAGATGGTGATTGATCCAAAAAGTTAGTGTACAATTGCTTCTGTATGTATCTTGAGTCTACAGTGTAGAGACATTAGAGTGAAAGTCACGTCGTTAGAGAACGAGGGCACTGAGTGTGACCACCTTGAGTAGTCATAAGGAAGCCTACCTTCTCATCGATGACTGAGCATACGGCAGTGGTGTGTCTGGTTCTTTGACCTAAGGTGCATCGGCAGTTCCCCTTAAAGGCTGTTATAGTTTGACTACACCATGATCTCGATCTCCTAGCCATTTGGAATCCTAAGGTGTATGTTGGCTGTAGCATATCCATTGCAAGAAATTGGATTGCACCAAGATGGAATCTATTCTCTCGGGGATAAGGAAAACCCTATGGATTGAAATCAAGTCCATAAGCCCATGGCCATGGTAGAGAGTGAAGATATAGAGAGTTTCTATTAAGGTTTTTCACATCGAACTTGAATCGAATGATTAAATCATATGATAGAAATTTGGGTTTGACGAGTTCACCTTAATCCTAATCTGATCAGGGCTCAAGATAGAAGAACTTAATCATACAAGTAGCTGCACCGAGAGGTTCTTTTTCAATTTTGATGCACTGCCACGATATACTGCTAGGTGTCACTGGTGGATTTTGGGAGCAATTAGAATGATTTAGCTGATCGATCATTCCAGTTGTCTAAATCAGAAGAGTTCTGATCTACCGAAAGAAGTTTCAATGATCTCGATGATGGAGATCACGACATATCCCATTACCATATAAAACTTAACCTAACTGGATCACACAAATAAGGGTTTAGATCTGGATATCATCAATTAGACTAATCCGGTTCAATTGATTTGAATTAGATTCAATTAGGTTCAAGAAAATCATGCTAGCATACATTTGAACCTAACATTCTTCTTTTTCTATCATTAAAAGTTGTCTCAGCTGAGCCAAATATGTTTGTGCTCACTCAGGTACCTTTACTTGGTCTGACTAAAACTTTTCCAAATCAGAAAAGGGTTGTCTTAATTTATGAGATAAATTTGAGATAACACATGCCATTTTCCGTCACCTACTAATTCTTGTTCTTTGACTTGGTCAAACATTGACCTTTGACCCTTGGACATCTGCCCATGTGTCATGCACCCATAAGAGAGACTAATTGACCAAGTACACCTACCATTTGATAGGCAGATGGAGGGTGCATGCCTAGGATGGCGTGTGCCCCAAGTGGATAAACACTGGAGTCCCATACGGATGGGACTCTAGGTTGCTTCTTGGATTCAAACTAGGTGACCCTTACCTATAGTCTTTGACTAGTCTAAGCCACCATCTAAGGATGAATCTATGGGACTCTCATCTGATTGGATCAAATGATGTCATCTCACCAATCAGATTTAGATCTGATTGCACGAAGCAATGCGATTGGCTGGTATGATGCAGCACTGCATGACGTAGTAGGGTCTATAAATAAACCCTGTCGGCGCCCAACCTTAAAAGAGTTCCTCTTATCCCATGCGCCAAGGCTGCCCCTCTCCCTCCTTCATGCCATCTTCTGATCCTCTCTCTCCTCTCCATGCCCAAGGAAGTTGGGCTTCAGTTTGGTGCAATCCAAGCAAGAAAAGGCTAACGAGAAAGGAAGAAAGCAGCACTGCTACAGAGATGACTGTTGATCTTTAGAAGGAGTTTTGAAGATCCTCCAAATCAGGTCCAGATCTGATTTTTGAAGACGTGATAAAGAAGGAGAAGATCTCCAGATTCAGTCTGAGTGGATATCGATAAAGGCTAGGCACTTACGTGGCTAGATCCAGAATCTTAGGCAATCAGCAAGATCATCAAAGAATAATTGGATTACCCAAAACCAAGGTAACATTAGTTTAGATTTAATTTAATTTAATTTTCTTATTTATCAGATCATAAAATTAGATCTGAAAAGTATCAGATTTGATCTAGATTTAAGAGAAAACTTTTAAAATATGCCTCTCGATCCAATCAGATTTGAATGAACCTGATCCAAAAAATCTAATTTTTTCCTTCAACTATAATAACTCTAGCTGTGGCTACCAGACAATATCCAAAATAATCCAGAGCATAGATAAATTTTTTGGTAGTAAAGACTCGCTCTGCTTACAATGCAATTCTTGATCGACCTGGTTTAAATGCACTTTGAATGGTGGTGTCCACTTATTATTTGAAGATGAAGTTTCCAACAAGTTACGGGATTAGAGAGATTAGGAGAGATCAAACTCTGGCAAGGCATTGCTACTCAATTGCCCTACGAAAGGATGAACAGTCCAACCCTTGTTCTGTTGATGGGCTAGATGCTCGGGACGACCTCACAGAAGAAAGGAGAGAACTAATAGAAGATCTAGTGACCATCCCCCTAATGATGGAACGCGGAGCATATGGTTTAAATTGGCTCCAATGTAAAAGATGAAGTTCGGGAGTAGTTCATCTACTTTTTACAAAGAAATGCCGACGTCTTCGCCTAAGTTTTGATGGATTTGCCTAGGATTGATGCTAAGGTTATAGAACATCGACTGGCCATTGATCCTAAGCATCGACTAGTAAAAGAAAGAATTTGAGGCCATGCACCAGAAAGGCAAAAGGTAATAGCAGAAGAAGTCGGCAAGCTTTTCAACACTGGATTTATTCAAGAAGTCAGCTATTTGACTTGGGTTCCTAACGTGGTCCTGATCAAGAAAGCCAACGGCAAGTGGAGAATGTGCATTGACTTTAAGAAGCTTAACAACGCCTGCCCAAAAGACAGCTACCCTTTGCTTAGAATTGACCAACTGGTGGACACGACTTCAGGCTACGAGCTCCTCACCTTCATAGATGTCTTCTCTAGCTACAACCAAATTCAGATGGCATCGAAGGATGAGGAGAAGACTACTTTTATTACTAACCATGGTCTTTACTATTACAGGATCATGCTCTTCGGACATAAAAATGTAGATGTGACTTATCAGCGCTTGGTCAATAAAATCTTCAAGGAGTAGATCGGCCATAATATGGAGGTTTATGTCGATGACATGCTGGTCAAAAGCCAAAAGACTATCAATCATTTTGCCAATCTTGAAGAGGCTTTAGATATGCTCAGAAAATACAAGATGAACCTGAACCCAACCAAGTGCACCTTTGGAGTAGCCTCAGAAAGTTTTTGGGATTCATGATCTTGAGATGAGGGATCAAAGCCAATCCAGAGAAAATTCGAGCTATCCAGGAGATGACCGCTCTGAAGTCCATCAAGAAAGTTTAGCACCTGATCGAGAAGATGGTGTCTTTGAATCATTTTGTCTCGAGGTTGGTGGAATGCTGCATGTCCTTCTTCCAAATTCTCAGAAAATTGAAAGATTTTCACTGGACTCAGGAATGCCAAAAGATGTTCGATAAGCTCAAGAACTACTTCAGCTTGCCCCCTACTGGCCAAATCTAAATCTAGAGAGGAGTTGTTTCTCTTCCTCGTGATCTCTCCTATGGTGCTAGCAGTAGTCCTGGTCAAAGAAGAGGTGAAAGTATAATGACCAGTCTACTACATAAGCCAAATCCTAAAGAATGCTGAGACCAGGTATACAAAGTTGGAAAAATTGACTTATACTCTTTTGATTGCAGCAAGAAGACTTCGACCTTACTTCTAGGGACATGCTATAACACTCCTTACTGACTAACCGATCATAGCAATCCTTCATCAAATCGATGCTTCTGAAATAATTGCAACATGGGCCATTGAATTAACGGAATTTGACATCAACTACCGACCTCGATCAACAATCAAGGCTCAAGCACTGATCGACTTCATAGTTGAGTGTACCATTCCAGATGAAGCTGAGCTTAAGTAGAACGAGATTGGCATCCCATGGTTGCAACCAAGCCTGTCCAAATAAAGTGCCAATCTTCCCGAAGGTTTTTGTGCCCTATATGTAGATGGTTCATCCAACTCCGCTGGAGCAGATGCGGGGTTAGTCTTAGTCAACCCTGAGGGAGTCATCATCAAGTATGCGCTACACTTCAAATTTTCTACAACTAATAATGGGGCCAAATATAAAGTACTGATCGCCAGATTAAAAATAGTAAGACAGTTAAAAGTAGATCGGCTTCAAGTCTACAGTGATTTTCAATTGGTGGTTGGCCAAGTTAGTGGCAACTATGAAGCACAGAAGAAAAGTATGATGAAATACCTTGAGAAAGTAAAGGATTTGACTTTGGCCTTTGACAGTTTTGGCATTCGATAAATTTTGAAGGCAGAAAATACAAAAGCCGACCTTCTCTCTAAATTGACCACTGTAGCCCCAACCAAACTATTTAAAGAAGTATTTTTTGAAACTCTAAAATGCCCAAACTTAGAGGAATCATAGCTCGTTATGAAGATGGGGCTCGAGTTGAGCTGGATTGATCCATTAGTTATCTATCTTAAAGTGGAAATTCTTTCTCATGATTCGAAAGAAGTTCAAAATCTCAGGAATCAAGCCTTCTGGTATGTTTTGTATGAGGGCAAGTTGTATAAAAGGTCATATTTGCTATCGATGTTAAGATGTCTCTAATCTTCAGAGGCCGACTTCGCATTATGGAAAGTGCACAAGAAAATTTATGAAAGTCATGTAGGAGCCAGATCCCTATCACAAAAACTACTTCGGTAAGAATACTATTGGCCGATCTTGTACCATGATTCTATGGAGTATGTCAAGAAATGTGACCGTTATCAGAAAAATGCAAACATACAAAGAGAGCCGACCTCCGAGCTTACACCACTAAGCGCATCTTGGCCATTTATGCAGTGGAGAATGGATATACTTGGCCCTTTTCCAATGGCATCCGGACAACGAAAGTTTCTCCTAGTTGCGATCGACTACTTCACCAAATGGATCGAAGTCGAACCACTAGCAAAAGTTACTGATGCCAAGGTATAGAACTTCATCTGAAAGTCAATCATCTACTAGTTTGGTTGGTCCCAAACTCTCATAATAGATAACGGGCGATAGTTTGCTGGGATGAGGTTTGTTGAGTTCTACGAAGATCTAAACATCTTCCATCACTTCATGTTGGTAGCTCACCCACAGGCAAATGGAAAAGCTGAAGTAACCAACCAGACCTTGTTGCAAGGCATCAAGACAAGACTCAATAGAGCAAAGGAAGCCTAGGCAGACGAACTCTACCATGTCCTCTGGGCATACCGAACTACTCAAAGGCTATCGATTAGGAAAATACCATTTGCCTTGGCTTTTGGAACGGAGGCAGTCATCCCAATCAAGCTTAAACTCCTATTAGCATGGGTCGTGGCCTTCAATGAGCAGCGTAACTCATAGGACCTTAGAGTCAATCTCAATCTGCTGGAAGAAAAAAGAGAAGAAGCCCAAGTTCAGATGGCAACCTACCGGTGAAAGGTGGCCCAATATTATAACTTCAGAGTTACAAGTAAAATATTTAAAGTGGGGGACTTAGTACTTTGGCGAGCCGCTATCTCTCAGCCTCAGAGCTAGGAGAAGCTTGCCCCAAATTGGGAAGGATCCTATAAGATCACAGAAGTTGTCTAACCCGAGACGTACTACTTAAAGGAACTCGAGAGGGCAGACCTCCCTCGACCATGGAATTTAGAAAATCTATAAATTTATTATCAATAATTTGATTATAATGAAATCCCCCTACTCCAACACCTTAATCTTTGTTGTGTATCGATGATAAACAAGAACTGCCCCATGAACTTAATTTCATGACAAATATAGCATGTTAGAAACAGGAGGAGAACCTCATCCTAGCATGAGTAAAGTCGAAGACCTCGTTCATTTTAGATGAGATGAGGGAAGATGCCCTGACAATGGCCCTAATGTGCCCCTACAGTCCGTTAGAAATAGAAGGAGAACCTCATCCTAACATGAGCAAAGTTGAAGGCCTCATTCATTTTAGACGAGATGAGGGAAGAGGCCCTGACAACGACCCTAATGTGCCCTTAGGAGGAGAATCTTATCCTAACATGAGCAAAGTCGAAGGTCTCGTTCATTTTAGACAAGGTGAGGAAAGAGGCCCTGACAATGGCCCTAATGTGTCCCTACAGTCTATTAGGAATAGGGGGAGAACCTCATTCTAATGTGAGTAAAGTTGAAGACCTCGTTCATTTTAGACGAGATGAGGGGAGAGGTTCCGACAATAGCCCTTATGTATCCCTACAATCCGTTAGGAACTAGAGGAGAACCTCATCCTAACATGAACAAAGTTGAAGGCCTCGTTCATTTTAGATGAGGTAAAAAGAGAGGCCCTAACTTAGCCAGAGATAAGATCTCCTCCGAGCTTCGACTTTAAAAGAAGATAAGATCTCCTTCAATCTCGGTTGGAGATAAGATCTTCTCCGAGCCTCAACTTCAATAAAAGATGAGATCTCCCCCAAGCCTCAATCTCAATAGGAGATAAGATCTTCTTTAACCTCGGCTGGAGATAAGATCTCCTCCGAGCTCAACTTCAATAGGAGATAAGATCTATTTCAATCTCGACTGGAGATAAGATCTCCTTCAAGCTTCAACATCAAAAGAAGATAAGATCTCCTTCAACCTCAGCTGGAGATAAGATCTCCTCTGAGCCTCAACTTCAACAGAAGATAAGATCTCTCCCGAGCTTCAACCTCAATGGATGCAAAGCCCGAAAAAGATCTTCAGCAGTTATCTTTTTTGTACTTTCTTTCTTCGAATTTCAAACTCAAAAGTGGGGGAACTATTATTAGGAATAAATTTTACTCCCATCGAAGTTCAGTCTGATCCTTAGCCTAATGTAACTGGTAATTGTAGAAGAGCTTTGATCAAAAAATCTCCAGCAGCTGAACTCCTTTCGAACTTCTCCTTCAGCTGAATTTCTACATGAGCCAAACTCCTTTCGAACTTCTTCTTTAGTCAAATTCCTCCACCAGCCGAACTCCTTCTGGACTTCTCCATCAATCGAATTCCTACAGGAGCCAAACTCTTTTTGGACTTCTCCTTCAGTTGGATTCCTGCAACAGCCAAACTCCTTTCGGACTTCTTCTTCAGTCAGATTTCTCCACCAGTCGGACTCCTTCTAGACTTCTCCATCAGTTGAACTCCATCTGGATTCCTTCAGTGGATTACTTCTAGATTTTAAGTAGTATTCCTCCTAGATGATCCCCTCTAGCCATATTTCCTTTAGGAGTTCGAACTTCTCTGAAATTGATATATGTCAAAGCTCTTAACTAACCAATGCCTGCTTCCTCCAAACTTTTGACTATCAAATATCAATGAATAGTCTACTCCACTATCGGATGGTTACGACTATCATTATCAGTCTGCTATAGGCGATCCCACTATCAGATGATTATGACTGTTATTATCAATCTATTACGAGTGACACACAGTCGGATTCCTCTAAGAGCTAAACTCATTTCGGACTTCTCCTTCAATCGGATTTCTATAGGAGCCAAACTCCTTTTGAACTTCTTCTTCAGTTAGATTTCTCCACCAGTCGGACTTCTTCTGGACTTTTCTGTCAGTCAAACACCATCCTGATTCTCCCAGTGGATTACTTCCAAATTTTAAGTAGTATTCCGCCCAAATGATCCCCTCTAGTCGTATTTCCTTTAGGAGTCCGAACTCCTTTGGAATTGATATATGTCAAAGCTCTTCATCAACCAACGTTTGCTTCCTCCGAACTTTGACTATTAAATCTCAATGAATAGGTGATCCTACTACCGGATGATTATGACTATCATTATCAATCTGCTATAGACGATTCCACTATCGGATGGTTATGACTATCATTATCAGTCTATTATAAGCGACACCTCTCTCCATAATAAATTTCATGTGGCTCCGAGCGGCCTATGATCAGACGGTTATGACTATCATATCAGTCTACTATGGGCGACATCTCTCTTCATAATAAATTTCACATGGCCCCAAGTGACCCATGATCGAATCGAATGGTTACGATTGTCACTATCAATCTGCTTCGAGCTCTATCTATAAAAGAGAGCCTCTAGATACATTTTCTCTAAGCTCTGTTCTCCTTTTCAAAACTCTACTGAATTCTTTTCTGAGCACTCCATTTCTATTGGCTAGAAGAGCTGACTTGATCATCGGAGGGTCCTATTGGAGCCACCACCACCAACTCCAGATGTGACTTTATTTTTTAGGTCACCGATGGTAATCTCTTCTTCCTCAACTCTAGCTTGATACAGAGTCAACCAGATTCTACACCAACAAACATTATTCAAAGGAATCTATTCAGCACCTTACCATAACATCAGGTGAAGCTTTGATCTTTTCTCTACCAGATCTAACACCAGGGATCTGATATCAATTATTATTCTAGATGGCTGCTCTGATACCAATTTGTTGGAAATAATTCTTGCTACTCAATGATTATAGAAACAACAACAAGGATCTAAGAAAAGGGGTGGCCAAACTATTGAAACCCTATCAAATCCTACGGCATGGAGAAAGGGAGAGAATGAGAGAGGAAGCAAGATTTTAGGGAGAAAAGACTTGTATTGATTTCATGCTTAGTTTACAAGACTCAGTACAGAGTATATATACCTGATCAAATAAGATCCAATCTAAAAACCTCTCCTAGCTAACCTAATGTTATGCACTCCTCGAGTCCATGTAAACCCATGTCTCCCATGCACACATCCATTGGACAAATTTCAGTCCAATCCATAGGTTAGCCCCCTTAGGACCTTACAAATCATGACCCTAAGTTTCTAAGATTAAACCCAATCCCAGGCTAAAATAGAAACTATATTCTATTCTATTCACTGCTTGAGCTAGCTCGTTCGGCAATCGAGTCAGCTTGACGATGATGTCTCCTACAAGAGCCTGAATCATCACTTTCTATTCTACTACTTGGGCCAACTCTCTTAGGGTTCGAGCTGACTCAGCTTCTACTCAGATTGGCTCTGACATGAATCGAGCTAGCTCTTCTGGCATATCAACCATATATGCTTTCTAGACTTCTGCTTGAGCCAGCTCTCACAAAATTTGGGATAGCTCATCTTCAACTTGGCTTGGCACTCTACAGTTTGGACTGACTCTTCTGATAGAATCCAAGCCAGCTCTTCTGAAGTATTTGCTGAAGCTTTTTAATGGTTGATTTCATTCACTCCTTGCTCTCTTTCCACCCGCTTTCAAGGCTTGAGAGCACCAAGTATGGTCATCTTAATGATTGGACCTAATCGGATCTTTAAAGTGGAGGCCAAAGCCTATTGATTAGATTTCTGGGGCAAAATTAAATTACTAAAAGTTGTTTGGAGAAATAATTGGTTAAAGAACCTATTCATAGATGCACATTGGTTGACTGACCAAAGTTGAACTTGTGTGTAGTCTATGTGGATTCTAGTATCTACTAGAAAATTGAAGTAATTTTTTGAAATGGAGGTAGAGGCTACCAATTTGAATAAAATAGTGAGAGAATCATTAGACTAAGGTCCAAGTCTCTAGGCTTAATATAATTCATATACATTAGGTCATTGATCTCTTTTCTCATAGAATAAGGCTAAACCCTAATTGCTGCAATCACTATCCGATAGTGATGACTTATGGGACCCAACTTTGATAATTAATATCAAAAGTTGAATTTGATTCAACAGTATGAATGGGTTCGTGCTGGAGTTTCTAAACTCAGTCAAAGCAATAAGTCCAATATTGATCCAAATTAGGCATAGTGCTTCTACTGTTTGAAGCAGGGTCAAATGGAGAAGAATTATCTTGATTTTTTTGACCATAATAGGCTGAACAAGAGAAAGAAGCAAGAGTTTCTTATCAAAAAAGTTATATGATAACACCTTAAAATTTTTCTATATGTAATTCTACTACCAAGATATTAGATATCGGTGGTCTTATGCAATTTGTTGCAAGAACTTTAGGAAAGTAGAATATTTTAAAATGGTGAGAGATTCATGAACGTTAGGGACGGAAGTCCTGTTTCAATCCTAGCTTTAGAAATTATTAAGCTTATTTTCAAAAGATGTCATTTTGATTGATTATCAATATTATCCATCGTTTATGATAAATATGATCTCCGTTAGCCTTTTGGTAAGAAATGATTATCATTTATTAGTAAAAAAGATTATTATGATATTGTTATGAATAATATTACAATAATACATGGACAATAAAGAAATAGTATTTAATATTAACTATTAAGTGTAATGTACACATTTAATAAACACCTAAGTTAAACTATGTTATGGATGTCTACCTTTAGCATTATAGGCTTAGTCATCTTGACAAGAATAGGATAAATAGGCTAGCTTGAGAAGCAAACCTTGACATCAATGTTTGTAAATCATTGATGACCTATGAGTCTTGTTTTCTTGTAAAGATGATAAAGTCATCTTTTATTGAAAAAGATGAAGGAGCTAATAAAGTTCTAAGTCTCATACATAGTGATGTATGTGAATCTATGAACTCAAGTGTCAGAGGAAAATATCAATATTTCATTACAAACAGTCTATTTGGGCAAGGGTGTATCTAGCCTAAATCATTTGAAATATTCAAACAACTCAATAATGAAATTAAAAAATAAACTAGAAAAGATATTAGAATTCTTCAATCAGATCGAGGAGGTGAATATTTATCCCATAAGTTAGTGATCTATCTAGGAGATAATAGGATTCTCTCTTAATGGATTTCTTTTCGAAACATAGTGTATCGAAAAAGAGAAATTGAAGTTTGCTAGACATGGTTCAATCCATGATGGGATTCACTAGTCTGCTTGTTTCAAGATTGTGCTTTTATGACTACTTGTTTTACTTCAAAAATTTATATCGAGTAAATTTGTTGCAAAAACTCCATATGGGATATGTATCGGGCATAGACCTAGACTCTCTCACCTTTGGGTTTATGATTGATCGGCCTCTGTCAAAGGTTTGCACATAGATAAACTTGGATCTTGGCCCAAATAGGTATTTAAAGGTTATTAATTCTACCATTCTGAAGAACATAAGATATTCATCAATAGTAGGGCATTCCTTTTGGAAAGAAGTTCCTTAGAGAAGGAACTAATGCCTATCAAGTTGAACTTAAAAAAGTTTGATTGGTAGAAAAAAACAGACATAATCTAGTAAACCTACTAACCCAGATTTAATCAGATCAAATATAGAGTCCATTAAAGTTGCACCTTTAAGGAGATCCAATAGAAAATTGCATTAGCTAGATAGATATTATAGTATCTAGATCCGGGATGGCGATCCTATTGAACTTGATCAGAATAACAAGGATCTGATCTCCTATAGGGATGCAATGTAGTGGTCTGACTCTGAGAAGTGTCTTGGAGCCATATAATCCAAATTAAAGTTCATGAAAATCAATAGTATGTAGACACTAGTTGATTCACCTAAAGGAATAAAATACATTGGATGTGAATGGATTTTCAAAAGGATCAGAGTAGCGCAGATAGGAAGGTAAAGACCTATAAAACCCATTTGGCTATTATCTCAGTTTTGGAACATACATTTTGAACATATGTCTTTGTTATGAATAAAGAAAAATCCTACATTTGTAAGTGAGAAAAATAGAATAGAAACTATATTCTCTTTTGTTTACCGCTCAAGCCAGCTCGATCAGCAATCGAGTCAGCTCGACGGTGATGTCTCCTACGAGAGCCCGAATCACCACTTTCTATTTTGCTACTCGGGCCAGCTTTCTAAGGGTTTGAGCAGGCTCAGCTTCTACTCGGGCTGGCTCTAACATGAATCGAGCCAGCTCTTCAAGCATATCAGCCAGATCTACTTTCTAGACTTCTACTTGAGCCAGCTCTTGCAAAATTTGGGCTGGCTCATCTTCAACTTGAGTTGGCACTTCTGCTACTTGGACTAGCTCTTCTGAAGCATTTGTTGAAGATTTTTAATGGTTGATTCCATTCCCTCCTTGCTCTCTTTCCACCTGCATTCAATGCTTAAGAGCACCATGTGTGGTCAAGTTAATGATCGGACCTAATTGGATCCTTACAATGAAGGCCAAAGCCTATTGATTAGATTTCTGAGAAAAAATTAAATTTCTAGAAGTTGTTTGGATAAATAATTGATTAAAGAACCTATCCAAAGATGCACATGAGTTTACTGGCCAAATTTGGACTTGTATGAAGTCTATGTGGATTCTAGTATCTACTAGAAAATTGAAGTAATTCTTCGAATTGGAGGTAAAGGCTATCAATTTGAATAAAATAGTGAGAGAATCTTTAGATTAAAGTCCAAATCTTTAGGCTTAAAATAATTTATATACATTAGGTCATTGATCTCTTTTCTCATAGAATAAGGCTAAACCCTAATTGCTTCAATCACTGTCAGATAGTGATGACTTATGGGACCCAATAATGATAATTAGTATCAAAAGTTGAATTTGATTCAGTAGTAGGAATGAATTCATGCTGGAGCTTCTGAGCCTAGTCAAAACAATGTCCAATATTGATTCAAATCAGGCATAGTACTTCTGCTATTTGAAGTAGGGTCATAGGGAGAAGAATTGTCTTGCTTTTCTTAACCATAATAGGCTGAACAAGAGAAAGGAGCAAGAGTAGCTTATTAAGAAAGTTATATGATGACACATTGAAATTTTTCTATATGTAATTCTACTACCAGGGTATTAGATATCGGTGGTCTTATGCAATTTATTGCAAGGACTTTAGGAAAGTGGAATATTTGAAAATGGTGAGAGATTCATGAATATTAGGGAAGGAAGTCCTATTTCAATCCTAGCTTTAAGAATTATCAAGCTTGTTTTGAAAAGATATCATTTTGAATGATTATCAATATTGTCCATCGTTTATGAAAAATATGATCTCTATTAGTCTTTTGGTCAAAAATGATTATCATTTATCAATAAAGAAGATTAATATGATATTATTATGATTAATATTATAATAATACATGGAGAATAAAGAAATGGCATTTAATATTAACACAACCTATTAAGTGTAATGTACACATTTGATAAACACCCAAGTTAAATTATGTCATGGATGTCTATCTTTAACATTATAGGCTTAGTCATCTTGACAAGAATAGGATAAATAGGCTAGCTTGAGAAGAAAACCTCGACATCAATGATTATAAATCATTGATGACCTATGAGTCTTGTTTTCTTGTAAAGATAACAAAGTCATCTTTTACTGAAAAAGGTGGAGCTGATAAAGTTCTAAGTCTCATACATAGTGATGTATGTGGACCTATGAACTCAAGTGTCAGAGGAAAATATCAATATTGCCTATTTAGGCATGGGTGCGCCTAGCTTGAATCATTTGAAACATTCAAACAACTCAATAATGAAATTAGAAAATAAACTAGAAAAGGTATTAGAATTTTTCAATCAGATTGAAGAGGCAAATATTTATCCCATAAGTTGGTGACATATCTAGGAGAGAATAGGATTATCTATCTGTAAATTTTTTTTTGAAACACAGTGTATCAAAAAGGAGAAATTTAACTTTATTAGACATGGTTAAATCCATGATGAGGTTCACTAGTCTGCTTGTTTCAAGATTGTGCTCTTGTGACTATTTGTTTAATTCTAAAAATTTACACCGAGTAAATCTGTTGCAAAGACTCCATATCGGATATGGATCGAACGTAGACCTAGATTCTCTCACCTTCGGGTTTACAGTTGATTGGCCTCTATCATAGGTTTGCACATAGATAAACTTGGATGTTAGCCCAAATAGGTGTTTTAGAGTTATTAATTCTATCATGCTGAAGAACATAAGATGTTCATTAGTAGTAGGGCATTCCTTTTGGAAAGGAGTTCCTCAGAGAAGGAACTAATGCCTATCAAGTTGAACTTAGAAAAGTTTGACTGGCAGAAAAATAAAATTGACATAATCTAGTAAACCTACTGACCTAGATTTAATCAAATCAAATCCAAAGCCAATTAAAGTTGCACCTTTAAGAAGATCTGATAGAAAATCATATTAGCTGGATAGATACAATGGTATCTAGGTTTGGGATGGCAATCCTATTTACCTCAATCAGAACAATAAGGGTTTGATCACCTATAAGGATGCAATACAGTGGTTAGACTTTGAGACATGGCTTGGAGCCATATAATCTAAATTAAAGACCATAAAATCAATAGTGTGTGAACACTAGTTGATTTTCCTAAAGAAATAAAACACATTGGGAGTGAATGGATTTTCAAAAGGATTAAAGTAGCACAGATAGGAAGGTAAAGATCTGTAAAGCCCATTTGGTTATTATCTTAGTTTTGGAACATACATTTTGAACGTATGTCTTTGTTATGAGTAATAAAAAATCCTACATTTATAAGTGGGAAAAATGGAATAGAAACTACATTCTATTCTGTTCACTACTCGAGCCAGCTCGGTCAGCGATTGAGTCAGCTCGATAGTGATGTCTCCTACAAGAGCCCGAATCACCACTCTCTATTCTACTGCTTGGGCCAGCTCTCTTAGGGTTCGAGCTGGCTTAGCTTCTACTCAGGCTGGCTCTAACACAAATCAAGCTAGCTCTTCCAGCATATCAGCCAAATATGATTTCTAGACTTCTACTCGAGTCAGCTCTCATAAAATTTAGGCTGGCTCATCCTCAACTCGGGCTGGCACTTCTGATAGAATCCAAGCTAGCTCTTCTAAAGCATTTGTTGAAGCTTTTTGATGGTTGATTCCATTCACTCCTTGCTCTCTTTTCACCTACTTGTAAGACTTTAGAGCACCAAGTATGGTCATGTTAATGGTTGGACCTAATTGGATCCTTACAGTGAAGGCCAAAGCCTATTGATTAGATTTCTGGAATAAAATTAAATTACTAGAAGTTGTTTGGAGAAATAATTAATTAAAGAATCTATCTATAGATGCACATGGATTGATTGGCCAAAGTTAGACTTGTGTGCAGTCTATGTGGATTCTAGTATCTACTAAAAAATTAAAGTAATTTCTTGAATTAGAGGTAGAGGCTATCAATTTGAATAAAATAGTGAGAGAATCTTTAGACTACAGTCCAAGTCTTTAGACTTAAAATAATTCATATACATTAGGTCATTGATCTTTTTTCTCATAGAATAAGGCTAAACCCTAATTGTTCCAATCACTATCAGACAGTGATGACATATGGGATCCAACTTTGATAATTAGTATCAAAAGTTGAATTTGATTCAGCGGTATGAATGGGTTCGTGCTGGAACTTCTGAGCCCAGTAAAAATAATAAGTCCAATATTGATCCAAATTAGGCATAGTACTTCTACTATTTGAAGTAGGGTCATAGGGAGAAGAATTGTCTTGCTTTTCTTGACCATAATTGGTTGAATAAGAGAAAAGAGCAAGAGTTGCTTATCAAGAAAGTTATATGATGACACCTTGAAATTTCTTCATATGTAATTCTACTACCAGGGTATTAGATATCGATGATCTTATGCAATTTGTTGCAAGGACTTTAAAAAAGTTGAATATTTAAAAATGATGAGAGATTCATGAACATTAGGGAAGGAAGTCCTATTTCAATCCTAGCTTTAGAAATTGTCAAGCTTATTTTCAAAAGATGTCATTTTGAATGATTATCAATATTATCCATCATTTATGATAAATATGATGTCTGTTAATCTTTTGGTCAGAAATGATTATTATTTATCAATAAAGAAGATTATTGTGATGTTATTATGAATAATATTACAATAATACATGGACAATAAAGAGATGACATTTAATATTGACATAGCCTATTAAGTGTAATGTACATACTTAATAAACACCCAAGTTGAATTATGTCATGGATGTCTACCTTTAGCATTATAGGCTTAGTCATCTTGACAAGAATAGGATAAATAAGTTAGCTTGAGAAGAAAACCTCGACATCAATGATTGTAAATCATTGATGACCTGTGAGTCTTGTTTTCTTGTAAAGATGACAAAGTCATCTTTAAATAAAAAAGGTGAACGAGCTGATAAAGTTCTAAGTCACATACATAATGATATATGTGGACCTATGAACTCAAGTGTTAGAGAAAAATATCAATATTTCATTACAAATGGCCTATCTGGGCATGGGTGTGTCTAACCTGAATCATTTGAAATATTCAAACAACTCGATAATGAAATTAAAAAATAAACTAAAAAATATATTAAAATTCTTCAATCAGATTGAGGAGGCAAATATTTATCCTGTAAGTTGGTAACATATCTTGGAGAAAATAGGATTCTCTCTCAGTGGATTTTTTTTTGAAACATAGTGTATCAAAAAGGAGAAATTGAACTTTGTTAGATATGGTTCAATCCACAATGGGGTTCACTAGTCGGCTTGTTTCAGGATTGTACTCTTGTGACTACTTGTTTTACTCTGAAAATTTACACTAAGTAAATCTATTGCTAAGACTCCATCTGGGATATGGATCGGATGTAGACCTAGACTCTCTCACCTTCAGGTTTATGGTTGATCGGCCTCTTTCATAGGTTTGCACACATATAAACTTCGATCTTGGCCTAAATAGGTGTTTAAGGGTTATTAATTCTACCATGCTGAAGAACATATGATGTTCATTAGTAGTGGGCATTTCTTTTGGAAAGGAGTTCTTCAGAGCAAGAACTAATGCCTATCAAGTTGAACTTAGGAATGTTTGATAGGTAGAAAAAAAACCAACATAATCTAGTAAACTGACTTACTAGATTTAATTAGATCAAATCCAGAGCTCATTAAGTTGCACCTTTAAGGAGATTCGATAGAAAACTGCATTCGTTGGATAGATCCTATGGTATCTTAGTCCGAGATGGTGATCCTGTTGAACTCGATCAGAACAACAAGGATCTGATCACCTATAGAGATGCAATGCAGTGTTCTAACTTTGAGAAGTGGCTTGGAGCCATATAATCTAAATTAAAGTCCATGAAAATTAATAGTGTATGGACACTAGTTGATTCACCTAAAGGAATAAAATACATTGGGTGTGAATGGATTTTCAAAAGGATCAGAGTAGCACAGACAGGAAGGTAAAGACCTGTAAAGCCCATTTGGCTATTATCTCAATTTTGGGGCATACGTTTTGAATGTATGTCTTTGTTATGAACAAAGAAAAATCCTACATTTGTAAGTAGAAAAAATATTATGTAGTATTATTCCTTGTATTGTCTGTGGATGAAATTCTCTTAATCGAGAATGGCATTCCAGCATTGTAAGGAATAAAGGTTTGACTATCATCTAATTTTTTCATATTCAAGATCAAATATAGTATACTTACTAATGAAAGTTAGTAGATACTAATCTGATCCAAGTGAAAATCATTGAAAGATTGTATAGACAATCCTTAAGTATTTAAAAAATACTAAGGTCTAGTGACTCAAATATGAAAATACTGACTTAAAACATGTGGATGTTTTGATTTCAATTTTTAATCAGATCAAGATAACAGCAAGAGAATGTTGGATTATACTCTAATTATAGGAGCAATCTACTAGAAAGGTTCCAAGTAGGATATTATAGCCTATTTTGTTAGTGATGTAGAGTACATCATGGCATATGATGCTGCCATGTAAGCTATGTAATTGCTAAGGTTCGTTAGCAGGTTGGGAGTGACACCCTCCACCGATGGTTCAGTCCTACCATAGCACTGTAGCTATAGCTCAGGCTAAAAAATTGAAGGACCAATAAATTCTACATCGCTTTCATCTTAGATATTTAGATCTGGGTGACGTCGATCTTTTGAAGATCGAAGAAAAGAAGAACTTGACCGACCCATTTGCTAAGACTTCAAAACTAAGGAGTTCTATGAACTCAAGTAGAAGATAGGATATTTGAAATCTTTTTGATTGGCTTTAGTCAAAGTAGAAGTTGGAAAATATCCTAAAGCCAATCATCTAAGTGGTAGATGATTGGAATTAGTATATGAATTAGCTAATAATAATAGTTATTTGGCTGGTTCATCATAAAAGATCTATCTTCCTTAAATGAACTCATAAATTATGATGAAATTCTTAGAACCACAATCAATCGATAAAGAAGGATGTATTGGATGGTTCTTAAATTATTCATGATCAAATGATAAGTTATTAACAAGGATAATAACTTATCGAGTGTAGGTCGCTATATGCTATATACATTACTTGTCCTCATAACTAGGTGATGTGGAGACACTGGTATGACATCCAGATGAGATGTTGGAGTACATCTGCATGGAACGTAACCAATGTAGCACTCTACTATCAAGAGTAGCTAGCTAAGGCCAATGGATATAAGTATCCCTCCGACCTAAGATCACCATCGTGACTTGCAAGCAACTCATTATACGTTGGTGTCAGATTACCTATATTTTTAATGTAGGTTCGAAAGATTTTTAGGTATAGTAAGTATTTGTAGAGTCAGTGTGTGAGTCAAGATAGGATTGATCACTTTTGATTAATTTTGGAAGAGAATGACTCACTATATTTCAATTTAGCAAAACCTAGGCCTAAATAATCATCGTGAGGAGCCATAGGATTTGCAAAATTTTAAAACATAATAAAGATGACTTGTATGAGTATTGATAGCATACTAAAAGTCATCTTGGGCATTATTGATCAAAGGGATGAATTATATAGTAAACATAGGCTAGGATTCTAAGAATATTACTTTGCATACATTAGACTTATCCGGATATCGGATACCATTGCTAGATGATCATTTTGATTGGTACAAAAATTGATTCCTATGCTACTAGGTTAAGTTCAAACCTATAGGGTCACATATATAAGAGGTTGTAACCTAATTAGATGGTTAATTGATGATTGAGAATCATTTTTAGTATGAGCTCAGAAGTGGCACTCCCAAGTCATGAAAACATGAGAAGATAGGTCATGGGAAGATGGAAGCGAGCCGAAAGAGAAATCAGCTCTTCTAGAAAAGTTCAAAAATTAGGCTGGCTCACCCTGAGACTGAGCCGACTAAGTTGAAAACTGGGTTGGCTCAGTCCAGGACTAGGTCGGTTAGGTCTTAGAAAAAAATTTAGACAGAAAGCAGTACTTTTGAGTTATTAGCATGGTACATAACTGAGTCGGCTTAGATTGGAACTGAGCCGACCCAGTCGTAGGTTAGCCGGCTCAGTCTGAAACTGGGCTGGCTCAATTTTTATGGGTTATTATTTTATGTACATGGGTTGTTTGGGTTTGGAAAGTTTTTCTATGAGCTTGAACTTGATCCTTTGTAAAGTATATATATTGAAAATAGGTCCAGGTTGTAATAGTGCTGAAATATACTGAATAAAAGCTCTTTTTTTCAAAAATCTCTTCTTCTCTTCTTCTCTATTTCATAAATTATTTGATCGTGCTTCCACAGAAATCTTTGAGAAGTACTTTCTTGTTACTTAACTAATCACCAATGGCCATACCGATCCGTATGGGAAGAGCGTGTATTTCCAACATTTGGTATCAGAGTGGTGTTGCATGGAAGGAAGGAAGACACCTAGGATCTGTTACACTAGATTTTATCCTAAAACTTCTAGTTTGCTTTGTGGTTGTCTCTAGATTAAGGTGGAGATTATTTACATGGAGGAACAGTGATACAGAAGTTTGGAAAGAGGATCTAGGCCTAGTTGGATCTTCTTTGAAGGATAGTTTTGCTGGTGTGTGTGATCGTGAAGGGTGCTAGGGATCTATTCTTGACTTGTTTGAAGTTATGGGATCAAGTGGATTCAAAGTAGATTTTGAGAAGTTTGATGATAAGAAAAAACTTTACTCTATGACAGCAAAGAGTAAAGAACTTGTTGGTTCAGCAGAGGATCTACAAGATCTTGACAAAAGAAAGGCCGAAAAAGATTAGTGCTGAGGATTGGGAAGAGTTGGAGGAAATTACTTTTAGCACAATCTGGATGTACTTGGTCGATCAGATTTTGCTCAAGGTCTACACAGAAACTATGGCAAAAGGGCTCTGGGAGATACTGGGGAACACATACATAGAAAAAAACATGACGAATAAGCTATGGTTGAAGAAACAGCTGTATAGTTTGAGGATGCCTGAAGGTGGAGATCTTGTTACACATATCTAAAGGTTCAATCAGGTATGTTCTGAGGTGATAGGTTTGGATGTGAAGATCGACAAGCAGGATTGGGCATTGCTACTATTATATTCTCTCTTAGGTTTGTATGATGGTCTCATAACAACTTTAGTTTATGCAAAGGAGATCCTAAACTATGAAGAGGTTGTTGGTGTGCTCAGATCAAATGAGCAAAAGAAAACGATCTACAAGAAAGACCCTAAGTCTGAGATCTTGGCTGTGAACGAAAGATAGGGAAGATCAAAGAAGAAGATAAGAGGAAAATCTAAGGATAGGTCAAAGTCTCGTGATTAGAGGAAAATGACATTGAAATATTATAAATGTCATCAGCCCAAACACCTAAGGAGAGATTGTCCCCTTTTGAGATAAGAAAAAGGAAGGGCTAGCAAGGGAGATGATACAGCTTCTATGAGTACTGGAGAAAATCTGCTAGTTATATCAGATAGATCCATAGAGTGTGATACTATATGGATATTGGATTCAGTATGCTCGCACCACTATACTTCTCATCAGGAGTGATTTGCTATCTACCAAAAGGCCGATGATGAAAGTGTCAGCCTTGGAGATGATCACCCATGCAAAGTAGATAAAATTGGCTCTATCATGATGTGGATGTACGATGGGATTATTCATACATTATTAAATATCAGGCATGTACCGGAGTTGAAAAAGAATTTGATTTCTTTCGGCTACTTGGAGGAGTAGGGTTATGCTTTTAGCAGCCAGGCTGGGAATGGATGTTTGAAAATTTTCAAGAAAGCTTTGGTGGTGATGAGAGGTAGAAAACTGAGCAACAATCTTTGCAGAATGGAAGGCTCAGTGGTAAATGATAGTATCGAGGTGCTAATAGTGGTATAAGAGGAGCAGATTTTATATCAGCTATGGCACTATTGGATGGGTCATATAAGTGATCGGTGGCTTACTGAACTAAGTAGAAGAGGTATGATCCCAGCCCTGAAGAAGGAGGGCACAGATCTTTATGAGCCATGCATCTTTGGCAAATAGCATAAGATAATGTTTGCCAGAAGAACCAAATGCAGTGAGGGAGTGCTGGATTTAGTATACTCGGATGTGTGGGGACCAGTTCTTGTTGAAGGATATAGTGCAGGGTTTGCAGTGCAGCTTTCAAAATTTTTTTTGAAAATAGCTAAAATATAAAAAAAATTAATTAATATAATTAATTAATTTTTGATCATATCAGAATATTAAGCCCTACACTAATGATCTAAATGCAATATGCATACATTCATATAGATCTGAAAATAAAAATATGCAGCAAACTCTTTACTACATCTATTTATTCAGAACATAATATCTTTTCGTAGATAGCTGATCACCACAATCTAAATCTATTGGATAATGCTTTAGTGTCACAACATAGCCACACACATGTTCGGCCTCTATGGTTGATCCACATGGAGCTTCTGTTCCCAATCAACCCCACTGGAGTGCTAGCTCCTCACTGGGACCTTCAATGGCTGATCATGATCAATCCAATCGATCATATACTTTTTTACTTTTTGGATACTCCAAAAAATTAGAACACAAATATTAGAGGATTATGAAGAGGTGTTTCAAATTTGGTGGTGATCCGATGCTCACAGCACTCGATCTCTCCACCTAAACCTAGATTTTCAAATCTAGGGTTTCACTCGGCCCAAAAATCCTAACACACTGAAAATTATATCATGCCCTCTCTATGTGGAATTTTTTTATGAAATAAGTTTTTGTGGAAAGAAGACTTTTAGGTCTATAAACTCTATTTAGATCATATCTAAAAATAGAATATCCTTAGAGGTGAAAATCAGAAGAGAAGAGAGGCATGAGGGAAAAGTAAAGTGCTATAGGACCTTGCTCACCTTCACTCTAAGATTTCTTTTGCTTAAAACTAATGCCTAATCACTCTAAAATTTCTATCACATAATGGTAACTCCTTTTTATGCACACACAAAAATTATCATAATTTATTGACATGAATACCATAGTAAAAACATGTGAAAGAGATAAGGGTCGAGTGGTTGGGAGGTTTTAACCACTCACTTAATTTTAAAAATCAAGTGACCCTCTTATCCTTATCCAATGCCCCCTCCCATGTGTTTAACACATAGAAGGACTCTCTTTCTATGTGCACATATTTTTATTTTTCTAAAAAATATTTGACAAACAAAAGGGACGGCATGGGAAGCAAAAAGGTTGGATTGGTTCCAACCTCCAACAAACAGAGTTGAATTCAAAACTCAACTTACTTTGAACCAGTCCAACCCTTGGACCAGGTCAAAAGTAGATAAGAAAGGGGGCACAAAAACCTTCTAGGTGATAGAAAAGTTACATACAAAATTTTGGGCATGGAACAAGAGTAGAAAACTCAAAAATGGTGGGTGCATGGGAGTGTTTGAATTCAAACTTCATTTGACTTGGTCCTAATTGGTTTCAACCAAACCAATTAATCTTGACCTATTTAGACTAGTTTAAATCCAACCAAATTAGGCTTAGCCTAATCCAATAAAATTTTAATCAAATTAAAAATTAATTAGGTCTAGGTTCTGATCAAATCAGGGTCAAAACTCCCATAGCAATTAGGTCATCTCATGAACAGATCGGGTCAAACCCAATCGAATCAAATTCAATCAGATTTGATCGAATCCTTATCACTCAAACAAATTGAGCTAATCTATAATTGAATTGCTAATTAATCCTTCAAAAAATATCTAAGTCCAAATTGGATGGATTACTGGGCAATAGAGTCCCATCAACATGAAACTCCTAAAGAGTTCCAATCCAGTTGGACTTTTGAACCCAGTTCCCTAAATAAATCAAACTCATGATCATAGAGTTTCAGATCAGTGAGACTCTTGATCAGAGAGTTTCAAATGAGTAGGACACAGAGTTTCGATCCACTAGGACTCTTGATCATAGTGTTCTAGTCCAGTGGAACTCTTGATCATAGAGTCCCAATCCAGTAGGACTCTTGACCATAGAGTCCCAGGTCATCAGGACTCTCGATTAGAGAGTCTTAGATATGAAGGACTCATAGTTCTAGTCTAGTGGAACTCTTGGTCATAGAGTCCCAGTCCAGTGGGATTCTTGACTACAGAGTCTTAGATCATCGAGACTTAATATCAGCCATCAGATCAGATAGAAACTCCTATTGTGTGTAGCCCCATAGGTTTGAATCCTAAGTCGATAGCACAGAAACTAATTTTCTATACCAATCAATGGGATCATCTAGCAATGGTGCCCAATATCTGGATAGGTCGAATAATTGTAATGCAACATCGACAGACTTGTGGCATATGGTTATCATATAATTCATCCCCTTGACCTCGATGCTCAAAAGATGATTTAGGATTTACTGTCAACCCTAAAATTCATCCACAGTGTATTTCAAAATTCAGCATCCATCATATGGACTACCCCGATCATGGATTTGCTAAATTGAAATACAATGATGCACTTGCTCCAATACTTGGACGGGTCAATCCCATCTTGACTCACATACTGACAAGCCAAGTACTTGATTGCACCCAGTAGCCTTCCATCACTGAATTAAAAATTTAGATAGTTTGGTACTTAAGTGCAGTGAGTTGCTTGTAGGTCACCATGGTGATCTTAGGTCTAAGGGACACTCATACCATATCCTTCGTAAGCAACTCTTGACAGTAGAGAGCTTCGCAGTTGGATCATGTTTAGTAAAATATATCCCTACACTTTACTTGCATGCCATAACAGTATCTCCATACTTCTTGGTTAAGAGGACAACCAACACTTATGGCACACAACGACCTTCACTTGATACGTTATCATCCTGGATAACAATGAATCATTTGGTCGTGAACACGTTTGAGGACTAAATGATAAATCCTCCTTTATCGAGTCTAAATAGTTCTGAGGACTTCATCACAGAAGAGTTCATTATAGAAAGATGTATAAAGTGATGAATATGCCAAAAGAATAATTTTATTCATTAATAATTTAAGTATAATTATATTTAGCTCAACCATCTACAACCTAGATGATTGGCTTTAGGATACATTTTCCAACAACTCCCACTTAGGCTAAAGCCACTCAGAATAGTATTGAATATCCATCTTCCATTTGTGATTATCGAACTCTTTGATTCTGAGAGCTTTAGTAAAGAGGTCAGCCATATTCTCCTTTCTGTCGATCTTTTAAAGCTCGACATCACCTCATTCCACGATCTCTCGTATAAGGTGGTAGTGACATAGAATATGTTGGATGTGCTAATGTGCCTTCAACTCCTTCGCTTGAGCTATGGCTCCAGTGTTGTCATAGCATAGCAGAACCAAACCATCCAACGAGGGTGCCACTCCCAACTTGTTGATGAACTTTTGCAGCCACACAGCTTCCTTCGTAGCATCAGATGCTGCGACATACTCCATCTCGCACATAGAATCGGCTATAGTATGCTGCTTGGAATGTGTTCAGCGGATCGCTCCACCATTTAGGATAAACACAAAATCTAACACACTTTTGCTATCATCATTATCGACTGAAAATTAAAATCAGTATATCCTATAAGTTTTAAGTCAGAATCTTCATAGATGAGCCACTGATCCTTAGTATTCCTTAAATACTTAAGGATAGTTTTCACAACCTTCCAGTAATTCTCACCTGGATCAGACTGGTATCTACTCACTACCCCTAGTGAGTATGCCACATCCAATCTCGTACACATCATAGCGTACATAATAGAATTAACTGTCGAAGCATATGGTATTCTACTCATATGGTCTCTCTCTTGATGAGTTCTCGAACAATCCCTCTTGGAGAATGAAATTTCATGGCCTATCGAGAGATAGCCCTTCTTGAAATTTTCCATGTTGAACCATTTCAGCACCGTATCTATGTACGTAGATTGGGATAATCTAAGCAACCTTTTAGATCTATCTCAATAGATCTTCATCCCTAGGATGAAGGATGCTTCTCCCAAGTCCATGGAGAATTGATATGACAGCCTAACCTTTATTCTCTGTAATGCAGGGATGTCATTCTCGATTAAGAGAATATCATCTATATATAGTACAAGAAATACAACAATAGAACCATTAGCCCATTTATACATGCAGGGTTCTTCTCTATTCTTAACGAAGCCATACGTTCTGATTACTTTATCAAAATGCATGTTCCAACTCCATGATACCTGCTTCAATCTATAAATGGATCTTTGAAGCTTGCACATCTTAGACTCATCCATGGATGTGAAACTCTCAGGCTAGATCATATACACCTCTTCATCCAACTCTCCATTTTAAAAATCTATTTTCACATCCATTTGCCTGATCTCATAGTCTAGGTATGCCGCTATTGTAAGCATGATCCAAATAGATTTGAGCATTGCCATCGGAGAAAACATCTCGTCATAGTCAATACCATAATGTTGACGATATCCCTTAGCAACTAGACGGGCTTTATAGATCTCCACCTTTCCGTCTATGCTTCCTTTCCTTTTGAAAATTCACTTACCCCCAATGAATTTCACCTCTTTAGGTGGATCAACTAGTGTCCTTACAGTATTGACTTTCATGGACTCTATTTCAAATTTCATGGCTTCTAGCCACTTATCAGAGTTAGACCTCTGCATGGCATCCATGTACGTGATCGGATCCTTGTCATTATCAGCGAGTTCGATAGGATCACCATCCCAGACTAAGAAACCATAGTATCTATCCGATTGATACGATACTCTACTGGATCTCCTTGGTGCCACTTCAATAGGCTCTGGGTTTGATCATATCAAGTCCAGTTCTACAGGTTCACTAGAATGTGTCAGTTTTTCCACTTATTGAACTTCATTAAGTTTAACATTAAAGGCAGTTGTTCCTTCACTAAGAAACTTCTTTTCCAAAAGGATCGCTCTATTACTGACGAATACCTTTTATTCTTCAGCAAGGTAGAAGTAATAACCCCTAGTTTTTTTGGAATACCCTATGAACAAGCATTTATTGGACCTAGGTCCAAGCTTTTTTGGCTGCAAATGTTTAAAATAAGCCAAAAATCCCCAAACCCTAAAGTGAGAGAGTGTCGGCTTACACCTAGTCCATATCTCATATGGAGTCTTTGCAATAAACTTGCTCAGAATATTATTCAAAATAAAATAGGCAATCTCTAGTGCATAACCCTAAAATAAAATTGGCAGACTTGTAAATTCCATCAAGGACCAAATCATGTCCAACAAAATTCGATTCCTCCTTTCAGATACACCATTATGCTATGGTATTCCAAGAGGGATCCATTGTGAGAGAATCTCATTCTCTCCTAGATATATTAGAAACTCATTGGGAAGGCATTCCCCTCCTCAATCAGATTGAAGAGTTTTAATACTCTTTTCAAGTTATTTTTCTACTTTATTTTGATATCGTTTGAATATTTCAAATGAATCAAATTTATTCTTTATAAGATAGACGTATCCATACCTAGATAGATCGTCAGTAAATATAATGAAGTAGTAATACCAATCTCTAGCATATGTGTTCATAGGCCCACATACATCAATATATACTAGATCCAGAAGCTCAGTGGCCCATTCACCTTTTCCAGTAAAAGATGATTTGGTCATCTTTCTAAGAAGGCAGGACTCATAGGTATTTAATGATTCACAATCATCAATATCAAGGATACGCTCCTTGACTAACATGTTAATCCTATTCTTTTTTATATGATCGAGCCTATAGTGCCAAAGATAAGCATTAGTGATATTATCTAGTTTTGGTCATTTATTCAACATGTACATTACACTAATAGGCTGTGATATAATGTAAATGCCATTTCTCAATTATCCTTATAGTACTGTAACATCATTCATAATGATATTACAATAATTTTTTTTATTGATAAGCAATAACCATCCTGGGCTAATAGCCCAACAGATATTATGTTCATCATAAAAGATGGACAATAGTGATAGTTACTTAAAATGATACTATTATTTTTAAAAAATAATTCAAGAATTTCCAATGCTAGGACTGAAACTTGACTTTCATTTTTGATATTAAGAAATCTATCACCATTCTCAAATTTTCTATCAATTTGAAGTCCGTACAATGAATTACATATATGAATCAAACTCCCGGTATCTAATACCCAGGTAGATGTATCATATATGGAGAAATTGTAAGGTGTTGTCATATAATAGCCTTGACCAATAATCACTTGCTAATTTCTTCTGTTCAGCTTATTTGGATTAAGAGGACCATTCCTCTCTGGGACTATCTTATTAGGGTCAACACTAGACTCCTTGTTCTTAGGTCCTAAATGCTTACCACTATCCAATAGTGAATGGAGCGGACTTATTCTAGCCATTCTATTTATCTAAAAGAAAAACATAAAACCTAATAAGTACTTGAATAAATTTAAATCCTAAAGATTTGGACTTTGGTCTAAAGGTTCTCTCACTATTTTTAACGAATTGGTAGCCTCTACCTCCAATTCGAGGAATTACACTAACTCTTTAGTGGGTACTGAAATCCACATAGACTACAGATGGGTCCGAGGAATGCTCTGGCTAACCCGTGTGCATCTATAGGTAGATTCATAACTAATTATTTTTTTAAATAATTTTTAGTATTTAGATTTTATCCTAGATACCAAATCAGTAGGCTATGGCCTCCACTGAAAAAGTCTAGTTAGGTCCAACCATTAACATGATTAACTTCAATGCATCAAACCAATAATAACCAGACCAGAGGAAAGCTCTGGCTAACTTGATCATCATTAAGAGAGTGCGACCTAATCATCATATAATGGATAGTAATTCCAATATTCAAATGAACACCAGGTGTAAGGCACCTCCAATGTCCATCTAGAAAATTGGACTCATTACTATTCATCTTAATGGAAGGCTATGACTCGGTTATCTCCATAACTTAGTCATTTTAAGAACCTAATAATTTAGAGAATTTAGGTTACTTATGATTTAAGGATGAAAGGACATGGATCAAATTTCTCCCACTGACTTCACCAAGTCAAGTCCTCCCACTAACTTATCCAAGTCAATAGGTTAGGACTAGGATCAATTTAGGTCCATGGATACCTTATTTAGTCTTACTGATTGAAATCGATCAAACTAATTTCTAATGACATGGGTCAGTTCAAATCACCAAGTAATCTAATCAAATCCCAATCGACCATGCCGGCCAGGTAAGTGAGATCAGTGGAAGGGATATGCCATTAACTCGTCAAAGATTGAATCGATGCGAGTAGCTTCCAATTAAAAACCATTGGTCTAGACTACCAAACTTTTCATAGACACCAACCGGTTAATTAGGTTTAATCTAATCAACCTAGCAATTTCGGACATAACTGTGTAGCCATGAATTAAGTCCATTTTGATCTTGTTAAAGACATGGATTCATCCAACTACAACTATTGGAGTTGATCCTAGAGTATCCTTGACCTAATCTAATACAACACTTGGTTAGATTTGATCAATTGCTCTAGATTAATCCATTCTTTAACTAATCTTAGGTCTAACCCAATTATTGTATCTAATTCATCTAACCCTTTAACCTACAGTCTTACGCCTTTGTCTTAGGATCTTAATTCATAATTCTAGACCCTATGAACAACACTAAATTTTTTTAATTAAGTTTTGGGCAGATGGATTGGGGTTCGGTATTTTGAAAATAATTTTTTAAATTTTGAAAGGTTTTTTATAGCTTAGCATTGTTTAACAATTGAGTCGACTCATTTTAAAATTGAATCAGCTCAATTCACAAACAACACTAGTTGTAGGATATAATCTGAAACTATGTACACTACATAATACTAACTCATGAATCAAATTTTAGATCCTATCTAAACATGCATTCATGATCAAAAATTAGATTAAAGTATAATTTAACATATCATAAAAAATTAGATCTAATCTAAAAATTTTATGATCAACTACAAGATCAAGCATGCACAAGGACAATCTTTGCACTGTATAGGATAAATACTATAGCAGGACAACCTACAGTCCGTGCGATCTTGATTTTAATTTTTACATCAATTAATTAAAATATTAGATTAATATTTAGATCAAATCTAAATTATTAATCTAATCATGCAAGCATATCATGTTTAGCAAACCTATGCTTTGATACCTTTGAAGGATATAGTGTAGGGTTTGTAGTGCTACTTTCAAAAAATTTTTTAAAAATAGCTAAAATATAGTAAAAAAATTAATTAATTTAATTAATTAATTTTTGATCATATCTGAATATTAAGTCCAACACTAAGGATCTGAACACAATATGTATGGATTCATATAGATCTGAAAATAAAATTATGCAGCAAACTCTTTACTACATCTATCTATTTAGAATACAGTACCTTTTCGTAGGTAGCTGATCACCATAATTTAAATCCACCTGATAATGCTCTGGTGTTACACCATAGCCGCATATATGTCTAGCCTCTATGGTTGGTCCACATGAAGCTCCTAATCTCGATCAGCTCCACTGGAGTGTTAGCTCCTCGCTGGGGCCTTCAATGGCTGATCATGATCGATCCAATCGATCATATATATTCTAATTTCTTGGATAGTCCAAAAAATTAGAACATAAATACTGAAGGATGATGAAGAGGTGTTTCAAATTTGGTGGTGATCCAATGCTCACAGCACTTGATCACTCCACCCGAACCCAGATTACCAAATCTATGATTTTACTCAGCCCAAAAATCTAGACACACTAAAAATTGTATCACGCCCTCTCTATGAAGAGTTTTTCTATGAAATAAGTTTTTATAGAAATAAAACTTTTAGATCTATAAACTATATTTAGATCATATCTAAAAATTAGGTATCCTTAGAGGTGAAAATCAGAAGAGAAGAGAGGCATGAGGGAAAAGCAAAGTGCTACATGACCCTACCCACCTGCACTCTAAGGTTTTTTTTGCCCAAAATGCCCAATCACTCTAAAATTCTCACCACATAATGCTAATCCCTTCTTATGCATGTAAAAAAATTCTCATAATTTATTGACATGAATAACATGGGAAAAATGCATAAAAAGGGATAAGGATCGAGTGGTTGGAAGATTTTAACCACTCACTTGATTTCAAAAATCAAGTGAGCCTCTTATCCTTATCCAACTCCCCCTCCCATGTGTTTAACATGTAGAAGGACTCTCTTTCTACTTGTGCACATTTTTATTTTTCCAAAAAATATTTGATAAATAAAAGGGAGGGCATGGGAAGTAGATATGGTTGGATTGGTTTCAACCTCCAACAAACTGAGTTGAATTAAAAACACAACTTACACTGAACTAGTCCAACCCTTGGACCAAGTCAAAAGCAGATAAGAGAGGAGGCACAGAAACTTTTGGGTGATAGAAAAGTTACGTACAAAATTTTGGGCATGGAACAAGAGTGGAAAAGCCAAAAATGGTAGGCATATAGGAGAGTTTGAATTCAAACTTCATTTGACTTGGTCCTAATTGGTTTCAACCAAACTAATTAATCTAGATCCAATTAGATCAAGTTAAATCCAACCAAATTAGGCTTAGCCTAATCCAATAAAATTCTAATCAAATTAAAAATTAATTAGGTCTAGGTCTTGATCAAATCAGGGTCAAACCTCCCATAGCGATTAGGTCATCTCATGACCAGATTGGGTCAAACCCAATCGAATTAAATTTAATCAGACTTGATCAAATACTCATCGCTCAATTAAATTAAGGTACCCAATAATTAAATTACTAATTAATCCTCCAAAAAATATCTGAGTCCAAATCTGATGAGTTACTGGGCAATAGAGATTCATCAACACGAAACTCCTAAAGAGTTCCAAATCAGTGGGACTCTTGAACCCAGTGTCCCAAATAAATTGAACTCACGATCATAGAGTTCCAAACCAGTGGGACTCTTGATCAGAGAGTTTCAAATGAGTAGGACTTAGAGTCCCAGTCCACTAGGACTCTTGATCATAATGTTCTAGTCCAGTGGAACTCTTGACCATAGAGTTTCAGTCCAGTAGAACTCTTGACCATAGAGTCCCAGGTCATCAGAACTCTCGATCAAAGAATTTCGAACATGAAGAACTCAGAGTCCTAGTCTAGTGGGACTCTTGACCATAGAGTCTTAGATCATCAAGACTCAATATGAACCATCAGATCAGGTAGAAACTCCTATTGTGTGTAACCCCATAGGTTCGAATCCTAAGCTGGTAGCATAGAAAGTAATTTTCTATACCAATCGATGTGACCATCTAGTAATGGTATTCGACATCTAGATAGGTTGAATAATTGCAATGCAACATCGACAAACCTATGGCATATAGTTACCATATAATTCATCCCTTTGACCTCGATGCTCAAAGGATGATTTAAGATTTACTGTCAATCCAAAAATTCATTCATAATGTATTTCAAAATTTAGCATTCATCATATGGACTACCCTGGCCGTGGATTTGCTAAATTAAAATATAGCGATGCACTTGCTCCAACACTTGGAGGGGTTAATCCCATCTTGACTTACACACCGACAAGCCAAGTACTTGACTGCACCCAGTAGCCTTCCATCACTGAATTAAAAATTCAGGTAGTCCAGTACCTAAGTGCAGTGAGTTGCTTGCAGGTCATCATGGTGATCTCAGGTCTAAGGGATACTCATATCCATATCCTTCATGAGCAACTCTTGATAGTAGAGAGCTCAATAGTTCGATCATGTTCAGTGAAATGTATCCCTACAGTTCACCTACATGCCATAACAGTATCTCCATACTTCTTGGTTAAGAGGATAACCAATACTTATGGCATACAATGACCTACACTCGATATGTTATCATCCTGGATAACAATGAATCATTTGGTGGCAAACACGTTTGAGGACTAAATGATAAATCCTCCTTTGTCAAGTCTAAATAGTCCTGAGGACTTCATCACAGAAGAGTTCATTATAGGAAGATATATAAAGTAATGAATATGCCAAAAGAATAATTTTATTCATTAATAATTTAAGTACAATTATAGTTAGCTCAACCATCTACAATCAGATGATTGGCTTTAGGATATATTTTTCAACACCTATATCAGCAAGAGGTGGGACAAAATACTTTATCACTTTCATTGATGATTTCTCAAGGAAGGTATGGGTTTATCTGATCAGAGAAAAATCAGAGGTGTTTGCTCGATTTAGACTCTGAAGAACTAAAGTAGAGGAGTCAGTAAGATAGGTAAAGTGTCTGAGGTCGAACAATAGAGAGGAATATACTAGCTTGGAGTTCAGGAGGTACTGTAAGAAAAATGGCATCAAATGCCATTACATGGTAAAGATGACTCTCTAGCAGAATGATGTCATGGAGAGAATGAATCGAATATTAATTGAGAAGGCATAGAGTTTGAGGCTGCAAACATCACTCCTAAAGTTCTTTTGGGCTAATGCTCTAATTTTTTCTTATTTTCTTATGAATAGGTCCCCGCATCATAAGCTGAATGGAGGCATTCCAGAGGTTTGGAGTGGAAAGAAGGTAGAGCTTGATAACCTAAAAGTCTTTAATTGCACAGCCTATGCACATGTGGAGGCAACCAAGAGGAGCAAATTTGACCCAAAATCTCAAAAGTTGACATTCATAGGATATCCACAAGGAGTCAAGGGGTACCTGCTGTGGGACTCTCAAGTACAGAAGTCAGTGATCAGTAGGGACATTATCTTTGATGAGAAGATCATCTTGAGAAGGTCTGAGATAGATAAAACTGAAAAAACAAAGGTGAACAACGGTGGCCAGTTAGAGAATGATGGCATGCAGGTTACATCCACTTATAGGAGTGTTCTTATTAAGATGGAGCTGGGCAGAAAAGTATTATCTCAGATTGAAAATCAGCATGGAGGGTCGATAGTTCAGATAGATGTGCAGGAGCAGACACAAATATCAGGCAGAGATGTGCCAATGAGAGTGGCTTTGCACAAGCCCCAGCATACTATTATGAGGCCAGTCAGATATGGCATTGATGAGGTTATTTTCTATGCACTCATCACTGCTAATGAAGATCTAGAGAATTATGCAGAGGTCATGGAGAGTGAGGATCATGATTCGTGGATGCAAGCCAAGATGGAGGAGATGGAATCACTTGAGAAGAATCAGACATGGCAGCTGGTAGATCTTCCAGAGGGTACTCGACCTATTGGCTCAAAGTGGGTGTTCACAAAGAAAGAAGCACCTTCGGAACAAGGTGGAGTCAGATTCAAAGCAAGGCTGGTAGCAAAGGGATACTCACAAACAGAAGGGATTGACTACACAAAAAAATTTTCTCCTATGGTGCATCATACATCTATTTGAGTTTTACTGTCACTGGTGGCATAGCATAACATGGAATTGGAGCAAATGGATGTGAAGACGGCCTTCCTTCATGAGACTTTGGAGGAAAGAATCTACATAAAGCAGTCAGATGGTTTCATAGAGATGGGATAGGAAGAAAAGATGTGTTTACTCAGGAAGTCTTTATATGGCTTGAAATAATTCTCCCGTCAGTAGTATCGAAGGTTTGATAGCTTTGTGTTGAGCCTCGATTTCAGCATATGTGAACGTGATTGTTATGTCTATGTCAAGGATGTAGATGAGGAGGATGTCCTATACCTATTATTGTATATAGATGATATGCTCATAGCCAGTAGAAGCATGGATGCTATGGAAAGGTTGAAAAGGGCATTATCATCCGAGTTTAAGATGAAGGATTTGGATCCAATTGAGAAAATTCTTGGAATGGAGATTTACATAAATAAGTGCAAAGGAGTACTCTATTTGTCATAAGAAAAGTATGTCCAAAAGGTTCTAGAGTGGTTTGGGATGGAGAAGGCCAAACCTGTAGAGACGCCATTGCCGAGCCATGTATCTCTCTCCAAGTTATAGAGCCCCCAGTTAGAAGAGGAGAGAGAGTACATGGAACGAGTCCCTTATGCAAATGCTGTAGGTAGTATGATGTACACTATGGTGTGCTATAGATCATATTTAACACATACAGTGAGCACGGTTAGTAGATACATGGCTAACCCTGGGAAGGAACACTGAAAAGCATTGAAATGAATATTGAGATATTTGCATGGAACAAGGGATTATGATTTGGTATTTGGTGGGCAGCCAGGAGGATTTGGAGAATAATCTATGAAGATGTATGAAGGTTCAGATCCTCTGAAAGGATTTGTTGATGCAAATTATGCTGGTGATCTTGATACAAGGAGGTCTACTACTGGATACCTCTTCTACGTATATGGTGGACCGATATCTTGGAGATCAACCCTTCAGCCAATCACGACCTTATCTACCATAGAGGCTAAGTACATTGGGATAACGGAGGCTGCAAAGAAAGCCCTTTGGCTTAGCAGACTGATTGATGAGTTGGTGGTGGAGCAGATTAAGGTTACACTATTCAGTGATAGTCAGAGTGCTCTGCTATTGGCACAGAACCCAGTCTATCATGCACGCACAAAGCATATAGATGTGAGGTACCATTGGATCAGAGAGCTGATGGAGGAAGGTGAAGTGGAATTAATGAAGGTCCATACCAAGGAGAATCAGTTTGATGCACTCATGAAGGTACTCCCTAGAGATAGCTTTTAGAGATGTGTGGCATGGATGGATTTGTTGAGAAGAGATGAGTTCATAAGGACTTGGAAGTACCAAAGTGTAGAATGTGAGCTCAGAAGTGGCACTCACAAGTCTTAGAAACATAAGAAGATAGGTCATGGAAAGACGGAAGCGAGCTGAAAGAGAAATCAGCTCTCCTAACAAAGTTCAGAAACTAGGCTGGCTCATCCTGACACTGAGCCGCTAAGTTAGAAACTAGTCCAGCTCAATCCAGGATTGGGTCGGCTAGGTCTTAGAGGAAAATCCAAACAGAAAATAGCATTTTTGGGCTCTGGGCATAGTACATAAATTTAAATCCTCTAAAATTATTAAGTCCTTAAAATGAAAAACTTATAGGGATAACTAAGTCATAGCCTTTTATTTAGTTGGATGATAATGGGTTCATTAACTTAATAATCTTTGGAGGCCCAAAGGCCTGGTGCTTATTGACTAATGGAATTATCATTCATAATATGATAACTTGGAAGTGTCTCTCTAATGGTGGTTAGGTTGACCAACCAAAATTGGGCATAATCATTCATTGGTTAAATACACCAAGTATGGTCATATTAATGGTTGGACCTTACCGGATCCTGACAGTGGAGGCCAAAGCCTATTGATTAAGTTTCTAAGATAAAACTAAATTACTAGAAATTTTTTAGAGAAACAATTGGTTAAAGAACCTACCCGTAGATGCACATGGGTTGACCGGCCAAAGTCGGACTTGTATGGAGTCTATGTGGATTCTAGTACCTACTAAGAAATTGAAATAATTCTTAGAATTGGAGATAGAGGCTACCAATTTTAATAAAATAGTGAAAAAACCTTTAGACTAAAGTCCAAGTTTTTAGGCTTAAAATAATTTATATATATTAGGTCATTGATCTTTCTTCTCACAGAATAAGGCTAAATCCTAATTGCTTCAATCACTGTCAAACAGTGATGACTTATGGGATCCAACTTCGATAATTAGTATCAAAAGTTGAATTTGATTCAACAGTATGAATGGGTTCATGTTGGGGCTTCTGAGCTCAATGTAAATAATAAGTCCAATATTGACCCAAATTAGGCATAGTGCTTCTACTATTTCAAGCAGGATCATAGGAAGAAGAATTGTCTTACTTTCCTTGATCAAAATAGGCTGAACAAGAGAAAGAAGTAAGAGTTGCTTATTAAGGATGTTATATGATAACATCTTCAAATTTCTCTATATATAATTCTACTACTTAGGTATTAGATACCAGTGGTCTTATGCAATTTGTTGCAAGAACTTTAGGTAAGTGGAATATTTGAAAATGGTGAGAGATTCATGAACATTTGGGAAGAAAGTCCTATTCCAATCCTAGCTTTAGAAATTGTCAAGCTTATTTTCAAAAGATGTCATTTTGAATGATTATCACTATTATCTATCGTTTATGATAAATATGATCTCTATTGGCCTTTTGGTTAGAGTGGTTATCATTTAACAATAAAGGAGATTATTGTGATATTATTATGAATAACATTACAATAATGCATGGACAATGAAAAAATGACACTTAACATTAACACAGCCTATTAAGTGTAATGTACACATTTAATAAACAATCAAGTTAGATTATGTCATGGATGTCTACCTTTAGTATTATAGGCTTAGTCATCTTGACAAGAACAGGATAAATAGGCTAGCTTAAAAGGGAAACCTCAACATTAATGATTGTGAATCATTGATGATCTATGAGTCTTATTTTCTTGTAAAGATGTTAAAGTCACCTTTTACTGGAAAAGGTGAAGGAGATGATAAAGTTCTAAGTTTCATACATAGTAATGTATGTGGACCTATGAACTCAAGTGTCAGAGGAAGATATCAATACTTCATTACATACGACCTCTTTAGGAATGGGTGCATTTAGCTTGAATCATTTGAAATGTTCAAATGATTCAATAAAAAAATTAAAAAAATAAGGATAGTGAGTAGATACTAGTCTAATCCTAATGAGAAGCACTAAAAGATTGTATAGACAATCCTTAAGTATTTAGAAAATACTAAGATCCAGTGACTCAAATATGAAAATACTGACTTAAAACAAGTGAATATTTTGATTTTAGTTTTTAGTCAGATCAAGATAATAACAAGAGAATATCGGGTCATACCCTAATTGCAGGAGCAATCTACTGAAAATATTCCAAGTAGGATACTATAGCCTATTTAGTTAATGATGTAGAGTACATCATGGCATATGATGCTGTCATGTAAGTTGTGTAGTTGCTAAGGTTCATTAGTAGATTGGGAGTGGCATCCTCCATCGATGGTCTAGTTCTATCGTAGCATTGGAGCCATAGCTCAAGCTAAAGAATTAAAGGACCAGCATATTCTATATTGCTTTCATCTTAGATATTTAGATCTAGATGATGTCGACCTTTAGAAGATCGATGAAAATGAGAACTTGACTGATCCATTTGCTAAGGCCTCGAAACTAAGGAGTTCTACGAACTCAAGTGAAAGATAGGATATTTGATATCATTCTGATTGGCTTTAGTCCAAGTATGAGTTATTGAAAAATGTATCCTAAAGTCAGTCATCTAAATGATAGATGATTGGAATTAGCATATAAATTATCTAATAATAATAGTTATTTGGCTGGTTCATCATCAAAGTTCTATCTTTCTTAAATGAACTCCTAAATTATGATGAAGTTCTTAGAACCACAATCAATCGATAAAGAAGGATTTATCAGATGATTTTTAAATTGTTCATCATCAAATGATAAGTTATTAATAAGGATGATAACTTATCGAGTGTAGGTCGCTGTATGCCATATGCATTGATTGTCCTCATAATCAAGTGATGTGGAGATACTGGTATGGCATCTAGGTGAGATATAGGAGTACATCTGCACTGAACGTGATCAATATAGTACTCTACTATCAAGAATATTTAGCTAAGGCTAATATATTGGAAAATATATTCCAAACCCAATCGTCAACCAGCTGACGGTTGTGCTACATTATATCTATAATTGACTCATTAATAAATAAAATATTTTTTTGATATTTTTTATCATAAAGTATTCATCTTCTAATGAATTCTATTATTGTGATGAAGTTCTTAGGATTATTTAGGTTTGATAAAGAGAAAATTTATCGATTAGTCCTTAAAACTATTCATGACTAAATGATAGGCTGTAATAAGAACGATAGCATCTATCGAGCATAGGTCACTATATACCATATAGATTGGTTGTCCTCTTAACCAAGGAGTATGGAGATACTCATATGGCATACAAGTGAGATGTATGGGTACATCATCATTTAACATGACCAACTCCAAAGCATTTTGCTGTCGAGAATGTCTTTGATGGGATATAGGTATAAGTGTCCCTTAGACCTGAGATCACCTCAGTAACTTGCAAGCAACTCACTGTGCTTTGGTATCAGACTAACTAAATTTCTAATTTAGTAATGAAAGGCTTTTAGGCATAGTCAAGTACTTGCAAAGTCGGTGTGTGATCAAGATGGGATTGACCACTCCAAGAGTTGGAGAAGAATGTATCACTGTATTTCAATATAGCAAAATCTTGGTCAGGATAATCCATCAAATGAATTTGATATTTTAAAATATAATATGGACAACCTGATCAGAGTTGATAGTTGAACTTTGATGTGTCCTATGATCATTGTGTTCAAGGGGATGAATTATATGGAAACTATATCCACATGGGTTCTAAGGATGTTGTTCTACACATTCGATCTATCTGACTGTCGGATACCATTGCTAGATGGTTACTTTAATTGGTACAAGAATCTATTCTTATACTACTAGCTTAGGTTCAGACCTATGAGGTCACATACATTATAGCTCATAATCTGATTGGATGGTTGATCAATAATTAAGAATTATTCTAGGGTTAAACAATCATAGGATTGATGTTTAACATAGTGCAAATATTGCAGGAGGATCGATTAGCAATTAGATTGCTAATTAGCTTATTTTGATTAAGCCAAAAGATTGAGATTAAGTCTAATTAAATATGATTTAATTAGATTTAGGTTAGGCTTGATTGGATGAAGTTCAATTAGCTTATTGGATAAGCCAAGTGCAAGAAAAAAACTAGTCCTAGTTCAACTAGGACTTAGGTCAACCCAGTTTCCTAATTTGATTAAAAAATAAAATCAAAATTAAATTTGATTTAATCTAATTTAATTAAATCCTTAATTGGGTTAGGGCCTAATTTTATTTTGTTGAATTGATTTTGATTTAATTTGGTTTGAGAAATAATTTTGACCAAGTCATAGATGGAATCCTAGTAAGACTAGGATTCCACCTTGCGCTACCTTAGCACCCCATGCCCCACTCCCTCTTTCTCTTCTTTTTTGTGTGATAAAAATTTCTCTCCCAAGCCTTCTCATGCATGCCCTCCTCTCCTTTCTTACTCATATGGAAATTAGGTAGTGGACCTAGTCAAACAGGGAATTTGTTTTGGTTTCGAATCCTATAAGATAGAGTTTTGAAAAACCAAAATTCTTCTGCCCATGTGTGTCGCCCTCCTTCCTAATTTCTCACAATTTTTCATGGTAAAAAGGGGAAGGTTTTGTGCACCTTTCTCAGATAGTCCATTCCAAAAATATTGGAGGGGGTGCCCAAGAGTTGGGTGCCCCTTGTCTTGCCCAAATTGGACATTCCTTATCTAGGTATTTGACCTAGACAAGGACTCCTCTATATCTTATATATATGATGAATTTTTGGTTAATTTCTATGTATATTCTAGATCATTGAGATTAATTTTGGATGTGTGAAAACCAAGGAGAAAGTGTCCTTGGGCTTTAGGATTTTATAGACACAAAACTAGATATCTAGGTGAGAGCAAAAAGAAGAAGAAGAGGGTCTTCTTTTAGGATTGCTGTGTTCATCTCTTTTCTTCCTCCTCCTTTCAGATTTTTGAGAGTGTCTCACTTCTAAAATCTCCTCTCCTACTTCTCATCTTTAGAAATCTAAATCTAGAAGAAGAAAGCATCAGATTGACCATCAAAGAAGGATCAGCATAGTACTAGCATACTATGCTGATTTCCTGCATCAAGACTTTTGATCGTGATTCGTGTGCTTATTTGGATGACTCCTAGAGGTCGAACATATGTGCGGCTTGCAATATCATCCTCAAGTTTAGATCAATAAGTTAGCATATCTAATATGCACAGGTAATAGATCTAATCTATTTTCTTTATACGTGCATTAGATGTAGTATATATGCTTGTTGATGTGATCAACATGTTTTAATCTCTTCCTTATATTTTAATTTTTGATTTAATAACATATCATGATTATGTAATAGAATATTAGATCTAGGATATTTTATAGTACTTAAAATTAATTTTGATTAATTTTAGTTTTTTGCTGCCTGATCTTGAAAAAGTTTCAAGATCTAGTCCTAGAATCCTAGATCTGGTTCCTTCAATTGGTATCAGAGCGTAGGTTTATTATTACATGATTATTTGAGCATATTTAGATTATTTTTTAGATTAGATATAATTTATAATCTAATTACTAAATTTAAAATTTAAAATTAGATTATACGAACTAATTATAAGTTTGTCCTGCTGTAAGGTTTATCCTTTACAGTAGAGAGGTTATCATAGTTCGTATAGATATATCTCTAATCATAAATTTATTAGATATAATCTAATTTTTTTTATAATTTAATAAATTTAAAATAATTTTAGATCTAAAAATAAAATTTTTAGATTTCACAGATTGATTATAAGGTTGTCCTGCTATACAGTTTACCCCTTATAGTAGAGAGATTGTCCTAGTACGTACTGATCTAAAATATTGATAAAAAAATTTTAGATCAGATTTAAAAAAATTATAATATAATTTAAAATATTTTAATCTAATTTTGATCATCTTAAATATGTTAGATTTGATCTAAGATAATTTATGATTGATTATAGTTGAAACTGTTTCAATTACATGAACTTGTTTAGATTAGATCTAAAATAGTTTCATGCTTATCTTATTTGCATATTGATTTTGATTCAAATATGCAACTTAGTTGATAAAACAATGTTGTAAAAATATTTTACAAACATAAAAATTATTTTCAAAAAGTCGAACCCCAACCCTCAGCCCAAAACTTAATTAAGAATTAAGAAGTTGTTTGATTAGGATCTAAGATTGTGAAATAAAGATCTTAATAAATAAATCATAATACATTGGGTTAAATGGATTAGTGGGTATTAAGTCCATTAATTAGGTTAGACCTAGGATTAGATTAAAGAATGAACTTAATTAGAGAATTGACTAAATCTAATCAATTGTTGTCTTAGATTAGATTAAGAATTCTCTAGATCAATTACAATAGTTGTAGTTGGTCAAGTCTATGTCTTTAATGAGACCCAAGATGGACATGATTCTTGGCTACAGGATCTAGCATGAACTATTAGGTTGATCTAATCAAGACTAATTAAACCAGTTGATATCTAAGGTAAACCAGATCGGTGGTCTTTAATTGGCAGCCCACTTACCTGACCATTTTTTATGGTGTCTAAGGCATGCTTTGGCAGACCCATCCACTGATAGAACTTACCTAGCCTCTTGGTGAAAATATGTTTCGATCGGATTACTTGACTATTCGAGCTGACCCATGTCAGCTAGGTAAATTAGTGTGACTGATTTAGGTGCTCCTAGACCAACCTATTAATAGTCTCCCTTAAGCTGAATTGAAGAAGCCAGTAGGAGGATCATGATAAGCTAGTTCATCTGACATTTTCTCATCTTCAAATTAAAACCTCTAAAATTATTAGATCCCTAAAATGAAATAGTTATCATGATAACTATATCATAGCCTCCCATTAAGTGGGTGAAAATGGATCCATTAGTTGGATAATCATTGGAGGCTCGAAGGCTTGGTGTTTATCGGCTAATGAAATTATCATTCATTATATGATTTCTTGGCTACATCTTTCTAAATGGTGGTTAGGTTAACCAACCAAAGTTAGGCCTAATCATTCATTGCTTTGATAGGTTAAGTATGGTCATGTTAATGGTTGGACCTGACTGGATCTATTTAGTGGAGACCAAAGCCTACTGATTAGGGACTTGGGCAAAAATTTAATTACTAAAAATTATTTGGAGCAATAATTGGTTATGAACATATCTTTAGACGTACATGGGTTGGCCAACCAAAGTTAGGCTCATGTGCAGTCTATGTGGATTCTAGTACCCACTAAGGAATTAAGATAATTCCTCGAGTTGAAGATAGAGGCTACCAATTCAAATAAAATAATGGAAGAACCTTTTGATTAAAGTCCAAATTTTTATATTTAATGAATCAATAACTATTTAGGTAATGGTTTTTTTAATGCAGAATGGCCATTTTTCTATCGCTTCGATCATTATTAGATAATGATAAGTTGGTGGGACCCAACTTTGGTAGCTGGTATCAAAAGTTGAAGATAGTCAAGAAGCACGAATGGATCCTATATGTGTTGATGGATCTTGCACCTGAGAAGCCAGCTACCAATGCACGTAGAACAGTTAGAGACACTTGCTAGAAGTGGCTCAGTGACTAAACCATAGTATGTTGTATTATGCTGGTTGCCATGAGCGATAAGTTCAGTCGTAGAGTTAAGATGGCTCAGTCAAAAGATATGCTTCAAGTATTGAAGGATTCTTTTGGCATACCCGATGATGTTGAATGGCACAAGACTAGTTATGCCATCTTCAATGCCAAGATGCGGGATGGTGCCTCTATCGCTTATCATGTATTATACATGATCGAGTTGATAGAGTGATTGAGCAAGCTCGGCTTTTTCTTGCATAAACAGCTTAGGAAAGATGCAATATTGAACTCGCTGCCCAAGCCTTTTCTTTCATTCCTCACTCATTTTAGAATGACAAAGCCTGAAGTAGACTACAATGGGTTATTGGGATTGCTTCAGAACTTTGAGAAAGATCACAAACTCTACAAGAAGTTGGTGAACTTAGTGGGAGACTCATCTTCTGATTCTTGATCCTTTGAAAAAGAGAAGAAAAACAAAAAGAAGAAAGTTAAGAAGGTGCAAGTTCAGGCTGGGACATCTGTGCAGGACCAGACTAGGAAGATCAAGCCCAACAGAAGTCAAGCTTAATGCTACTTTTGCAAGGTGCGAGGGCACTGGAAGAGGACTGTCCTTAGAACATTGCCTGTCTAGACCCAAACAGGCAGAGAAAGAAGCAAGCTATTGCTGGATAAGGTATTTATATGATAACTCCTTGTAATTTCTTTATTTATGATATTACTGACTGGGTTTTGGATACCGGTAGCACTTACCATATTTGCAATTCGTTGCAGGGGTTGTAGGGTAGTAGGAGATTCAAGCAAGATGAAAGATTCCTGAATGTTGGAGATGAAAGACCAATTCCAATTCTAGCTTTAGGAATCCTGAAACTTGTATTTGAGTTCCATACCATGAAGGGAGCGTGTAGGCTTTCTATCTCTACTTTCAAAAACTTTTTTCAAAAATCATACATAGTAGAAACTATTATTAATCAAATTAATAATAAGATTTATAGATCTAATTTGAAAATTTTACACACTATAGTATCTAACGTATCATATATGCATGCATATCTAAAAATAAAAAAATAATTATAGTAAAACTATTTTTTTTGTTGTATGTGTTCAGAACACATTATCTTGCGTGGGTAGTCAATCACCATAATTTGATCATCCTTGGAGAGATCTGCTAATTGCAATGCAACCACACAGTGTGTCTAGCCTCCATGGATCATTCACTCGAGGCTCCTAGTCTTGATCGGCTCCTTCCGAGTGCTAGCTCGACGTCGAAACCCTTCGATGGCTATTTTAGACCGAACTGATTCAATCATCCTCTAGAGATTTTGGATGCTCCAAAAATTACCAGAGGTAGGAAAGAGGTAGAGGAAGATCTCTCAAGAGTTAGTTGATTTTGTGACCCTCACAACTCACGTTCTCTCTTCCCAAAACCTAGACTGAATCCTAGGGTATCACTCACCTAGAACCCCGCGCAACACTCTTAAAATTTCTCTTAGGAAACTCTCAATATTTTTCACACACAATAGGATGGACCACATGGAGAGGAACTTCTCTTCTCAGATTCATCACACTCCCCTTCACAAAACTCCTTATAATTTATGCCAAACAGAGTAGCGAGTGCATGGAGGGATAAAGATCAGGTGGTTGCTTATTCGAATTCAAACTCCATTTGAATTCAAATAGTAATCATCTGATATTATCCACTTAAGGACATGAGAAGGAAGGGTGTGCGCCCTCTTGTGCATGGATTTCTTCATGAGAATTCTCAATTCTCATGGAGAAAGGGGGGGTGCATGATTAGGGTGATGTGGTGCATAAGACTAGTGAAAATAGTCTTTCAAAACTTTATCCAATTAAGACCCAATCCAAACCAATTTGGCTAGGATCAATTAGACCAGATTAAATCCAACTTATTTAGGCTTAATCAGGCTCAGTTAAATCCTAATCAAATTAGAAATTAATCAAGCCAAATGCTAGATCAAATAAGGGATTAAACCTCCTCGATGATTAGGTCATCTCATAACCTAATTGAGTCAAATCGAACTGAATCAAATTCAATTGGACTTGAATCAAAAATTATTACTTAATTAAATTGAGTTAATTAGTGATCAAATCATTAATTAGATTTCTTTTTATTAGCCATTAGATCAGATAGAAATCTCTAGTGTGTGTGATCCCGTAGGTTCAAACCTAAATCGGTAGCACAAGAACTAATTTTGTGTACTATTTGAAATAACCATCTAGCAATAATACCCAATGTCCATATAGGCCGAATAGTGCAATCATAATATTTAGAACCTACATGAATATGGTTATCGCATAATTCATCCCTTTGACCTCTATGCATAAGATGACTTTGGGTTAAACTGTCAATCCTAGAAGATACATCCAAATTGTGTCTTAAAGCAATTAATCCTATGATCCCTCACAAGGACTATCCTGACCAAGGCTTTGCTAAATTGAAACACTATTGAACACAGCTCTTGTGTCCAGAAATGGTCAATCCCATCTTCACTCATGTACCAACTCCATAAGTACTTGACTGTATCCAAAAATCTTCTATTATTGAATTAAAAATTTAGGTAGTCCGACACCAAAGCATAGTGAGTTGCTTGAAAGTCACCATGGTGATCTCAAGTCGAAGGAACACTTATGCCCATATTCCATCAGAGCAATTCTTGATAGCAAAAAAGCTCTAGAGTCGATCATGTTCAGTACAGATGTACCTCTATATCTCACCTGCATGCCATATTAGTGTCTCCATACTCCTTGGTTATGAGGACAACCAACCTGTATAGTATACAATAATCTATACTCGATAAACATTATCATCCATGGTAATAACTATCATTTAGTCATAAACTACTTTAAGAACTAAATGACAAATCTTCCTTTGTCTATTCTAAATAGTCCTAAGAACATCATCATAATAGACAGGAGTTCATTAGAAAATGAAAGATTTATGAAGAAAAAGCCATAATAACTTTTATTTAATCAATAATTTATATATAATTATATGAAATAGCTTAATTATCAATAGGCTGATGATGGGCTTTGAGACACTATTTCCAACAATCTTCCATATGGCCTAAAGCCAATTGGTGCAGTATCGTATAACCATCTTCGACTTAAAGTTGTCGAACTCCTTCATCATAATGGCTTTAGTGAATGGGTCAGCTAGGTTCTCCTTTCCATCGATCTTCTAAAGATCAACATCATTTCTATCCACGATCACTTAGATAAGATAAAAATGATGCAGAATATGCAGAATATGCAGAATATGCAGAATATGCAAAACTGGACCATCTAGAAAGGATGCCACACTGAGCTTGGTGATGAACTTCTTCAGTCACACAAATTCTTTGGCAGCATCTGATGCAGCAACATACTCCGCCTCGTATACTGAATCGACCATGGTGTGCTACTTGAAACTTTTCCAACAGACAGTACCATCATTAAGGATAAATACATATCCTGATACACTCTTGCTGTTATCATAATCAAACTAGAAACTAGAGTCTATAAACCTCATAAGTTTCAAGTCTGATTCACCATAAACAAGCCATTGGTCCTTAGTATTTCTTAAATACTTCAGGATGGTTTTAACAACCTTCTAGTGGTTCTCTCCTAGATCAGATTGGTATCTACTCACTACTCTTTATGAATATGCCACATCTGATCATGTACATATCATGACGTACATAATAGAACCCACTATCGAAGCATATGCAATTCTACTGATACACTCTCTCTCTTGAGGTGTTGTCAGACAATCTCTCTTTAAGAGAGAAATTTTATGGCCTATCTGTAGATAGCCTTTCTTGAAATTCTCCATGCTAAACCTCTTCAGTATAGTATCAATGTACATAGACTGGAACAATCCAAGCAATCTTTTAGATCTATCTCTATAGTCTTCATCCCTACGATGTAGGAAGCTTCTCCTAGATCCTTCATGGAGAACTCTGATGATAGCTAGATCATTATTCTTTATAATGCAAGGATATCATTCCTGATTAAGAGAATGTCATTCACATACAAAATGAGGAATACAACTCTTGGACCATTAGCCCACTTATATATGCAGAGCTCTTCTTCGTTCTTAACTAAATCATACGTCTTGATCATCCTATCAAAATGTATGTTCCAACTTCGAGATGTCTACTTCAGTCCATAAATGGATCTTTGAAGCTTGCATACCTTAGACTCATCTATGGATGTAAAATATTTAGGTTGTACCATATACACCTCTTTAGCCAGCTCTTCGTTTAGGATAGCTATTTTCACATCCATTTGCTAGATTTCATAATTTAGATATGCAGCTATTGCAAGTATGATCCGAATAGACTTGAGCATTGCCATAGGAGAAAATATCTCATCATAGTCTATATCATAATATTAACAATACCACTTGGCAATCAGTCAGGCTTTATAGATCTCCGTCCCTCCATCTACACCCCTTTTCCTTTTGAAGACCCACTTATGCCCTATAGGTTTTACCCCTTCGGGTGAGTCAACCAATGTTCATACATCATTGACCTTCATGGACTTCATTTCAGATCTCATGGCCTCAAGTCATTTTCTAGAGTTAGATCTCTGCATTGCATCCATGTAGGTGATTGAATCCTTGTTGTTCTCATCAAGTTTGATAGGATCACCATCCCAGACCAAGAAATCGTAATATCTATCCGACTGACATGGTACTCTACTAGATTGCCTTAAGGATGCTGGTTCAGAAGGCTCTGGATCTGATTGAATCAAATTTGGTTCTGGTTCAGCTACTTATGTTTGTTCTTCTGCCTGTCGAACATCCTCAAGCTCGACCTTAGAGGAATTAGTCCCTTCACCAAGGAATTTCTTTTCTAAAAAAATTATCTTAAGGCTGACAAACACTTTCTACTCATCAGGTAGGTAGAAGTAATACCCTTTGGTCTCTTTTGGGTACCCTATAAAGCTACACTTGTTAGACCTAGGTCCGAGCTTGTCCATTACTAAATATTTGACATAAGTCAGACACCCACAAATCCTAAGATGTGAGAGTACTAGCTTACATCCTGTCCATATCTCATATGGTATTTTAGAAACAGAATTACTCAGAATCCTATTCAAAATATAACAAGCTGACTCGAGGGCATATCCTTAGAGGAAGATCGGTAGACCAGCAAATTTCATTATAGATTGAACCATGTCCAACAGGATCCAATTTCTCCTTTCAGACATACCATTATGCTGTGGTATTTCAGGAGGAGTCCATTAAGAGAGAATTCCATTCTTTCTAAGATATGTCAGAAATTCACTAAAAAGGTACCCACCCCCTCAGTCAAATCAAAGAGTTTTAATACTCTTTCTAGTTTACTTTGCTACCTCATTATGGAATAGTTTGAATATTTTAAATGACTCCAATTTATGATTCATTAAATAGACATACCCATACCTCTACAGGTCATTCATGAAGATTATGAAGTAGAAATATCCATCTCTAGCACTTGTATTCATGGGTCCACATACATCTGAATGTACTAGACTCAAGAGTTTACTATCTCACTCATCTTTTTCAATAAAAGGTGACTTGGTCATCTTACCAAGAAGACAGAACTCATAGGTCGAAAATGATTCACAATCACTAACTTCAAGAATTCCTTCTTGAGCCAACCTATTTATTCTATTCTTGTTGATATGACCTAGCCTACAATGCCAATGGTAGGAATCTGACACTTCATCTACTCTAGGGCATTTACTAAAAGTTTGGACTACGTTAACAGGGTATGATAATAGATAAATTCTATTATTCAATTGTCCAACACAAACTATAACACTACTCAAAATGATATCACAAAAAATTACTTTTATTGAAAATTGATAACTATTCTTGGCCAAAAGTCCTATAGAAATTAGATTCAATAAAAACTTGGATAAAAGTGACAATCACTAAGAATAACTTTATGAGCATTGATTACAAGGTTCATGATGAAGGAAAAATCTAATTTTTTGCCATAGGATCATCCAGATCTGAGATAGATTTTTCTACAAAAATTCCTATGATCCGATCAGATCTAAGAGTTCTTAGATTTGATCATGGTGATCTGATATTAAAAATTAAAAATTAAATTAAATTAGATTTAATTTAAGTTACCTTATTGGGTAATCTAATTATCTTGTGATGATCCTATTGGTTCCTGAGATTCTGAAAGGAGCCAAACACGCACCTGGCCTCTACCGGTATCCACTCAAACAGGATCAAAATATCTTCTCCTCATGAATCTCTCCTCTAAAGATTAGATCTAGATTTCATCTATAGATAGATCTAATCTGTAGATCCTTTAAAACTATTTCTGAAGGCAGCCCATCCATCTCACAAACACCATCGTGTAGATCCTAAATCTTGTGCCAAAAATCTTAGACCTTCAACTTAGATTTGTGACAAACATTTTAGGCTTATAGAAGAGAGAGAGAGAGAGAGAGAGAGAGAGAGAGAGAGAATCGAGGGGGTGTGTGATATGGTATGGGCAATAGCACCTCTGCATGGAAAATAAAATCATGTGATGCTCTCTTTGGCGTAAGAAAGATTTCTTAAACCCAACACTATTTAGAGTCCTTTAACAAAATCACTTATTATTTGATCAAAGGGACTCTAAGACTTATTCTCCATGTGAAAACCCAGATCTCATCTAGTCCTGTCACCAAAATTCAATCTGAAAGGTGGCAGCTTGAGTAGATAAGGAAGAGTCCATTGCGCCTAGGACTCTTCCCTCAAGAGTTTGATCCAAATCAAACTCTATCAAAACCTAGTCAAACAACTACCATAAATCACAAAATTTGATTCACCCATAGCATGACTCAAGTTCTATCACATATCCAAAAATTAGATCAAAAAAATTTCTAGAGAATTTTTTAGAAGCATCTGATCAGGTTATCCTCAATTCTCTCAATTGGGTCAACTTTTGACCCTGGTCCAATTGCACTAGGAATGGATTTAATTTCTATAATTAATCTGATCTGAACTAATTCTAGTCAGATGAAAATAAATCCATTTAAGACATAGAAATAAGTCAAATCAAATTTGACTTGGTTAATTAGAAAGATTATAGAAGGAGAAAGCCAGGCTCAATCATGTGCTAGCATGATCACCTTGAACATGATTGAATCTAATCCAAATAAATCAAATTGGATTAGCTCAATAAATGACATCCAAATCCAAACCCTTATTTATGTGATCTAGTTAGGTTCAGTTTCATATCGTAATGAGATATATGATGATCTCTATCATCGACATCATCGAAACATCTTTGGATGGATCAAAATTTTTCTATTTCATATAATTAGAATGATCGATCATCAAAATCATTCTAATTGCTTTCTAAATCCATCAGTGACATCTAGTAGTGTATCATAGCAATCCATTAGAACTAAAAGCAAACCTCTTGATATAGCTACCTATGTGATTGAATTCTTCTATCTTGAGTTCCGATAGGATTAGGGTTAAGGTAAACTCGTCAAACCCAACATCCGTCATATGAATTAAATATTTGATTCAAGTTTGATGTGAAATTCTAATAGAAACTCTTTCTATCATCTTCACTCTGCCATGGCGATGGGCTTTAGGACTTAATCTCATGATTATCATAGAGCTACTCCTCATCTATCAAGCTAGATAGATCCTCTATTGGTACAATCCAATTTCTACAATGAACATGCTATAGCCAATGTTGACGTAGAATCTGGTCATCGCCAAAATTAGCTGGAGTGGAGGCCGATGAGGTCACCATTGGGGATCTATAAAATAAAGTCCCATCCAAAGTTAGTTGGAGGGTGGCTTCGATAGAAGCCTTCGACAATCAAGTCAGCTCTGGCCAACAGACATGGAGTATTTTGGAATGAGTTTGGCAGAGTTTAGAGAAGAAGAGGAGAGCTTATAGCTTAGAGTAAGCGTATCTGAAGGGTCCTTTTTATAGATGAAGCTTGATGGTGATAGCTACAGCTGCCTGGTGGTGGGCCGCTTGAGACTGCACTAAGTTTGATGCAGAGAGGATGGTATCATCAGGTTGATAGTGACAGCCATACCGTCCGACAATGGTGGGCTGCTCGAGGTCTAGCTGAGTCAGTCATAGAGGGGGGCACCGTTTGTAGCATCGCCTGTGGCAGACTGATGGTGACCATTCAGCCAGATTTAGTGATGATAGCTCTGAGAAAGCAGACATCGGTTGGTGGACCTCGGCATATATCGCTTTCAAAAAAGTTCAAACTCCTAAAGGGAAAGCTTGGAAGGAGTTCGGCTCCCGTAGGTGTCTGGTTGGAGAAGTGCGGCTAAGGCTCGGTCGTTGGGGAGTTCGGAAGGAGCTCGACCACTGAGGAGTCCAAACGATCGAAGAGGATGTCTGGGAGGAGTCCGGCTCCTAAAGAAGTCTGGCCGAAGGGGAAGCTTGTGTTAGATATATATGTCCTAGAAGCCAAAATTGGCTGACACATGTAATATACTTCTAGGGGCAAAATTATAATTTTTATTATTTTTAATAAAATGGATTATTTTCTATCACATATGTGTATTTAGTATCTATGATACATCCTTTGAGTTAATGATAATGATAATTCATATTTTTAAGAGTTGAAAATTTAAGACATGAATAATCATTATTAACTCATAAAATGCTTCCGACCATAGGATCATCACGAGGATGGTGATTGATCCAGAAGGTTGGTGTACAATCGCTTCTCTTTAGTAGATGAGTCTTGAGTCTACGGTGTGGAGACATCGGAGTGAGAATATAGGTACTCGTTAGAGAACGAGGGCACTGAGCGTGACCATCTCGAGTAGTCATTAGAAAGTCTACCTTCTCATCAATGACTGACTCGATGCTGCAGTGGTGTGTCTGATTCTTTGACCTGAGGTGCATCGACAGTTCACCTTGAGGGTGTTATAGTTTGACTACACCATACTCGGTCTCCTAGCCATATGGAACCCTGAGGTGTATGTTGGCTATAGCATGTTCATTGTAGGAACTGGATTGCATCAAGATGGAATCTATCTACCTCAATGGTAGAGGAGCAGCCCTATGATGATCATGAGAATCAAGTCCAGAAGCCCATGGCCATGGTAGAGTGAAATAATAGAAAGAGTTTCTATTTAGATTTTCACATCGAACTTGAATCGAATGATTACATCATATGACAGAAACTAGGGTTTGACGAGTTCACCTTAACCCTAATCTGATCGGGGCTCAAGATAGAAGAACTTAATCACACAGGTAGCTGCACCAAGAGGTTCGCATTCAGCTCTGATGGGTTGCCACCATATACTGCTAGGTGTCACTGGTGGATTTTGGGAGCAATTAGAATGATTTAGATGATCGATCATTCTAGCTGTTCGAATTAGAAGAGTTCTGATCCATCGAAAGGAGTTTCGATGATGTCAATGATAGAGATCATGACATATCCTATTATCATACAGAACTGTACCTAACTAGATCACATAAATAAAGGTTTGAATCTGGTGATCATCAATTGAACTGATCCAATTCAATTGATCTGAATAAGATTCAATTAGGTTCAAGGAAATCGTGCTAGTACTCAATTGAACCTAACGTTCTTCTTTTACTATCATAAATAGTTGTCCTGACTGAGCCAAAGGAGTTTGTGCTCAATCAGAGGCCTTCACTTGGTCTGACTAGAGCCTGTCCAGATCAGAGAAAGGTTGTCTTATTTTGTAAGATAATACCTACCATTTTTTGGTCACCTACCATTTCTCGTCCTTTGACTTTGGTCAAAAGTTGACCTTTGACTGGTCATATGTTGACCATTGACACTTTGACTTCTATCCATATGTCACCCACTTATTGGAGAGCTGGTGGGGGCTTGTCCCCCTGCCAGAATCTGGCAAGGAGGAGGGTGCACGCCACCCTTGGCGTGCGCCCAAGCAAGAGGTGCCTAGGAGTCCCTGTTGGACAGGGACTCTATCTCCTTTTTGGATTTCGATTAGACTTCTCCTAAGAACCAAGTTTGACTGATCTTAGGCATCATCTAAGAATGAATCTAGGGGACTCTATTCCCATCAATCAGATTTAGATCTGATTTCACAAAGGGTTGTGATTGGTTGGGAGGAAAAGGAGTTGGATCACGCATAGTCTATAAATAAGACCCTGCACCCAACTCAAAGAATAATATAATTCTCCATGCCCCAAGTCTGCCTCTCTCCTCCTCCATGCCAAGACCATCTTCTCCCTCTCCTCTCCATGCCCAAAGTAGTTTGGGATCCAAGTTGGTGCAATCCAGATGAGAGTAAGGCGACAGAAAGTTAGAAGGTTGTGCTGCTGCAAAGGACAACTGCTGATCTTCGAAAGGTGTTTTGAAGATCCTCCAAATCAGATTCAGATCTAATTTTTGGTGACATGATAGACTAAAAGAGGATCTCTAGATCCAGCTTGAGTGAATACTGATAGAGGCCAGGCACTTGTGTGGCTAGATCCAGAACCTTCTGCTACTTACAGGATCATCAACGGATAATAAGATCATCCTACATCAAGGTAAATTAAATTTAATTTAATTTATCTAGATTTTATTTTTATTATTAGAATAATAAAAATTAGATCTAAAATATCTTAGATCTAATTTAGATCAAAGAAAATTTTTTTTGAAATATATCTCATGATCCAATCAGATCTAAATGAATCTGGTCCGAGAAATCAGAATTTTCCCTTCAACTGGTATCAGAGCCAAGGTTCTAAAGTGTTTAGATCTAATTTTAAATTTATTCTAAGTAGAAAATATGTGATTTTAGATGTCACATGAGATGCGATCAGATCTAAAATCAAAAAAAATTAAAATTAAATGATTTGGATCTATGATTAGAAAATATGCATGACTAGTTCTAAAATAAAATAGTTCTATAGAATAGTCTTGCATATTTATAATTTAATTTAATTAAATCATATTTTAGATCTATTTATTTACTATTTTTTAATATTATAATTATTATAATAATATCTAAAAATAGTAAATAAAAATTATTTAATTTTAAACATCATATGAGATATGATTGATGCATGTCTAGACTAGTTGTAGAATAGTTCTACATAGTTGTCTAGATTAGAGTTTATTTTGATGAGATCAATTTAAATCTAGTTTTTTAGATTATTATGAGATAATTTAGATCTAAAAACATGCATGACTCGATACATGAGATGTATGCAAAATATGCCATGATTAGATCTAATTTGTATATGAGATATATGATATAGATCTAAAACTATTTTATAGTATTACATGTTCCTGATTAAGGCATTCCTCTTGGCCGTCCAGTCATAAGAATGAAGAAGGGTTTAAAGGCCCTCTCCTTCCATCTGATGGGATGTTCTTATGATGTGTAGGGGTGCTGCGCGTTCGTCCTTAATCAAAAATTCAAAACTTTACTTTCTACAAAATCCTAGATCCTGAAACCCTAGGATTTATTGTGCATATTTTATTTATGAATCCTACTTAATTAAGAATTAAGAATTATGAAATATTAATTAGGTCTAAAATTAAGAATTTTAGATCTAAGATATATTCATAATAGTGGATTTGGGCTTAGGTAGCTGAATTAGGTCTAAGTGGTTGATCAAACCGAATCAAGAGTTGGTTAGATGGGATCAACAGTGCTTAAATTGACCAGCCTAATAGGATTAAGTCTGGGTTAAGATTGAGTCATGATCAAGCAAGACCTAATTAGGCTCAGAGGTTAGAGTCTGAATTGTAGGCTAACCCAATTGGTTCTGGCTCAATAATTTGGTGTCTAAGATAAGTTTGGCACATACAATCGACTGATTTTTAATTGGAAGCTACTCGACATGAATGCATTCTTGTACGAGTTAATGGCATATCCCTTCCATTGGTCTCACTTACCTGGCCATATCTGTTGACCCAGTTCTGATTTGAGGTGGTCAATAATCCGAGCTAACCCATGCCACTAGGTTAGTCATAATTGTTATGACTATGACAAGTCTAGTTTAATGAGACCTGAATCAATTCTTCTTAAGAAAAGATTAAGTCTAAGGTCTTCCACCATTGTAGATGTGTGGGCCCTTCTCGGGGTTGATTGCTCTCGATTGAATACAGTAGCTCAGTTGCATCAAAAAGATGCAACCATGTCTATTAGGTATTGGATGCTATGGACTGGAGGATGAGTTGGGCTCAATATTCTGGATATGGTGAGAGACTCAATTAAAAATCCAGTCTGTGCAAATAGTGGGTCTAAGTTAACTAAGGAGTGGATCAATATTTCAGATCCAGTGAGATTCATAAATTAGAGACCAAGTTTGGGTGCACCATGATTAGAGAATCATTAAACAAGAGTTGTTCACTCATTGGCTAATCCATCACCAATAATTGTTAGGTGAGATGATGAGTCAGTTGGTGAGACCGCACCATCCAGTAGAAATCATTAATCATGGAGATTTTTGCATCTCTATAGAGGGAGTGTAGGGATCCAAGAAAATAGTGTAAGCTAATTTATTTAAAAATAAAATCCCTAAACAAATTGATCAAGTCATAATTATAGTATCTAACTTGAATCCTTAACTCTCTAAAGAAAAATGTCTGCATCCAACCTATTAGCACGTATCCTAAACACACATAGACTGACCAGACCCAATTATAAAGATTGGCTTCGGAACTACAAAATTATTTTGGGTTCCGAGAAGTTAACACATGTATTGGACCAGGATCCTCCCATCTTACCAGCCCATCCATCCGCTGAACAAAGAGCGTCTCTGGAAAAATGGATAGACGAAGATAATAAGGCCAGATATTACATGTTGGGTGATGCGTGCTAATTTATAGCTATGGCAAGTGCACCAGTCGATCAAGTAATAAAGTGAATGATTAGAGTATCGTCCCTAAAGGATTGAAAAATAAGTACTGAAAAGCTCTTTCCTATGCTTTATTTAGAAGATCGATTTATGAGAACAAGAAATTAAAGAACAAAATAAAGAAAGAAATAATTAATTTTTTTTTAGAAATAGAGAGAGTGTAATTATTAGGGTTTTAAATTTAAGAGCAATAGTTTACTAAGGAATCGGTTCACCAACTCAGTCAATACAATATTCAGGTTAGTAGATTAATTTTATTTCATGTGACGGTGGAGTCTCCTAATTTATTCACTACCCTTTGGTCCAGGCATAGCAAAACTATTAATATTTATTAATTACCCTTTGGTCCATGTGTAATTTAAATAAATATTAATGCATTAGATTTTGTGAAACCCTCTAATTAAAATATGCTACGTCCAAAGTGCACTAAAATTTTCGCATGCATATGAATTCTAATTTGATTCATAATACAAGGTATATAATCAAGAAGCATTAACATAGATGTACTTTGTCCGTAACATCTATGTTCATCAGATCAATTAGAAGATGGCCAGTAATCTAAAAGCATTAAGATCAGATTCATATACTCCTCATGAATAAAATTTAAAATAAATCACACTGAATATTACATCAAAAGAGTGGCTACACCTTAACCTTAGTAAAAAAAATTTAGTTCATGATAACAAATTAAAAAATAGTAAATAAAATAAAAAATATAGAGAAATTAGATTGTTTGATTGCTGAAATTGATTGTCCGTTGCTCTTAGTATGGAGAACTTGGCGAAGAAGAAGAGGCTTCTTGATCGATGTCTTGATTGTCGAAGAAAAACCATTTTCTTTCTCTCAAATCACTCTTCTCTTTCTACCTCTCTCCTCTCTTTTTTTTTTATTTCTAACTCTCTTCCTTTTTCTCTTTTTCTCTGACTTCCCTATGACTTCTTTCTTCTCTCCCTCTCTCTTCTTTTTTTTTTCACGACAACAATAGGTTTTTATTGATAAAGAGTTTGATTTCTCTCCAAAATCCATCAAAAATTAGGTTTAAGACTCCCAAAATAACTCAAATTAAAATCTGGATAATTCTGCCCATTAGATGTTGATCAAACGATCCAAAAACCACTCAAAAACCCCTTGAAATAACCCAGATCAAGTCGAATTTTATATCAGCCATTAGATCAATCATTGGATCAAATCTGGGCTGTCCGATCGCATAGAAAGAAGCCTTTTGATCTTTAGTTTAACGTCGGGATGAATCTCAGCCGTTGGATCTCGATCGGGAGCTGTGGATGCCGTCCATCAGTGCCTTCATTTCAGCCGTCCAATCAAGTTTCAATGAAAACCGCCTGTTGGATTAGCCAAAATTCCCAAATTATCGTCCATGGACCATGCGCGAGCCCGATGTTGCATGGACCACCATGTTCTTCAACCAATCAGAGCATGCTTTTTGTTGTGAAATTCTCGAAATATCCTTCAGATGGTCCATCGTGCGTCACAAAAAATGCTGATGTCATCCTGATGTTAGCATTACGTTGGTGGGTTGGTCTACTATTTTGGTCGAACCGGGCCGAACCGCTGAGCCAGTTTTCTGAATCGGTTTGAATCGAATCGATTTTTTTTTTTGAAATTCAATTCTGAGCTCGTTTGAAGTTTGTTTTGCCTGAAATTTATTTCATCTGAATCAAAAAAATAAGATCTTCACATTAGTGGCCTTCTTTCCTGCACAAGATTAATAAAAGTATCAATTTCTAAAGAAATAGTTTAATTTATTTTATAATTTAATATTTTTATTAGTATATTTTTATCACTTATCATTGGGCTTGATGTCTGATGAGCTCCAGTGCCAACATAAAGATATCATGATTGCTCGCCAAATGTTGGCTCACCTGTAAGAGATGTTTGGTGAACAGAGTCACACAGTCAAGTATCAAGTCATGAAACGACTTTAAAAGGCTAAGATGCGTGATGGACAGTCAGTCCAAGATCACTATCTGATGATGATCAAGGACATGGAAGAGATTGAGAAGCTCGATGTGAAGTTAGACTTGAATCTGCAGAATGATATTATTTCATAATCCTTGACTGATGCATATGGGAAATTCATCATGAATTATCACATGCATAAACTTCAAAATTTCTTTGCCAAATTAATGAACATGCTGGTCACCGCTGAGCTTTCTATGAAAGGTTCTAAAGGCTCAGTCCTTGCTATGAAACGGACTTCTTTTAAAAGAAAGTCTTTTGAAAAGAAAAAGAAGTCTGCGAAAAAGCAAAAGATGAATGGAGGAAAGAAGAAGAAGGCAGTGCCGAAAAAGAAGGCCGATGTTAAAGAAAAGTATTTCCATTACAACAATAATGACCACTGAAAGCGGAACTGCCCTACTTACCTGGCCATCCTGAAGAACAAGAAGGAAGGTCCTTCTGGAGGTATGCTTGTTACTGAGTCTAACCTTACGATTTCTTCTGCATCTAGTTGGGTGCTTGACTCTGGTTCTAGTGCTCATCTGTGCACTTTCATACAGGGTCTTGAGGATAGCAGGAGGCTAAGGGATGGAGACATAATCCTATGCATCGATAATGGAGTAAGAGTTGCTGCAGTGGTGGTAGGAACATACCCTCTTCGATTACCATATGGTTTAGACTTAGTTTTGAAAGATTGTTATTATGTGCCTACAGCTAGCAGGAATTTGATTTTTGCCTAGCACTAGAAGGCTATGTGATTACCTTCTTTAAGGACCATTGTATCATTCTTTATGAAAGAAATAAAATTATAAATAGTTTCCTTATTAACGGTCTTTATCAGCTACATATTGATGTACTTGTTCTAACTATCGAGCAAAACGTGAATGCCAAATGACCTAGGGATAGTCCAAATGACAGATATCTATGGCACCTAAGATTAGGTCATATAGCAGAAGATAGGATCAACAAATTGGAGAAAAATGGGCTATTGAGTCCATTGACTTTTGAGTCATATCCAACTTGTGAATCTTGTCTTCAAGGCAAAATGACTAAACTTTCTTTTGTTGGACATGGGGAAAGGGCCACAGATCTCCTTGCCCTAGTACATACTGATGTGTGCAGGCCCATTTGATGTGCCGACTAGAGGCAATTTTGTCTACTTCATTACCTTTACCGATGATCTGTCTAGGTATGGGTATGTGTATCTTATGAGACACAAGTCTGAAGCTTTTGAAAAGTTCAAAGAATTCAGACATGAAGTAGAAAAACAAACTAAAAAACCCATTAAGGTTCTTCGATCAGATCGAGGAGGTGAATACCTTAGCCAAAAATTCCTAGACTATCTCAAGAAAAATGGCATAGTCTCTCAATGGACTCCACCAGAAATATCTCAACTCAATAGGATTTCAGAATGGAGAAATCAGACTCTATTGGATATGGTCCGATCCATGATGAGCTTCACAGACCTCCCTGATTTTCTTTGGGGACATTCATTATTAACTTCAATTTATCTACTGAATAGGGTTTCCTCTAAGACCGTTCCTACCACACCGTATGAGATATGGCACGGTAAGAAACCAAGTCTGAGTCATCTCAAAATTTGGGGTTGTTCGACTCATGTCAAAAGACAACAAGCAGATAAGTTAGAGTTTAGGTTCCTTCAGAGCTCGATTCATAGGATATCCTAAAGAGTCCTGGTATCAGAGCCAAGGTTCTAAAGTGTTTAGATCTAATTTTAAATTTATTCTAAGTAGAAAATATGTGATTTTAGATGTCACATGAGATGCGATCAGATCTAAAATCAAAAAAAATTAAAATTAAATGATTTGGATCTATGATTAGAAAATATGCATGACTAGTTCTAAAATAAAATAGTTCTATAGATAGTCTTGCATATTTATAATTAATTTAATTAAATCATATTTTAGATCTATTTATTTATATTTTTAATATTATAATTATTATAATAATATCTAGAAAATAGTAAATAATAATTATTTAATTTTAAACATCATATGAGATATGATTGATGCATGTCTAGACTAGTTGTAGAATAGTTCTACATAGTTGTCTAGATTAGAGTTTATTTTGATAAGATCAATTTAAATCTAATTTTTTAGATTATTATGAGATAATTTAGATCTAAAAACATGCATGACTCGATACATGAGATGTATGCAAAATATGCCATGATTAGATCTAATTTGTATATGAGATATATGATATAGATCTAAAACTATTTTATAGTATTACATGTTCCTGATTAAGGCATTCCTCTTGGCCGTCCAGTCATAAGAATGAAGAAGGGTTTAAAGGCCCTCTCCTTCCATCTGATGGGATGTTCTTATGATGTGTAGGGGTGCTGCGCGTTCGTCCTTAATCAAAAATTCAAAATTTACTTTCTACAAAATCCTAGATCCTGAAACCCTAGGATTTATTGTGCATATTTTATTTATGAATCCTACTTAATTAAGAATTAAAATTATGAAATATTAATTAGGTCTAAAATTAAGAATTTTAGATCTAAGATATATTCATAATAGTGGATTTGGCTTAGGTAGCTGAATTAGGTCTAAGTGGTTGATCAAACCGAATCAAGAGTTGGTTAGATGGGATCAACAGTGCTTAAATTGACCAGCCTAATAGGATTAAGTCTGGTTAAGATTGAGTCATGATCAAGCAAGACCTAATTAGGCTCAGAGGTTAGAGTCTGAATTTTAGGCTAACCCAATTGGTTCTGGCTCAATAATTTAGTGTCTAAGATAAGTTTGGCACATACAATCGACTGATTTTTAATTGGAAGCTACTCGACATGAATGCATTCTTGTACGAGTTAATGGCATATCCCTTCCATTGGTCTCACTTACCTGGCCATATCTGTTGACCCAGTTCTGATTTGAGGTGGTCAATAATCCGAGCTAACCCATGCCACTAGGTTAGTCATAATTGTTATGACTATGACAAGTCTAGTTTAATGAGACCTGAATCAATTCTTCTTAAGAAAAGATTAAGTCTAAGGTCTTCCACCATTGTAGATGTGTGGGCCCTTCTCGGGGTTGATTGTTCTCGATTGAATACAGTAGCTCAGTTGCATCAGAAAGATGCAACCATGTCTATTAGGTATTGGATGCTATGGACTGGAGGATGAGTTGGGCTCAATATTTTGGATATGGTGAGAGACTCAATTAAAAATCCAGTCTGTGCAAATGGTGGGTCTAACTTAACTAAGGAGTGGATCAATATTTCAGATCCAGTGAGATTCATAAATTGAGACCAAGTTTGGGTGCACCACATGATTAGAGAATCATTAAACAAGAGTTGTTCACTCATTGGCTAATCCATCACCAATAATTGTTAGGTGAGATGATGAGTCAGTTGGTGAGACCGCACCATCCAGTAGAAATCATTAATCATGGAGATTTTTGCATCTCTATAGAGGAGTGTAGGGATCCAAGAAAATAGTGTAAGCTAATTTATTTAAAAATAAAATCCCTAAAACAAAATTGATCAAGTCATAATTATAGTATCTAACTTGAATCCTTAACTCTCTAAAGAAAAATGTCTGCATCCAACCTATTAGCACGTATCCTAAACACACATAGACTGACCAGACCCAATTATAAAGATTGGCTTCGGAACTACAAAATTATTTTGGGTTCCGAAAAGTTAACACATGTATTGGACCAGGATCCTCCCATCTTACCAGCCCACCATCCCTCGAACAAAGAGCGTCTCTGGAAAAATGGATAGACGAAGATAAATAGGCCAGATATTACATGTTGGGTGATGCGTGCTAATTTTATAGCTATGGCAAGTGCACCAGTCGATCAAGTAATAAAGTGAATGATTAGAGTATCGTCCCTAAAGGATTGAAAAATAAGTACTGAAAAGCTCTTTCCTATGCTTTATTTAGAAGATCGATTTATGAGAACAAGAAATTAAAGAACAAAATAAAGAAAGAAATAATTAATTTTTTTTTAGAAATAGAGAGAGTGTAATTATTAGGGTTTTAAATTTAAGAGCAATAGTTACTAAGGAATCGGTTCACCAACTCAGTCAATACAATATTCAGGTTAGTAGATTAATTTTATTTCATGTGACGGTGGAGTCTCCTAATTTATTCACTACCCTTTGTCCAGGCATAGCAAAACTATTAATATTTATTAATTACCCTTTGGTCCATGTGTAATTTAAATAAATATTAATGCATTAGATTTGTGAAACCCTCTAATTAAAATATGCTACGTCCAAAGTGCACTAAAATTTTCGCATGCATATGAATTCTAATTTGATTCATAATACAAGGTATATAATCAAGAAGCATTAACATAGATGTACTTTGCCGTAACATCTATTTCATCAGATCAATTAGAAGATGGCCAGTAATCTAAAAGCATTAAGACAGATTCATATACTCCTCATGAATAAAATTTAAAATAAATCCAACTGAATATTACATCAAAAGAGTGGCTACACCTTAACCTTAGTAAAAAAAATTTAGTTCATGATAAACAAATTAAAAAATAGTAAATAAAATAAAAAATATAGAGAAATTAGATTGTTTGATTGCTGAAATTGATTGTCCGTTGCTCTTAGTATGGAGAAACTTGGCGAAGAAGAAGAGGCTTCTTGATCGATGTCTTGATTGTCGAAGAAAAACCATTTCTTTTTCTCTCAAATCACTCTTCTCTTTCTACCTCTCTCCTCTCTTTTTTTTTATTTCTAACTCTCTTCCTTTTTCTCTTTTCTCTGACTTCCCTATGACTTCTTTCTTCTCTCCCTCTCTCTCTTTTTTTTTCACGACAACAATAGGTTTTTATTGATAAAGAGTTTGATTCTCTCCAAAATCCATCAAAAATTAGGTTTAAGACTCTCCAAAATAACTCAAATAAATCTGGATAATTCTGCCCATAGATGTTGATCAAACGATCCAAAAACCACTCAAAAACCCCTTGAAATAACCCAGATCAAGTGAATTTTATATCAACGTTCTTCTTTTACTATCACAAATAAGTTGTCCTGACAGAGCCAAAGAGTTTGTGCTCAATCAGAGGCCTTCATATGATCTAGCTGGAGGTTGTCCAAGTTAAAGAAGGTTGTCTTATTTTGTAAGACATTACCTGCCATTTTTGGTCACCTGCCATTTCTTGTTCTTTGACTTTGGTCAAAAGTCTACCTTTGACTGGTCAAAGGTTGACCATGGATCCTTTGACTTTTGACCACATGTCATGCACCTATTGGAGAGCTGGTGGGGGCCTGTCCCCCTACCAGAACCTGGCAAGGAGAAGGGCGCACGCCAAGGGTGGCGTGAGCCCAAGTAGGAGGCGCCTAGGAGTCCTTGTTGGACAAGGACTCCATCTCCTTTTTGGATTCCAATTAGAGTTCTTCTAAGAACCAACTTTGACTGGTCTTAGGCGCCCTCTAAGGAGGAATCCAGGGGTCTCTATTCCCACCAATCATATTTAGATCTGATTTCACAAAGGGTTGTGATTGGTTGGGAGGAAGAGGAGTTGGATCACGCTTAGTCTATAAATAAGACCCTACGCCCAACTCAGATTCTAATGCAATTCAATTGAGAAACCCCACGCCCCAAGGCTGCCTCTCCCCTCCTTCTCCATGCCATAGCTTCTTCTCCCCTTGCTCTCCACGTCCAAAAGGTGTTTTGGACTTTGGTTGGTGCCATTCAGATCAAGGAAAGGCGATCAAAAGCAAGAAGGCTGCGCTGCTGCAAAAGGACGACTGCAGATCTTCAAAAGAGTTTTGAAGATCCTCCAAATTAGATCCAAATCTGATTTTTGGAGACATGATAGAGAAGAAGAGGATCTTCAGATCCAGCCCGAGTGGATACCGGTAGAGGCCAGGCGCTTGCGTGGCTAGATCCAGAACCTTCCGCTGCAATCAGGATCATCTACAGGGTAATAGGATTACCCAAATCAGGTAAATTAAATTTGATTTAATTTATCTTATTTTATTTTATCTATTAAAATAATAAAAATCAGATCTGAAACATATCAAGATCTGATTGGGATCAAGAGAAAAATTTTTGAAATATATCTCTTGATCTGATCAGATCTGGACGAACCTGGATCGGAAAATCAGAATTTTTCTTCAATCACTTGGTCTGACTGGAGCTTGTCCAGGTCAGAAAAGGATTATCTTATTTTGTAAGACAATACCTGCCATTTTTGGTCATCTGCTATTTCTCGTCCTTTGACTTTGGTCAAAAGTTGACCTTTGACTGGTCAAATATTGACCATTGATACTTTGACTTTTGTCCATGTGTCACACATGTATTGGAGAGCTGGTGGGGCTTGTCCCCCTATCAGAATCTGGCAAGGAGGAGGGCGCACGCCACCCTTGGCGTGTGCCCAAGTTGGAGGCGCCCAGGAGTCCCTGTTGGATAGGGACTCCATCTCCTTTTTGGATTTCAATTAGACTCCTCCTAAGAACCAAGTTTGACTGGTCTTAGATGCCATCTAAGAAGGAATCCAAAGGACTCTATTCCCACCAATCATATTTAGATCTGATTTCACAAAGGATTGTGATTGGTTGGGAAGAACAGAAGTTGGATCATGCATAGTCTATAAATAAGACCATGCGCCCAACTCAAAAAATAATCTGAGAATTTTCCATGCCTCAAGGCTGGTTCTCTCCTCCTCCTCCACACCAAGCCAATCTCCCTCTCCTCTCCATGCCCAAAGTAGTTTGGGATCTTGGTTGGTGCAATCCAGATGAGAGAAAGACGACAGAAAGCTAGAAGACCGTGCTATTGCAAAGGACAACTGCTGATCTTCGAAAGATGTTTTGAAGATCCTCCAAATCATATCCAGATCTAATTTTTGGAGACATGATAGATATGAAGAGGATCTCCAAATCCAGCCTGAGTGAATACTGATAGAGGTTAGGCACTTGCATGGCTAGATCTAGAACCTTCCGCTGCTTACAGGATCATCAATGGGTAATAGGATTATCCTATGTCAAGATAAATTTAATTTAATTTAATTTATCTAAATTTATTTTAATTATTTAAATAGTAAAGATCAGATTTAAAATATCCCAGATCTAATCTGGATTAAAGAAAAAAAATTTTAAAATATATCTCTTGATCCGATCAGATCTGAACGAACCTAGTCCGAAAAATTAGGATTTTCCTTCAATTGGTATCAGAGCCATGGTTCTAAAGTATTCAGATCTAATTTTAAATTTATTTTAATTAAAAAATTAGTAATTTTAGATATCACATGAGATGTTATCAGATCTAAAATCAGGAAAAATTAAAATTAAATGATTTGGATCTAAGATTAGAAAATATGCATGACTAGTTCTAAAATAGATTAGTTCTATAGAATAGTCTTGCATATTTTTAATTTAATTTGATTAAATTATATTTTAGATCTATTTATTTACTATTTTTTGATATTATAATTATTATTATAATAATATCTAAAAAATAGTAAATAAAAATTATTTAATTTTAACATCATATGAGATATGATTGATGCATGTCTAGACTAGTTGTAGAATAGTTTTACATAGTTGTCTAGATTAGAATTTATTTTGATAAATTTAAATCTAATTTTTTAGATTATTATGAGATAATTTAGATCTGAAAATATGCATGATTTGATACATGAGATGTATGCAAAATATGCCATGATTAGATCTAATTTGTATATGAGATATATGATATAGATCTAAAACTATTTTGTAGTATTACATGTTCCTGATTAAGGCGTTCCTCTTGGTTGTCCGGTCATAAGAACGAAGAAGAGTTTAAAGGCCCTCTCCTTCCATCCGATGGGGTGTTCTTATGATGTGTAGGGGTGCTGCGCGTTCATCCTTAATCAGAAATCTAAAACTAACTTTCTGTAAAACCCTAGGATTTATTATGCATATTTTATTTATGAATCGTACTTAATTAAGAATTAAGATTATGGAATATTAATTAGGTCTAAAATTGAGAATTTTAGATCTAAGATATATTCATAATATTGGGTTCGAGCTTGGATAGCTCAATTAGGTCTAAGCAGTTGATCAAACCGAATCAAGAGTTGGTTAGATGGGATCAACAATGCTTAAATTGACCAGCCTAATAGGATTAAGTCTGGGTCAAGATCGAGTCACGATCAAGCAAGACCTAATTAGGCTCAGAGGTTAGAGTCTGGATTGTAGGCTAACCCAATTGGTTCTGCTCAACAATTTAGTGTCTAAGGTAAGTTTGGCACATATGATTGACTGATTTTTAATTGGGAGCTACTTGACCTAAATGCGTTCTTGTACGAGTTAATGGCATATCCCTTCCACCGGTCTCACTTTCCTGGCCATATCTATCGACTCAGTTCTAATTTGAGGTGATCAATAATCCGAGCTAACCCATGCCACTAGGTTAGTCATAATTGTTATGACTATGACAAGTCTAGTTTAATGAGATCTGAATCAATTCTTCCTAAGAAAAGATTAAGTTTGAGGTCTTCCACCATTATAGATGTGCGGGCTCTTCCCGGAATTGATTGTTCTTGATTGGATACAGTGGCTCAGTTGCACCGAAAAAATGCAACCATGTCTATTAGGCATTGGATGCTATGGGCTAGAGGATGAGTTGGGCTCAATATTTTGGATATGGTGAAAGACTCAATTAAAAATCCAGTTTGTGCAAATGGTGGGTCTGACTTAACTTAGAAGTGGATCAATATTTCAGATACACTGAGATTCATGAATTAGAGACCAAGTTTGGGTGCACCATGATCAGAGAATCATTGAATAAGAGTTGTTCACTCATTGGCTAACCCATCACCAATAACTGTTAGGTGAGGTGATGAGTCAGTTGGTGAGACCGCACCATCTACTAGAAATCATTAATTATGGAGATTTTCGTATCTCTACAGAGGGAGTGTAGGGATCCGAAAAAATAGTGGAAGCTAATTTGTTTAAAAATAAAATTCCTAAATAAATTGGTCAAGTCATAATTACAGTATCTAACTTGAATCTTTGACTCTCTATAGGAAAATGTCTATATCCAATCCATTAGCACGTATCCTGGATACACATAGACTGACCAGACCCAATTATAAAGATTGGCTCAAGAACTACAAAATCATTTTGAATTTCGAGAAGTTAACACATATATTAGATCAGGATCCTTCCATCTTATCAGTCCGTCCGTCCACTGAACAGAGAGTGTCTCTAAAAAAATGGATAGACGAAGATAATAAGGCCAGATATTACATGTTAGGCTCGATGTCTGATGAGCTCCAACGCCAACATGAAGATATTGAGACTGCTCGCCAAATGTTGGCTCACCTGCAGAATATGTTTAGTAAACAGAGTCGCGCAGCCAAATATCAAGTCACAAAATGACTTTTTAAGGCTAAGATGCATGATGGGCAGTTAGTTTAAGATCACTTTCTGATGATGATCAAGGACTTGGAAGAGCTTAAGAAGCTCGGTGTGACGTTAGACTTTAATCTGCAGAATGATGTTATTCTGCAATCCTTGACTGATGCATATGGACAATTCATCATGAATTACTGCATGCATAAACTTCAAAATTTCTTAGCTGAGTTAATGAACATGCTGGTCACCACTGGGCTTTCTATAAAAGGTTCTAAAGGCTCAGTTCTTGCTATGGAATGGACTTCTTCCAAAAGAAAGACTTCTGAAAAGAAAAAGAAGTCTGCGAAAAAGCAGAATATAAAAGAAGAAAAGAAAAAGAAGGCAGAGCCGAAGATGAGAGCCACTACCAAAGGAAAGTGTTTCCATTGCAATAGCGATGGCTACTGAAAGCGGAACTGCCCTACTTACTTGGCCACCCTGAAGAACAAGAAGGAAAGTCCTTCTAGAGGTATGCTCGTTATTGAGTCTAACCTTATGGTTTCTTCTGCATCCAGTTGGGTGCTTGACTCTGGTTCTAGTGCTCATCTGTGCACTTCCATGTAGGATCTTGAGGATAGCAGGAGGTTGAGGGATGGAGACATGATCCTATGCATCGGTAATGGAGCAAGAGTTGCTGCAGTGATGGTGGAAACATACCCTCTTCGATTACATCTGGTTTAGACTTAGTTTTGAAAGACTGTTATTATGTGCCTGCAGCTAGCAGGAATTTGATTTCTATTTCATGCTTAGCACTAGAAGGCTATGTGATTACCTTCTTTAAGGACCATTGTAACATTCTTTATGAAAGAAATAAAATTGCAAATGGTTTCTTTATTAATGATCTTTATCAGCTACATATTGATGTATTTGTTCTAACGATCGAGCAAAACGTGAATGCCAAACGACCTAGGGATAGTCCAAACGATAGGTATCTATGGCACCTGAGATTAGGTCATATAGCAGAAGATAGGATCAACAAATTAAAGAAAAGTGGGCTATTGAGTCCATTGACTTCCGAGTCATATCCAACTTATGAATCTTGTCTTCAAGACAAAATGACTAAACTCCCTTTTGTTGGACATGGGAAAAGGGCCACAGATCTTCTTGCCCTAGTACATACTAATGTGTGCGGCCTATTTGATGTGCCGGTTAGAGACAATTTTATCTAATTCATTATCTTTACCGATGATCTATCTAGGTATGGGTATGTGTATCTTATGAGACACAAATCTGAAGCTTTTGAAAAGTTCAAAGAATTCAAACATGAAGTAGAAAAACAAACCGAAAAATCCATTAAGGTTCTTCGATCAGATCGAGGAGGTGAATACCTTAGCCAGAAATTCCTAGATTATCTCAAGGAAAATGGCATAGTCTCTTAATGGACTCCACCAGGAACATCTCAACTCAACGAAATTTCAGAACGGAGAAATCGGACTCTATTGGATATGGTCCGATCCATGATGAGCTTCACAGACCCCCCTGATTTTCTTTGGGGACACTTATTATTAACTTCAATTGATCTACTGAATAGGGTTTGTTCTAAAACCGTTCCTACCATACCGTATGAGATATGGCATGGCAAGAAACTAAGTCTGAGTCATCTCAAAATTTGGGATTATCCGGCTCATGTCAAAAGACAACAAGCGGACAAGTTAGAGTTTAGATCCTTTAGAGCTCGATTCATAGGATATCCTAAAGAGTCATTAGGATACTATTTCTACATTCCAGAAGACTACAATTTGATTGTGAGTCGACATGCCATCTTTCTTGAAAAATAGTTTATTCAAGACAGAGGCATTGGAAAGTAGATTAAGCTTGATGAGAAAGTCTCACAATGAGCTAAGGAGCAATTGGAACCAAATCAGGTTGAGCCAATAAGAACACTACCTCTTCCACCTCGTAGATCGAAAAGAGTTTCCCATCCTCCTGAAAGATACTTAGGTATTATTTCAAAGAAAGTAGAGGAAATATTCCTCGTAGGTAATGGTGCTCATGGTGATGATCCCAAAACCTACAACGAGGCGATATCAGATATCGACTCCAAGAAATGGCTAGAGGCAATGCAGTCAGAAATTGACTCGATGCACTCAAACCAAGTCTGGACCTTGGTAGATCCACCAGAAGGTATAGTACCTATTGGGTGTAAATGGATCTTCAAGAGAAAGATTAGTGCAGATGGAAATGTGGAGACATTCAAGGCTAGACTAGTGGCAAAAGATTATAGTCAACGCGAAGGCATTGACTATCAGGAATATCTTTTTCCTAGTGGATATGCTAAAATCCATCCGCACATTGCTTGCCGTTGCAGCCTATTTCGATTATGAAATATGGCAAATGGACGTGAAAACGATGTTCTTAAATGGATATCTTGAGGAAGATATCTATATGGAACAGCCGCTAGGTTTCACATCCAGTGATACTGATCATAAGGTTTGCAAGCTGCAAAGGTCCATATATGGACTTAAGCAAGCATCTCAGAGCTGGAACACTCGTTTCAATGATGTGATCAAAAAGTTTGGTTTCATCAAAAATGAAGAGGAACCGTGTGTCTTCAAAAAGGTCAGTGGGAGCGCTGTTGTCTTCCTCGTATTGTACATGGATGACATCCTCCTTATTGGGAATGATATTCCCATGATGACGATAGTCAAATTATGGTTGTCCTAAGAAATTCTCCATGAAAGACCTAGGTGAAGCATCCTTTATTCTAGAAATTAAGGTCTATAGGGATAGACCAAATAGGATGCTAGGACTTTCACAGAAGATGTACATAGAGGAAGTACTAAAGAGGTTTAGTATGAAAAACTCTAAGAGGGGATTAATACCCTTCAGACATGGTATTCATCTTTCCAAGAAGATGTGCCCTAGCACACCTGAGGAAATAGAATGCATGAGCAAGATCCTTTATGCTTCTACAATAGGGAGCCTCATGTATGCCATGCTATGTACACGACCTGATATAGCCCATGCTGTGAGTGTCACAAGCAGATATCAGTCAAATCCAGGTGAAGAATACTGGACTTCTGTGAAATATATCTGTTGGTGTAGAAACTCGTCGTCGCCGGAGGTCATCGGAGTCGAGGCTGCTGAGGTCGTCGTCGGGGACCTGCAAAACAAAGTCCCATCCAGAACCGGTGGGGGGTGGCTCCGGCAGGACCCTCCGACGGTCAAGTCAGTTTTCGGCCAACAGGAATGGAGTGCTCGGAATGAGTTCCGGAGCTTAGAGAAGAAGAAGAGGAGAGCTCAGAGAGATTAGAGGTCCGAGAGCTTAGCCTTGGCGTATCTAGAGGGTCCTTTGTAGGCGGAGTTTAGTTGATGACGACAGCCATACCATCGCATGGAGTTCGGTACGGAGAGGATGGTGTCGTCAGGCGGTCGGTGACGGCCATACTGGCAAGTCGTGGGCCGCATGGAGTTCGGTACGGAGAGGAAGGCATCGTCAGGGAGTGGCGTTGCCAAAGGTGGTAGCCATGTCGTCTGGTTTCATCGTCTGTCGCAGACTAATGGCGACAATTCATCTCGTAGGAGAGTCCGGTAGAAGGAAAGGTTGGGGGAGTTCAGCTGGCTGAAGGGTCGGCCATCTATAGAGTTCGGCTGGCTCAAGGGTCGATTGCCGAGGAGTTCGACCGCTGAGAGGTCCGAAGAAGCTCGGTTGAGGCCCGGTTGAAGGACTTCGGTTGCTAAGTAGTTCGGCTAAGGCTCGTCCGCTGAGGAGTTCGGCCGCTGGAGGACTTTGTTGAAGCTCGGCCGTTAGAGTCGGTCCGAAGGAGTTCGGCCGTGGGGAGTCCGAAGGAGTTCGGCCGTGGGGAGTCCGAAGGAGTTCGGCCGCCCGAGAAGTTCGGTCTCGACGTTGGGAGTCCGAAAGAAGCTCGGCAGCTACCTAGTTCGGTCTGCTGAAAGAAGCTCGACCGTTGGGAGTTCGGCTGAAGTCCGTCTGCCGTAGCTCTTCTGCGGCTACCGGTTGCATTAGGCCGGGTATCGAGCTAGACTTCAGCTGGAGCGGGATTTATCCCCAACACTAGCCCCCCCACTCCCGAGTTCGAAAATCGAAGGAAGGGAGTGCAGGAAAGGCGACTGCCGAAGTCTTCCTCTGAGCTCTGTGCTGATCTGGGTCGAAGCTCGGGGGAGATCCCATCTCCTAAGCTTGAGGTTGATACAGTTGCTTTATCTAGCCAAGGTCGATGCTTGCGTTAGGATGAGGTTCCCCTCCTATTCATAACCGAGGCTGGCTCGATCGCTCGAGGTTGTCAACGATCTTATCTCTAGCCGAGGTCGACATGATAGCTTTCTCTGGCCGAGGTCGATGTTGAAGCTCTCTGGCCGAGGTCGTCGCGGGCCTTACATCTATCCGAGGTTACTCAGGTGCTCTGGCCGAGGTTGTCGCGGACCTTATCCCTAGCCGGAGTTGATGCGGGCGCTCTAGCTGAGGTCGTCGCGGGCCTTACCTCTCTATCCGAGGTTACTCAGGTGCTCTAGCCGAGGTTGATGAAGATTCTCTTTCCTACGGACTTCGGAGCTCGGACTTGAACTTTGCTCGCGTTAGGATGAGGTTCTCCTCTGATTCCTAACCGAGGTTGGCTCGATCGCTCGGGAGAGATCTTATCTCTAACCGAGGTTGGCTACGGTCGCTCGAGAGAGATCTTATCTCTAGCCGAGGTTGTCTACGGTCGCTCGGGAGAGATCTTATCTCTAGCCGAGGTTGTTGCTCGCATTAGGACGAGGTTCTCCTCCTATTCCTAACGGGCTGTGGGGGCACATAAGGGCCGCTGTCAGAGCCTTTCCCCCATCTCGTCCTTTATGAACGAGGCCTTCGCTCGGGAGAGATCTTATCTCTAGCCGAGGTTGTTGCTCGTGTTAGGACGAGGTTCTCCTCCTGTTCCTAACGGGCTGTGGGGGCACATAAGGGCCGCTGTCAGAGCCTTTCCCCCCATCTCGTCCTTTGTGAACGAGGCCTTCGCTCGGAAGAGATCTTATCTCTAGTCGAGATTGTTGCTCGCGTTAGGATGAGGTTCTCCTCCTGTTCCTAACCGAGGTTGTTCACGGTCGCTCGAGAGAGATCTTATCTCTAGCCGAGGTTGGCTACGGTCGCCCGAGAGAGATCTTATCTCTAGCCGAGGTTGTCAACGGTCGCTCGGGAGAGATCTTATCTCTAGCTAAGGTTGTTGCTCGTGTTAGGATGAGGTTCTCCTCCTGCTCCTAACCGAGGTTGGCTCGGTCGCTCGGAGAGATCTTATCTCTAGTCGAGGTTGTCAACGGTCGCTCGGGAGAGATCTTATCTCTAGCCGAGGTTGTTGCTCGTGTTAGGATGAGGTTCTCCTCCTGCTCCTAACCCTATCTCCTCCTGTTCCTAATGGACTGTGGACGACGTTCTTCGAAGCTCGAGAGAGATCGTATCTCTAGCTGAGGTCGTCGCGATCGCTCGGAAGAGATCTTATCTCTGGCCGAGGTTGGCTCGAGGGAGATCTTATCTCCTACGTTTGAGATTGCCTCGGGAGAGATCTTATCTCCTACGATCGAGGTTAAAGGTCTTTGACCTGCTCATGTTAGAATAAGGTTCTCCTCCTACTCCTAACATGGCAACTATTGACTACTTGTTCCCTGTCATCACGTAGTTTTTGCACTGAAAAACAATATTATTGAAATGAAAGAATATTATTGAAAGAAAGTTACTAGCAGTGCATCCCCAAATTCTTTATGTTTCAGGATCGTGGTAACGTTATTCCTCCGCATTTCTTCAGGTGATAAGCTCTAGGCCGGATGACCTCCTCTATCTCATGCTGGCCTCCTCAATTTGGAGCATGCTTCTCTTGGCTTTGACGTTGGGAGATGATGAATCGTCGATGTACCAAGCTTCTCCTAGGGGTAATATTGATGACGCCATGAGGCGGCCGACCTTCTTGTCATTTCTGGTTACGGCAGCACTCTTGGCCGATCTTCTCCTACTTCAGACTAGCATCGAAGAAATTTAACCAATCGCCTCTTTTCTGATGAGCTCCTCAATTTCATCTCAGAGCTGAATGCATTCCTCAGCATCGTGGCCGTGGTCGTGATAGTAGAGGCAGTACTTGCTTCGATTGCACTTGTTTGGGGGAGATCATAATCCTTCTAGTCTTGGCAGCTGATTCTTAACTTCAATGAGAATTTGAGTTCAAGGAGCGTTGAGGGAGGTGTAGTCGAGGAACCTTTCAAGAGGAGGACTTCTTCGTATCCTTCTGTTAGGGCTTTCTTGGTGGCGAGCTCGAGGAGTTCGGGCCTTGCTTACGCTGGGAAGGTCGTGAGCACGGTCGAACTTCATTTTGCCTTTCTGTGAAATCTTCTGTGGGAGAACTTCATGCCCCTTTGTTGGGGCTTCCTTGATGATGAGCTCGAGGGGGAGTTCGGCCTTGCTTGCATTGGGGAGGTCGTGAGCGTGGTCGAACTTCGTTCCGCCTTCCTGTGAAACCTTCTGCGAGAGAACTTCATGCCCCTTTTCTTGGGGCTTTCTTAATGACAAGCTCGAGGGAGAGTTCGGCCTCGCTTATGCTGGGGAGGTTGTGAGCGCGGTCGAACTTCATTCTACCTTCCTGTAAAACCTTTGTAGGAGCTTCCTTGATGACATACTCGAGGGGGAGTTCAGCCTCACTTGCATTGGGATGGTCGTGAGCGCGGCCAAACTTTATTCCACCTCCTATGAAATCTTTGTAGGGGCTTTCTTGATGACATACTCGAGGAGGAGTTCAGCCTCGCTTGCAATGGGGTGGTCGTGAGTGCGACCAAACTTCATTCCACTTCTGTGAAATCTTTTGTAGGGGCTTCCTTGACGACATACTCGAGAGGGAGTTCGGCCTCGCTTGCGTTGGGGTGGTCATGAGCGTGGCCGAACTTCATTCTGCCCTTCTGTGAAATCTTTGTAGGGGCTTCCTTGACAACATACTCGAGGGGAGAGTTCGGCCTTGCTTGCACTAGGGTGGTCGTGAGCACGGTCGAGCTTCATTCCGCCCTCCTATGAAATCTTTGTAGGGGCTTCCTTGATGACATACTCGAGGGGGAGTTCGGCCTCGCTTGTGCTGGAAGGTCATGAGCAGGGCCGAGCTTCATTCCACCCTCCTGTGAAATCTTTCAGGGGTTAACTTCTGCTCTCTATTTCTTCTTCCTAAGGGCGATTGATATGCTAGGCCAAATGCTCTTCCTTAAGGCTAGTTCCTGGTGGGTTTGCTGGCAAAGTCATCACCGAAAGCTGTCGCACGATCTACATCATCTCGATGAGGCCATGAACCTGTTGGACCAGTAGGTTGAACTGCTCCACATCTACCATAACTTCAGGTGAAGCCTGGGTTGCCGAGGTTGAAATGAGAGTAGATGGATCTGGTACGGAGGTCGCCGATCGCCGAGTCGAAGCTCTCTTGGGAGGCTCTTCAGGAAAAAACTCTGGAGAGGAAGAAGAGAGATCTTCGAAGAGGGAAGAGAGAAATAATCGTCGAGCACTTCTTTAAGAATAAGAGAACCTTAGAGGTTCGGGGCCCTCCTTCTAGCACCAATCTGTTGACATAGAATCTGGTCATCATCTAAATCATCTAGAGTGGAGGCCGATGAGGTCGCTGTCGGGGATCTACAAAATAAATTTTTGTTCGGAGTTGGTTGGGGGGTGGCTCCGATAGGACCCTTCGATGATCAAGTCAGCTCTGGCCAACAGATATGGAGTGCTCTGGAATGAGTTCGGTAGAGTTTAGAAAAGAAGAGGAGAGCTTAGAGCTTAGAGTTAGCATATTTGGAGGATCCTTTTTATAGATGGAGCTTGATGGTGACAACTGCAGCTGCCTGATGGTGGGCCGCTCGAGGTTGCACCGAGTTTGATGTGGAGAGGATGGTATCATCAGATCGATAGTGACAGCCATACCGTCCGACAGTGGTGGACTGCTCGAGGTCTGGCGAAGTCAGTCACAGAGAGGGGCACCGCCTGTAGCATCGCCTGTGGCAGACCGTTCATCCAGATTTAATGGTGGTAGCTCTGAGAAAGTGGACGTCGATTGATGGACCTTGGCATATATCGCTTCCAAAGAAGTTCAAACTTCTGAAGGGGAAGCTCAAAAGGAGTTCGGCTCCTATAGGCGTCTGGCTGGAGAAGTGCATCTAAGGCTCGATCACTGGGGAGTTCAGAAGGAGCTCGGCCACTGAGGAGTCTAGACGGCCGAAGGGGATGTTTGGGAGGAGTCTGGCTCCTAAAGAAGTCCGATCGAAGGGGAAGCTTGGAGGGAGTTCGGGCTCTCATGCGAGTCCGATTGAAGCTCGATCGTTGAGGAGTTCAGTCGGCTGAAGGAGTTCGGCTAAGGTCCGACCGTAGGGAGTCCGATGGAGCTCGACTGTTGAGGAGTTCAGTCGACTGAAAGAGTTTGGCTAAGGTCCGACCATAGGGAGTCCGAATGAGCTCGGCCGCTGAGGAGTTCGGTCGGCTGAAGGAGTTTGGCTAAGGCCTATCCGTTGAAGCTCTTCCGTAGCTACCGATTGCATTAGATTGAGCATCAAATTAGACTTCGACAGGAGCGGAGTTTATCCCCAATAACCAACATACACCTCAAGACTCCAAATGGCTAGAAGATCGAGTTATGATATAGTAAAACTATAACACCCTCATGATAAACTATCGATGCACCTCAGATCAAAGAACTAGATACACCACTACAGCATTAAGCCAGTCATCGATGAGAAGGTAGACTTTCTTATGACTGCTCGAGGTGGTCACGCTCAGTGCCCTCATTCTCTAACAAGTATCTATACTCTCGCTCCAGTGTCTCCACACCATAGACTCAAGATACATCTATCCTAAGAAAGCGATTATATACCAATCTTTCGGATCAATCACTATCCTTATGATGATCCTACGGTCGAGAGCAGTTTATGAGTTAATTATGAAAATCCATGTCTTAAATTTTTAACTCTTAAAAATATGAATCATCATTATCATTAACTCAAAGGATGTATCATAGACACTTTAAATACACACTATGATAGAAAATAATCTTTTTATTAATTTATAGTTAAAATTATAAAATTATCTTTAGAAGTATATTATAAGTGTTTAACCAATCTGGCTTCTAGGACACACATCTAACAAACTCCCACTTAACCTAAACCAAATTGGCTATAAATCTAAGTTCCATCTTCTCAAGATGGGCTTCAATCTTCTGTTGGCTCAATAGCTTTATCAGTAGATCTACCACATTATCTGTGGAGTCGATCTCGACGTATCCCTTCTCGAGATAATCATAGATGAGGTGGTATCGCCGCTCAATATACTTGGATTTCTGGTGAGACCTTAGCTCCTTAGCTAGGGCTATGGCACCATTATTATCGTAGTACAGAGGGACAACATTTGAGGGCATCACTCCAAGCTTTGCAATAAACTTTTTGTACTAGAATGCCTACTTTGCAGCCTTTGATGCAGCGATGTACTCTACTTCCATGGTGGAGTCTGCTATCACCGTCTACTTGGAACTCTTCCAACTAATAGCTCCATCATTACAAATAAACAAACTTTCAGATGTCAACTTTCGATCATCTATGTTAGACATAGAATTCAAGTTTATATACCCTTGGATCTGGAGTTCTTTATTACCAAAAACTAGAAACATATCCTTAGTCCTTCTCAAGTACTTAAGAATATATTTCATAAAGGTTGAGTGCTCTTTACCTAGATTCGACTGATATCTGCTTATGATACTCAAAGCATGGGCAATATCAGGTCATGTATATAGCATGGTATACATGAGGCTCCCTATTCCCAAAGCATAAGGAATCTTGCTCATGCGTTCAATCTCCTCAGGTGTGCTAGGGTACATCTTCTTGGAGAGATGAATGCCATGTTTAAAGGATACTAAGCCTCTCTTGGATTCTTCTATGCTAAACCTCTTCAACACCTCCTCTATGTATATGTTCTATGAAAGACCCAGCATCCTTATCGGTCTATCCCTATAGACCTTAATTTTTAGAATAAATGATGTCACTCCTAGATCTTTTATAGAGAACTCCTTAGATAACCATATTTTGACTGTAGTCAACATGCTAATATTATTCTTAATTAGAAGGATGTCATCCACATATAGTATGAGGAAGACAACAATGCTTCCACTGATCTTTTTGAAAATATAGGGCTCCTCCTCATTCTTGATGAATCTAAAAGATTTGATTATATCATTGAAATGAGCATTCCAGCTTCAAGATGCTTGCTTAAGTCCATATATAGACCTTTGCAGCTTGCATATCTTGTGATCATCATCACTGGATGTGAAAACTAGTGGCTATTCCATATAGTTATTTTTCCCAAGATATCCATTTAAGAATGCCATTTTCATATCCATCTATCATATTTTATAATCAAAATAGGCTACAACAGCAAGCAATATGCGGATGGATTTGAGTATGGCTACTAGCAAAATAGTATCCTGATAGTCAGTGCCTTCACGCTAACTATACCCTTTCACTACGAGCCTTGCTTTGAATGTCTCTACATTTCCATCGATACCTATCTTTCTCCTGAAGATTTATTTACATCCAATAGATACTATACCTTCAGATAGATCTACCAAGGTCCAGACATAGTTCGAATGCATTAAGTCGATCTTTGACTTCAGTGCTTCTAACCATTTCTCAGAGTTGATATCTAATTTTGCCTCATCATAGGTTTTGGGATCATCACCATGAACTCCATTTCTTGTGAGGAACATTTTCTCTACATCTTCTGAGATAGTACCTAAGTACCTTTCAGGAAGACAAAAAATTTTATTTGATTTACGAGGTGGAAGAGGTAGTGTCTAAGTTGGCTCAATCTGATTGGGTTCCATAAGTTTCTTAGCTTATTTCTTATCGAAGACTTTCTCCTTAAGTCTAATCTATCTTTCGATGCCATCATTTAGAATAAATTATTTTTCAAGAAAGATGGCATGTCAACTCACCATCATATTACGATCTTTCGAAAGATAGAAATAATATCCTAATGACTCTTTAGGATATCCAATAAACCGAGCTCTAAATGACCAAGACTATAATTTATGAGCATGTTTTCTCTTGACATGAGTTGGATAACTCCAAATTCTGAGATGACTCAGACTTGATTTCTTACCATGTCATATCTCATACGATATGGTAGGAACGATTTTAGAGAAAATCCTATTCAGTAAATAAATAGCGGTTATCAGACTATGTCTCCAAAGAAACTCAGAAAGGTTCGTGAAACTTATCATGGATCAGATCATATCTAATAAGATCTAATTTCTCCATTCTAAAATCTCATTGAGTTGAGACATTTCAGGTGAAGTCCATTAAGAGACTATGCCATTATCCATAAGATAGTCTAAAAATTTTTGACTAAGGTATTCACCTCCTCGATTTGATCGAAGAATCTTAATAAATTTTTTTATTTATTTTTCTACTTCAAATTTGAATTTTTTAAATCTTTCAAAAGCTTTAGATTTATATCGCATCAAATACACATACCCATACCGAGATAGATCATCGATAAAGATGATGAAGTAGACATAATTGCCCCTGACCGGCACATCAAATGGGCTGCATATATTAGTATGTACTAGGGCAAGCAGGTTTGTGGCCCTTATTAGATATGTGTGTCCTAGAAGCCAGATTAGCAGACACTTGTAATACACTTCTAAGACAAAATTATAATTTTAATTATAAATAATAAAATAGATTACTTACTATCATAGTGTGTATTTGAAAGTGTCTATGATACATCTCTTGAGTTAATGGCAATGATAGTTCATATTTTCAAGAGTTAAAAATTTAAGATATTAATTTTTATTATTAACTCATAAAATGCTCCCAACCATAGGATCATCATGAGGATAGTGATTGATCTGGAAGGTTGGTGTACGATCGCTTCTTTTGAATAGATGAGTTTTAAGTCTATGGTGTAGAGATACCAGAGTGAGAGTACAGATACTCGTTAGAGAATGAGGGCACTGAGCGTGACCACCATAAGTAGTCATAAGAAAGTCTATCTTCTTGTTGATAACTGGCTTGAAGCTGCAGTAGTGTATCTGGTTCTTTAACCTAAGGTGCATCAGTAATTCAACTTGAGGGCGTTGTAGTTTGACTACACTATAACTTGATCTTCTAGCCATTCAAAATTTTGAGGTGTATGTTGGTTATAGCATGTTCATTATAGAAATTGGATTGCACCAATAGGAGATCTATCTACCTCGATAGATGAGAAGTAGTCCTATGATGATCATGAGAATCAAGTCCATAAGTCCATGGCCATGGCAGAGTGAAATAATAGAAAGAGTTTCTATTAAGGTTTTCATATTGAACTTGAATCAAATGATTAATTCATATGATGAAAATTAGGATTTGATGAGATCACCTTAACCCTAATCTGATCAAAGCTCAAGATAGAGGAACTTAATCACACAGGTAACTGCATCAAAAGATTCACTTTTAATTCTGATGGATTGCCACCATATGCTGCTACGTATCATTGATGGTTTTTGAGAGCAATTAAAATGATTTGGATGATCGATCATACTAGTTATCTGAATCAGAAAAGTTTTGATCCATCAAAAGATATTTTGATTATGTCGATGATAGAGATCGTGATATATCCCATTACCATATGAAACTAAACCTAACTAGATCACACAAACAAAGATTTGGATCTGGATATCATCAATTGGATTAACCTAGTTTAATTGATTTGAATAAGATTCAATTAGGATCAAGAAAATCGTGCTAGCATACGATTGAGCCTAATGTTCTCCTTTAACAATCATTAAAGCTTGTCTTGACTGAGCCAAATATATTTAGGCTCACTTAGGAACCTTTACTTAGTCTGACTGGAGTTTGTCTAGATTAGAAAAGGGTTGTCCTAATTTATATGATAAATTTGAGACAACACCTATCATTTTTCATCACCTGCTAAATCTTATCTTCGGACATTGGTCAAATATTGACCCTGGATACTTAGATATCTGCCCATGTATCATGCACCCATAGGAGAGAACCTAGGGACTTGTCCCCCTACTAAAAAGTAGATAGGAAGAGAGTGCATGCCTAGACATCTGCCCATGTATCATGCACCCATAGGAGAGAACCTGGGGACTTGTCCCCCTACTAAACAGTAGATAGGAAGAGGGTGCATGCCTAGGGAGGCATGCACCCCATGAGAATAAAAGATGGAGTCCCATACAAATGGGACTCCAGTTGCTTCAGGGGATTAAATTGTGTGGCGCCAAGAAGACTTATTTGACCCAGTCTTGGCACCACCTAAGGAGAGTTTTGATGGTCGCTAATCTGATTGGATCAGATGATGCCATCCTACTAATTAGATTTAGATCTAATTGCACAAAGGACCATGATTGGTTAGGATGATGTGGCATTACATGGCGCAGTAGCGTCTATATAAATCCTGTCTGCACCTAGAATTCAATTCTTCTACCTTTAGCCCATGCTAGATAGCCCCTCTCCCTCCTTCTCCATGCCACCCTCTAATCCTCTCTCTCTTCTCCACACCCAAGGAACTTTAGGCATGAAGAAGGTGCGATCCAAGAAAGTGAAAGGCACGAGGAAAAGAAGAAGGCAGCACTACTGCATGAGACAATGACTGTTCTTCAAAAGCTATTTTGAAGACCTTCAAGATCAGATCTAGATCTGATTTTTGAAGGATTGATTGAAAAGGAGAAGATCTTTAGATCCTGTCTGAGTGGATACTGATAAAGGCTAGGCACTTGCATGGCTACATCCAGAACCTCAGGCAAACATCGAGATCATCATAGGATAATTGGATTATCCAAAATAAAGGTATAACTAAATTAGATTTAATTTTTATTTTTATTTTTATTATCAGATTAATAAGATTAAATTTGAGGAGTCCTAGATCTGATTATGATCTTAGAAAAAAAAATTTTAAAATATCCCTCCTGATTCAATCAGATCTCAACGAACCTGATCTAGAAAATAGGTTTTATCCTTCAACTGGTATCAGAGCCAGGTTCCATAATCCATTAGATCTAATTTTAACATATTTTTGATCTATTAATTAGTCAATTTTAGATGTCATATTAGATGTGATTAGTTATAAAATTAAAAAATTAAAAATTAAATAATCTAGATCTAAAATATATGAGACGCGTGACTAGAATAGGAATAGAATTATTCTGTGTAGTCTAGCATGATCATAATTTTAATTTAATTAATTATAATTTTTAGATTTATTTATTTACTATTTTTTGATATTATAAATATTATAATTAGATTTAAAAAATAAAAAATAAATTTATTTAATTTATTCATATGAGATATGATAGATGCATGTTTAGACTAGTTGTAGAATAGTTCTATAAAATTTTCTAAAATAAATTTTAATTTGATATGATCAAATTTAAATCTTATTTTTAGATATTTATGAGATAATTTAGATCTAAAAATATGCATGATATGATACATGAGATGTATGCAAAACATGTTTTTAGTTAGATCAATTTTTATGTATGTGATATATGATGTAGATCTAACTAGTTTTGTAGATTTATCATGTTTCTGATTAAGATGTTCCCCTTGGTCATCCAGTCATAAGAATGAAGTAGGATTTAAAGGCCCTCTCATTTCATTCGATAGGGTGTTCTTATGGTGTGTAGGGGTGCTGCACGTTCGATCTTAATCAAAAATCAAAAACTTATTTTCTGTAAAATCTAAGATTCTGAAATTCTAGAATTTTATATACATGTTTTGTTTATGAACCCTAAACTTAATTAAGAATTAAGATTATGAAATATATTAGGTCTAAAATTAAAAATTTTTAAATCTAAGATATATTCATAAAATTAGGTTTGGACTTAGGTAGCTCAATTAGGTCTAGCAATTGATCAAACTGAATCAAGAGTTGGTTAGGTTGGATCAGGAGTACTTAAACTGACTTGCCTAATAGGATTAAGTTTGGGTCAAGGTCAAGTCACATGAGTGATCGATCAAGTTAAGATCTAATTAGGCTCAATGGTTAGAGTCTGGATTGTAGGCTAACCCGATTGGTTCTAGCTCAACAATTTGGTGTCTAAGGTAAGTTTGGCAGATTCGATCAATTGGTTTTTAATTGAAAGCTACTCGACTCGAATGCATTCTTGTCGAGTTAATGGCATATCCTTTCCATCAGTCTCACTTGGCCATATATGCCGGCCCAGTCCTGATCTAAGGTGGCTAATAATACGAGGTAACCCATGCCACTAAGTTAGTCATAATGGTTATGGCTATGTCAAGTCAAGATTAAAGTGATCTAAATCAAATCTTCCTAAGAAAAGACTAAGTCTAAGATCTTCCACCATTGTAGATGTGCGGGCCCTTCCCGAGATTAATTATTCCTGACTGATCACAGTGGTTCAGTTATAGCCAAGAGATGCAACCATGTCTATTAGACATTGAATGCTACAGGTTGGAGGATGGATTGGGCTTAATATTAAAGAAAAAATCTAGATTTCCTAGGTCAAGTTCGTTCAGATTTGATTGGATCAAGAGAGATATTTTAAAAATTTCTCTTTTGAATCCAAATCAGATCTGAGATATTTTAGATCTGATTTTATAGATCTAATAAAATAAAATAAAAATAAATTAAGTATGATTTAATTTTGTACCTTTTGTTGGGTAATCAGATTATCCTATGATGATCTTGCTGATTGCTTGAGGTTTTGGATCTAGCCATGCAAGTGCCTGGCCTCTATTGATATCTACTCAAACTGGATCTAGAGATCTTCTACTTCTTTATCACCTCTCCAAATATCATATCTAGATCTGATTTGGATGATATTCAAAACTCCTTTTGAAGATCTAGCCATGCAAGTGGCTGGCCTCTACTATTATCTACTTAGACTGGATCTAGAGATCTTCTTCTTCTTTATCATCTCTCCAAATATCATATCTAGATCTGATTTGGAGGATCTTTAAAACTCCTTTTGAAGATCTGAAATCGTCTCTTGCAGCAGTGCTGCCTTCTTCCTTTCTTGTCACATTTCTCTTGTCTGGATCGCACCAAACTAGAGCCCAAATCCCCTTAGATGTGGAAAGGAGAGAGGGGACCTGAAGATGGCATGGAGGTGGGAGAGGGGTAGCCTTGTAGCATGGGCTATTGGAGATCTTCAAAAAGGCTTGGCGCAGACAGGGTTTTTATAGACCCTACTATGCCATGTAGTGCGATATCATTCTGGCCAATCACGTTGCTTCGTGCAATCAAATCTAAATCTGATTGATAGAATGACATCACCTGATCCAATCAGATGAGTCCCTCTTAATCATCCTTAGATGGCACCTAAGACTTGTCAAAGTCTATTCCTTGGCGCCACCTAAGTAGATACCCCAAAGTAACTGGAGTCCCATCTGTATAGGACTCCATGCACCTCTATCCATGGGTGCACGCCTCCCTAGGCATGCACCCTTGGTCTACCTACTTTTTAGCAGGTTGACTAATTCAAAATAAATCTCCTATGGGTGCATGACACATGGGCAGATTTCTAAGTGTCAAAGGTCAACATTTGACCAAAGTCAAAAAACAAGAATTAGTAGGTGATGGAAAATGGCAGGTGTTGTCTCAAATTTATCTCATAAATTAAAACAATCCTTTTCTAACCTAGACAAGCTTCAGTCAGATCAAGTAAAGATACCTGAGTGTGCGTAAACTCGTTTGGCTCAGTCGAGACAATTTTTAATGATTGTAGAAGGAGAATGTTCGGCTCAATCGTGTGCTAGCACGATTTTTTTGAACCTAATTGAATCTAATTCAAATCAATTGAACTGGGTTAGTTCAATTGATGATATCTAGATTCAAACCCATATTTGTATGATCCAGTTAGGTTCAGTTCTTTTTGATAATGGGATATGTCATGATCTCTATCATCATCATCATCGAAACATCTTTCGATGGATCAGAACTTTTTTGATTCAAACAACTAGAATGATCGCTCATCCAAATCATTCTAAGTGCTCCCTAAAACCATCAATGACACCTAGCAGTATATGATGGCAACCAATCAAAATTGAAAATGAATCTCTCGGTGTAGTTATCTGTGTGATTAAATTCTTCTATCTTGAGCTCCGATCAGGCTAGAGTTAAGGTGAACTCGTCGAACCCTAATTTCTGTCATATGATTTAATCATTTGATTCAAGTCTGATGTAAAAATCTTAATAGAAATTCTTTCTATTATTTTACTCTGCCATGGCCATTGGCTTATGAATTTGATTCTCATGATCATCATAGGACTGCTTCTCATCTACTGAGGTAGATAGATTCTCTTTTGGTGCAATCCATATCCTACAATGAACATGCTATAGCCAACATACACCTCAGGGTTCCGAATGGCTAGGAGATCGAGTCATGTAGTCAAACTATAACACCCTCAAGGTGAACTACCGATGCACCTCAGGTCAAAGAACCAGACACACTACTGTAGCTTCGAGCTAGTCATCGATGAGAAGGTAGACTTTCTTATGACTGCTCGAGGTGGTCACGCTTAGTGCCCTCATTCTCTAACGAGTACCTGTACTCTCACTTCAGGGTCTCTACACCATAGACTCAAGACTCATCTATTATAAAGAAGCAATTACACACGAACCTTTCGAATCAGTCACCATCCTCATGATGATTCTACGATCAGAAGCATTTTATGAGTTAATAATAAAAATTTTTGTCTTAAATTTTTAACTCTTGAAAATAAGAATTATCATTATTATTAACTCAAGGAATGTATCACAGACATTAAATATATATTTATAATATAAAATAATCTATTTTATTATTTATAGTCAAAATTATAATTTTACCCCTAGAAGTGTATTATAAGTGTCAGCCAATTCTAGCTTCTAGGGCACACATATCTAACAAACTCCCACTTGACCTAAAGTCAATTGGCTACAAATCTATGTCCCATCTTCTTAAGGTGGACTTCGATCTTCTGCTGCCCCAATGGCTTTATGAGTGGGTCCGTCGCATTATCTGTGGAGTCGACTCTCTTGACCTCAACGTAACCCTTCTCAAGGTAATCACGAATGAGGTGGTATCACCCCTCGATGTGCTTGGATTTCTGGTGAGATCTCGGCTCCTTAGCAGAGGAATGGCATCTAATGGCATCATTTCTATCTCTGTGGCAAACTTCTTATACCAGCATGCCTCCTTCGTAGCTTCTGATGCAGCGACGTGTTCTGCTTCCATGGTGGAATCTGCTATCACTGTCTGCTTGGAACTCTTCCAACTGACAGCTCCACCATTATATACAAATAGAATTTCAAATGTCGACTTTCGATTATCTACATCAGACATAAAATCTGAGTCTGTATATCCCTAGACTTAGAGTTCTCCATTACCAAAAATCAACAACATATCCTTAGTTCTTCTCAAGTACTTAAAAATGTATTTTACAAAAGTTCAGTGTTCTTCACCTGGATTTGACTGATATCTGCTCGTGACACTCACAACATGGGCTATATTAGGTCGTGTACATAACACGGCATACATGAGGCTCCCTATTATTGAAGCATAAGAGATCTTGCTCATGCATCCTATTTCCTCAGGTGTGCTAGGGCACGTCTTCTTGGAAAGATGAATGCCATGTTTGAAGGATACCAAATCCCTCTTAGAGTTTTCCATGCTAAACCTCTTTAGCACTTTCTCTATGTACAACTTCTATGAAAGTGCTAGCATCCTATTCGGTCTATCTCTATAGACCTTAATTTCTAGAATAAATGATGCTTCTTCTAGATCTTTCATGGAGAATTCTTTAGATAACTATATTTTAACTATGGTCAATATAAGAATATCATTTTCAATAAGGAGGATATCATCCACGTACAATATGAGAAAGATAATAGCACTTCCACTGACCTTTTTGAAAATACATAGTTCCTCCTCGTTATTGATGAATCCAAATAATTTGATCATATCATTAAAATGAGTATTCTAGCTCCGAGATGCTTGCTTAAGTCCATATATGGACCTTTGTAGCTTGCATACCTTGTAATCAGTATCACTGGATGTGAAACCTAGTGGCTATTCCATATAGATATCTTTCTTAAGATATCCATTAAAGAATATCATTTTCATATCCATTTGCTATATTTCATAATTGAAATAGGCTACAACAGCAAGCAATGTACGAATGGATTTTTGCATAGCTACTAGCGAAAAGATATCCTGATAGTCAATGTCTTCGCATTGACTATATTCTTCTACCACTAATGTAGCTTTGAATGTCTCCACATTCCCATCTACATCAATTTTTCTCTTGTAGATCTATTTACACCCAATAGCTACTATACCTTCTAGTAGATCTACCAAGATCCAGACTTGGTTTGAGTGCATCGAGTCAATTTCTGACTTCATTGCCTCAAACCATTTCTCGAAGTCGATATTCGATATCGCCTCGTTATAGATTTTGGGATCATCACCATAAACTCCATTACCTACGAGAAATATTTTATCTATTTCCTCTGAAATAGTACCTAAGTACCTCTTAGGGGGATGAAAAATTCTTCTCGATCTATGAGGTGTAGGAGGTAGTGATTGTATTGGCTCAACCTAATTTGGTTCAATTTGGTCCTTAGCTCGTTGCTCTTGTGAGACTTTCTCATTGAGCTTGATCTGCTTTCCAATGCCACTATCTTGAATAAATTATTTTTCAAGAAAGATGGTATGTCGACTCACAATCACATTGTGATCTTCTGAAATGTAGAAATAATATCCTAATGACTTTTTAGGATATCCTATAAATCAAGCTTTAAAGGACCTAAAGTCTAACTTGTCCACTTGTTGTCTTCTGACATAAGTTGGACAATCTCAAATTCTGAGATGACTCAGATCTGATTTCTTACCATGCCATATCTCATACTGTATGGTAGGAACGGTTTTAGAAGGAACCCTATTCAGTAAGTATATTGCAGTTAACAAACAGTATCTCCAAAGAAAATCAGGAAGATCTATGAAGCTCATCATGGATTGGACCATATCTAATAGGGTCCGGTTCCTCCATTCTAAAACTCTATTGAGTTGAGGTATTCCAGGTGAGGTCCATTAAGAGACTATGCCATTTTTCTTCAGATGTTCCAAAAATTTTTGACTAAGGTATTCACCTCCTCGATCTGATCGAAGAATCTTAATGGATTTTCTAGTTTGCTTTTCTACTTTATGTCTAAATTCCTTGAACTTTTTAAAAGCTTCAGACTTGTGTCTCATAAGATACACATATCCATACCTAGATAAATCATCAGTAAAGATTATGAAGTAGACAAAGTTGCCTCTAACCGGCATTTCAAATGGGCCGCACACATCAGTATGTACTAGGGCAAGAAGATCCATGGCCCTTCCCATATCCTACAAAAGAGAGCTTAGTCATTTTGCCATGAAGTCAAGATTCATAAATTGGATATGACTCAAAAGTCAATGGACTCAATAGCCCGATTTTCTCTAATTTATTAATCCTATCTTCTCATATATGACCTAGTCTTAGGTGCCATAGATACCTATCATTTGGACTATCCCTAGGTCATTTCATGGCATTCACATTTTGTTCGATATTAAAAATAGATACATCAGTATGTAACTGGTAAAGACCATTAATAAGAAAACCACTTGCAATTTTATTTTTTTCATAAAGAATGTTACAATGGTTTTAAGAAAACTAATTACATAGCCATCTAGTGCTAGGCATGAAACAGAAATCAAATTCTTGCTTGCTACAAGCACATAATAACAATCTTTTAATACTAAGTCTAAACCAGATGTTAGTCGAAGACGGTATGTTCCCACGGTCACGACAGCAACTCTTGCTCCATTTTCAATGTGTAGGATCATGTCACCATCCCTCAGCCTCCTGCTATCTTCAAGACCCTGCATGGAAGTGCACAAATGAGCACTAGAATCAGAGTCAAGCATCCGACTAGATGAAGAAGAAACCATAAGGTTAGACTCAATATTGAGCATACCTCCAAAAGGACTTGCTTCTTTTTTATTCTTCAGGGTGGCCAGGTAAGTAGGGCAGTTCCACTTTTAGTGGCCGTCATTATTGCAATGAAAATACTTTTCTTTATCAGCAGCTTTCTTCTTTAGCTCTATCTTTTTCTTCTTTCCTCCTTCCATCTTCTGCTTTTTCATAGACTTCTTCTTCTTTCCAAAATACTTTCTCTTAGAAGAAGTCCATTTCATAGCAAGCACTAAGCCTTTAGAACCTTTTATAGAAAGCTCAGCAGTAACCAGCATGTTCATAAGTTCGGCCAAAAAATTTTGAAGTTTATGCATATGGTAGTTCATGATGAACTACCCATATGCATCAGTCAAAGATTGTAGAATTATATCATTCTGCAGATCCAAGTCCAACTTCACTCCGAGCTTCTCAAGCTCTTCCAAATCCTTGATCATCATCAGACAATGATCTTGGACTGACTGTCCATCATGCATTTTTGCCTCGAATCATTGTTTTATGACTTGATACTTGATTGCATAACTCTACTCACCAAACATCTCTTGTAGATGAGCAAATATTTGGTGGGTAGTCTTGATATCTTCATATTGGTGCTAAAGCTCATCAAACATCAAGCCCAACATGTAGTATCTGATCCTATTATCTTCATCCATCCACTTATCAAGAGATACTCTCTATTCAGCGAATGGATGAGCTGGTAAGGTGGGAGGGTCCTGATCCAATACATGAGTTAACTTCTCGAAATGATTTTGAAGTTCCAGAGTCAATCCTTGTAATTGGATCCGGTCAGTCTATGTGTGTCCAGGATTCATGCTAGTTGGTTGGATGCAGACATTTTTCTGTAAAGAGTCAAAGTTTCTAGTTAGATATTATAATTAAGGATTGACCAATTTATTTAAAAATTTTATTTTTAAACAAATTAGCTTTCACTATTTTCTTGGATCTCTACACTCCCTCTATAGAGATGCAAAAATCTTCATAATTAATGATTTCTAGTGGGTGGTGCGGTCCTATCAACTGACTCATCACCTCACCTAACAGTTATTGGTGATGGGTTAGCCAATGAGTGAACAACTCTTATTCTATGATTCTCTAATCATGGTGCATCCAAACTTAATCTCTAATTCATGAATCTCACCATGCCCGAAATATTGATCCACTCCTTAGTTAAGTTAGACCCACCATTTGCACAGGTTGGATTTCTAATTGAGTCTCTTACCATATCCAGAATATTGAGTCCAATCATCCTCCAGCCCTTAGCATCCAATGCTTAATAGATATGGTTGCATCTTTTTGGTGCAACTGAACCACTGTAACCAGCCGAGAATAATCAACCCTGGAAAGGACCCGCACATCTACAATGATGGAAGACCTTAGACTTAATCTTTTCTTAGAAAGATTTGATTTAGGTCTCATTAAACTAGACTTGACATAGTTATAACCATTATGACTAACCTAGTGGCATGGGTTAGCTCGGATTATTGACCACCTCAAATCAGGACTGAGCCAACAAATATTGCCAAGTAAGTGAGACCGATGGAAGGGATATGCCATTAACTTGACAAGAACGCATTCAAGTCGAGTAGCTCCTAATTAAAAAATAGTCGATCGTATCTGCCAAACTTATCTTAGATACCTAATTGTTGAGCTAGAACCAATCGGGTTAGCCTACAATCTAAACTCTAACCACTGAGCCTAATTAGGTCTTAGCTTGATCGATCACTCATGTGACTCGATCTTGATCCAGACTTAATCCTATTAGGCTGGTCAATTTAAGCACTGTTGATCTCCATCTAACTAACTCTTGATTCGGTTTGATCAACCGCTTAGACCTAATTGAGCTACCCAAGCTCGAACCCAATTTTATGAATATATCTTAGATCTAAAATTCTTAATTTTAGTCCTAACATATTTCATAATCTTAATTCTTAATTAAGTTTAGGGTTCACAAACAAAACATGTAAATAAAATCCTAGGGTTTAAGGATCTAGGGTTTTGCAGAAAATAAGTTCTTGATTTTTGATTAAGGACGAATGCGCAGCACCCCTACACATCATAAGAACACCCCATCAAATGAGAGGAGAGGGCATTTAAACCCTACTTTATTCTTATGATCGGACGGCCAAGGGGAACACCTTAATCAGAAATATAAGACTACAAAACTAGTTAGATCTACATCATATATCTCATATATAAAAATTGATCTAACTTTAAACATATTTTGCATACATCTCATGTATCATATCATGCATATTTTTAGATCTAAATTATCTCATAATTATCTAAAAAATTAAATTTAAATTGATCACATCAAAATAAATTTTATTCTAGATAATTATGTAGAACTATTCTACAACTAGTCTAAACATGCATTCATCATATCTCATATGAACCAAAAATTAAATAATTTTATTTACTATTTTTTAGATCTTATTATAATATTTATAATATTAAAAAATAGTAAATAAATTAATCTAAAATTATAACTTAATTAAATTAAATTATGATCATGCAAGACTATGTATAGAATAATTCTATTTTACAACTAGTCATGCATCTTATAAAACTTAGATCTAAATTATTTAATTTTAATTTTTTTGATTTCAGATCTAATCACATCTCATGTGATATCTAAAATTATCTAATTATTAAATTAAAAATAAATTAAAATTAGATCTAAATTATTTATAGGAACCTAGCTCTGATACCGGTTGAAGAAAAAATCAAAATTTTCTGGGTCAGGTTCGTTTGGATCTGATTGGATTAAAAGAGATATTTTAAAAAAAAAATTTAAAATCTAAATTAAATCTGAGATATTTCAAATTTAATTTTATAAATCTAATAAAATAAAATAAAAATAAATTAAGTTTGATTTAATTTTGTACCTTCTGTTGGGTAATTAGATTACCCTATAATGATCCTATAGATTGCCAGAGGTTCTGGATCTAGCCATGTAAGTGCTTGCCTCTATCGATATCCACTTAGACTAAATCTAAAGATCTTCTCCTTCTTTATCACCTTTCCAAATATCAAATCTGAATCTAATTTGGAAGATCTTCAAAACTCCTTTTGAAGATCTGAAATCGTCTCTTGCAGTAGTACTGCCTTCTTCCTTTCTCGTCACCTTTCTCTTGCCTGGATCGCACCAAACTAGAGCTCAAATCCCCTTAGGCATGGAGAGGAGAGAGGAGACCTGAAGATGGCATGGAGGAGGGAGAGGGGCAGTCTTGTGGCATGGGCTATTGGAGATCTTCAAAAAAGCTTGGCATAGATAGGGTTTTTATAGACCCTGCTGCGCCATGTAGTGCCACATCATCCCAGCCAATCATGTCGCTTCGTGCAATTAAATCTAAATTTGATTGATGGGATGACATCATCTAATCTAATTAGATGAGAGCCCCTCTTAATCATCCTTAGATAGTGCCTAAGACTGGTCAAAGTCTATTCCTTGGCACCACCTAAGTAGATACCCCAAAGTAACTGGAGTCCCATCTATATGGGACTCCAGGCACCTCTATCCATGGGCGCATGCCTCCCTTGGCATGCTCCCATGGTCCATCTACTTTTTAATAGGTTGATTGGTCAAAAATAAATCCCCTATGGGTGCATGACATATGGGCAGATATCTAAGTATCAAAGGTCAATGTTTGACCAAAGTCAAAAGACAAGAATTAGCAGATGATAGAAAATGGTAGATGTTGTCTCAAATTTATCTTATAAATTAAGATAACTCTTTTCTGACCTAGACAAGCTCCAGTCAGACTAAGTAAAGATACCTAAGTGAGCACAAACTCATTTGGCTCAATCAAGACAACTTTTAATGATTATAGAAGGAGAACGTTAGGCTCAATCGTGTGCTAGCATGATTTTCTTAAATCTAATTGAATCTAATTCAAATCAATTGAACTGGGTTAGTCTAATTAATGATATTTAGATCCAAACTCTTGTTTGTGTGATCCAGCTAGATTCAGTTCTATATGATAATGGGATATGTCATGATCTCTATCATCATCATCATTGAAATACCTTCCGATGGATCAAAATTTTTTTGCTTTAGACAACTAGAATGATCGATCATCCAAATCATTCTAATTGCTCTCAAAATCCACCAATGATAACTAGCAGTATATGGTGGTAACCCATCAGAATTAAAAATAAATCTCTCAGTGCAGTTAGTTGTGTAATTAAATTCTTCTATCTTGAGCCCCGATCAGATTAGGGTTAAGGTGAACTTGTCCAACCCTAATTTCTGTCATATGATTTAATCATTTGATTTAAGTCCGATGTGAATACCTTAATAAAAAATCTTTCTATTATTTCACTCGACCATGGCCATGGGCTTATGGACTTGATTCTCATGATCATCATAGGGCTGCTCCTCATCTATCGAGGTAGATAGATTTTCTCTTGGTGCAATCCAATTCCTATAACGAACATGCTATAGCCAACATACACCTCAGAGTTTCGAATGGCTAGGAGACCGAGTCAAGATGTAGTCAAACTATAACACCCTCAAGGTGAATTGTCGATGCACCTTAGGTCAAAAAATCAGACACACTACTGCAAGCTTTCGAGCCAGTCATCGACGAGAAGGTAGACTTCCTTATGACTGCTCGAGATGGTCACGCTCAGTGCCCTCATTCTCTAACGAGTACCTGTACTCTCGCTTCGATGTCTCTACACCATAGACTCAAGACTCATCTACTATAAAAAAATGATTGCACACCAACCTTTTGGATCAGTCACCATCCTCATGATGATCCTACGGTCAGGAGCATTTTATGAGTTATTAATGAAAATTCTTGTCTTAAATTTTCAACTCTTGAAAAAAAGAATTATCATTACCACTAACTCAAGGAATGTATCACAGACACTAAATATACATTTATGATAAAAAATAATCCATTTTTTTATTTATAATCAAAATTATAATTTTGCTCCTAGAAGTGTATTACAAGTGTCAGCCAATTCTGGCTTCTAGGGCATACAATCTAACAAATATTTTGGACACGGTGAGAGATCCAATTGGAAATCCAATCTGTGCAAATGGTGGATCTGACATAATTAAGGAGTAAATCAATATTTTGGGCACGACGAGATTCATGAATTAGAGATCAAGTCTGGATGCACCATGATCAGAGAATCATTAGACAAGAGTTGTTCACTCATTGGCTAACCCATCACCAATAACTATTAGGTGAGGTGTTGAGTCAATTGGTGGGACTGCACCATCCACTAGAAATTAGTAATCATGGAGATTTTTGCATCTATACAAAGGGAGTGTAGGGATCCGAGAAAATAGTGGAAGATAATTTATTTAAAAATTAAATCTCTAAATAAATTGGTCAAGTCTTAATTACAAAATCTAACTAGAAACTTTGACTCTTTATAGAATAAAGAGAAATATCAGCATCCAACCCACTAGCCCATATCCTGGACACCCATGGACTAATTGAACCTAATTACAAGAATTGGCTTCAAAACTTTAAAATCATTTTGGATTTAAAGAAGTTGACTCATGTATTAGACTGGGATCCTCCTACCTTACCAGCTCATCTGTTCGTTGAATAGAGAGCATCTCTTGATAAATGGATGGATGAAGATAATAAGGCCAGATACTACATGTTAGGCTCGATGTCTGATGAGCTTCAGTGCCAACATGAAGATATTAAGTTTGCCCATCAAATGTTGGCTCACCTACAAGAGTTGTTTGATGAACAGAGTCGCACAGCCAAATATCAGATCACTAAATGACTATTTAAGGCTAAAATGCATGATGGGCAGTCAGTCTAAGATCAATGTCTGATGATGATCAAGGATTTGAAAGAGCTTAAGAAGCTTAGAGTGAAGTTAGACCAGGATTTGTAGAATGATATAATTCTGTAATCCTTGACTAATGCGTATCGACAGTTCATCATGAACTACTATATGCATAAACTTTAGAATACTCTGGTCGAGCTTACAAATATGCTGGTTACTGCTGAGCTTTCTATGAAAGATTCTAAAGGCTCAGTACTTGCTATGGAATAGATTTCTTCCAAGAAAAAATTTTTTAGAAAGAAGAAGAAGTTTGTGAAAAAATAGAAGGTGGAAGGTGGAAAGAAAAAGAAGGCAGAGCTGAAGAAGAAACTTGCTGACAAAAGAAAGTATTTCCATTATAATACTGACGGCCACTGGAAGCGAAACTACCCTAAATACCTGGCCACCCTGAAGAATAAGAAGGAGACAGGTCCTTCTGGAGGTATGCTCATTATTGAATATAACCTTACGATTTCTTCTGCATCCAGTTGGGTGCATGACTCTTATTCTAATGCTCATTTATGCACTTCTATGCAGGATCTTGAGGATAGCAGAAGGCTGAGGGATGGTGAGATGATCCTACGCATAAAAAATAGAGCAAGGGTTGCTACTGTGGCCATGGGAACCTACCCTCTTCGACTACCATCTAGCTTAGATTTAGTACTTAGGGATTGTTATTATGTGCCTACTACAAGCAAGAATTTGATTTCTATTTCATGTTTAGCACAAGAAGGCTATGTAATTAGTTTTCTTAAGAACCATTGTAATATTCTTTATGAAAAAAATAAAATTACAAGTGGTTTTCTTATTAACGGTCTCTACCAGTTACCTATTGATGTATCTGTCTTTAATATCGAGCAAAATATGAATGCCATAAGATCAAAACGATCCAGGAATAGTTCAAATGATAGGTATCTGTGACACCTATGGCTAGGACATATAGTAGAAGATATGATTAACAAATTGAAGAAAATCGGGCTATTAAGTCCATTGACTTTTGAGTCATATCCAATTTATGAATCATGTCTTCATGGCAAAATGACTAAGCTCCCTTTTGTAGGACATGGGGAAAGGGCTACGGAACTACTTACCTTAGTACATACTAATGTGTGCGGTCCATTTAATGTGCCGGCTAGAGGCAACTTTGATTACTTCATAATCTATACCGATGATTTATCTCAGTATAGGTATGTGTATCTTATGAGATACAAGTCTGAAGCCTTTGAAAAGTTTAAGAAATTTAGACATGAAGTTGAAAAGCAAACTAAAAAATCCATTAAGATTCTTCGATCAGATCGAGGAGGTGAATACCTTTGTCAAGAATTCGTAGACTATCTCAAGCAAAATGGCATAGTCTCTCAATGGACTCCACCTAGAATATCTCAACTCAATGGGATTTCAGAATCGAAGAATTGGACCCTATTAGATATGGTCCGATCTATGATGAGCATCACAGACCTTCCTGATTTTCTATGGGGACATAGTCTGTTAACTGCTATATATTTATTGAATAGAGTTTCTCTAAAACCATTCCTACCATACCATATGAAATATGGCATCGTAAGAAACCTAGTTTGAGTCATCTCAGATTTTGGGATTGTCCGGCTCATGTCAAAAGACAATAAACGGATAAGTTAGACTATAGGTCCTTTAGAGCTTGATCCATAAGATATCCTAAAGAGTCATTAGGATATTATTTCTATATTCTAGAAGACCACAATGTGATTGTGAGTTAGCATGCCATCTTTCTTGAAAAATAGTTTATTCAAGATGGTGGCATTAGAAAGTAGATCAAGCTTAAGAAAAGAATTTCACAAGAGCAACGAGCTAAGGATCCTATGGAACCAAATCAGGTTGAGCCAATACAATCACTACCTCCTCCACCTCGTAGATCGAAAAGAATTTTCCATCCCCCTGAGAGGTACTTAGGTACTATTTCAGAAGAAGTAGAGAAAATATTCCTCATAGATAATGGGGTTCACGGTAATGATCCCAAAACCTATGACGAGGGGATATCGGATATCGACTTCGAGAAATGGTTAGAGGTAATGAAGTCAGAAATGACTTGATGCACTCAAACCAAGTCTAGACCTTGGTAGATCCACCTGAAGGTATAATACCTATTGGGTGTAAATGGATCTACAAGAGAAAGATTGGTGCAGATGGGAATATGATGATATTCAAAGCTCGATTAGTGGCAAAAGAATATAGTTAGCATGAAAAAATTGACTATCAAGATACCTTTTCACCAGTAACTATACTAAAATCCATCCATACATTGCTTGTTGTTGTAGCCTATTTCGATTATGAAATATGGTAAATGGACGTAAAAATGGCATTCTTAAATGTATACCTTAAGGAAGATATCTATATGGAATAGCCACTAGGTTTCACATCTAGTGATGTTGATCACAAAGTATGCAAGCTGCACAGATCCATATATTGACTTAAGCAAGCATCTTAGAGCTGGAATACTCAATTTAATGATGTGATCAAATTATTTGATTTCATCAAAAATGAGGAGGAACCATGTGTTTTCAAAAAGATCGGTGGGAGCGCTATTATCTTCTTCATACTATATGTAGATGACATCCTTCTTATTGGGAATGATATTTTCATGTTGACCATAGTTAAAATATGGTTATCTAAAGAATTCTTCATGAAAGTCCTAGAAGAAGCATCCTTCATTCTAGGAATTAAGGTCTATAGAGATAGACCGAATAGGATGAAAGGTCTTTCATAGAAGATGTACATAGAGGAAGTGCTAAAGAGGTTTAGCATGGAAAACTCTAAGAGAGGATTGGTACCCTTCAGACATGGCATTCATCTCTCTAAGAAAATGTATCCCAACACACCTGAGTAGATTGAATACATGAGCAAGATTCCTTATGCTTCAGCAATAGGAAGCCTCATGTATGCCATGTTATGTACACGACCTGATATAGCCCATGTTGTGAGTGTCACAAGCATATATCAGTCGAATTCAGGTGAAGAACACTGGACTTCTGTGAAATGTATCCTTAAGTATTTGAGAAGAACTAAGGATATGATGTTGGTTTTTGGTAATGGAGAACTCCAAGTCCAGGGATATACAGACTCGAATTTTATATCCGATATAGATGATCGAAAGTCAACATCTAGGAGTCTGTTTGCGTGTAACAGCGGTGCTATCAGTTGAAAGAGTTCTAAACAGATAGTAATAGCAGATTCCACCATGGAAGCAGAGTACATCGCTGCATCAAAAGCTGTGAAGAAGGTATTCTGGTACAAGAAGTTCACTATAGATATCGGAGTGATGCCATCGGATGCCATTCCTCTATACTGCGACAATAATGGTGCCATAGCCCTTGCTAAGAAGTTGAGGTCTCATCAGAAATCTAAGCACATCGAGCGACGATACCACCTCATCCACGATTACCTTAAGAAAGGTTATGTCAAGGTCAAGAGAGTCGACTCCATAGATAATGTGGTAGACCCACTTACAAAACTGTTGGACTAGTAGAAGGTCGAAGCCCACCTTAAGAAGATGGGACTTAGATTTATAGCCAATTGGCTTTAGATCAAGTGGGAGTTTGTTAGATATGTGTGTCCTAGAAGCCAGATTGGCTGACACTTATAATACACTTTTAAGGACAAAATTATAATTTTAACTATAAATAATAAAATAAATTATTTTCTATTACAGTGTGTATTTGAAAGTATCCGTGATACATCTCTTGAGTTAATGGTAATGATAGTTTATATTTTCAAGAGTTAAAAATTTAAGACATGAATTTTCATTATTAACTCACAAAATACTTCCGACCGTAGGATCATTATGAGGATGGTGATTGATCCAGAAGAATGGTGTACGATCACTTCTTTTGGATAGATGAGTCTTGAGTCTACGGTGTAAAGACACCAGAGTAAGAGTATAGGTACTCATTAGAGAATGAGGGCACTGAGCGTAACCACCTCTAGCAGTCATGAGGAAGTCTACATTCTCATCAATGACTAGCTCGAAGCTACAGTAGTATGTCTGGCTCATTGACCTGAGGTGCATCGATAATTCACCTTGAGGGTGTTGTAGTTTGACTATACCATAACTTGATCTCCTAGCTATTCGAAATTCTAAGGTGTATGTTGGCTATAGCATGTTCATTATAGGAATTGGATTATGCCAATAGGGGAACTATCTACCTCGGTAGATGAGGAGTAGCCCTATGATGATCATGAGAATCAAGTTCATAAGCCCATAGCCATAGTAGAGTGAGATAATAGAAAGAGTTTCTTTTAAGGTTTTCACATTAGACTTGAATCGAATGATTAATTCATATGAAGAAAATTAGGGTTTGATGAGATCACCTTAACCCTAATACGGTCAGTGCTCAAGATAGAAGAACTTAATCACACAACCGAGAGATTCATTGATAAGTGCTAAAAATATACTAATAAAAGTATTAAATTATAAAATAAATTAAACTATTTTATTAGAAATTGATACTTTTATTAATCTTATGTAGGAAAGAAGGCCATCAATGTGAAGATCTCATTTTTCTAGTTTAGATGAAAAAAATTTCAGGCAAAATGGACTTCAAACGAGCCGAGAATTGAATTTCAAAAAAAAAAAAAAAAAATCACCGACGCAACGCTGACGTCAGCATTTTTCATGGTGCACAATGGACCATCTGAAGGATATTTTGGGAATTTCACAGCAAGAGGCATGCTCTAATTGGCTGAAGAATGCGGCGGTGCATGCAACACCGGGCTCGCGCACGGTCCATGGAGGGTAATTTGGGAATTCTGGCTGATCCAACGGACGGTTTTCACTGAAGCTTGATCGGACGGCCGAAAAGAAGGCGCTGATGGACGGCATCCATAGCTCCTGATCGAGATCCAACAGCTGAGATTCATCCCGACATAAAACTAAAGATCTGAAGGCTTATTTCAATGCGATCGGATGACCCAGATTTGATCTAACGGTTGATCCAACGGCTGATATTAAATCCGACTTGATCTGGGTTATTTTAAGGGGTTTTTAAGTGATTTTTGGACCATTTGATCACCATCCAATGGTTAAAATTACCTAGATCTTAATTTGAGTTGTTTTGGGAGTCTTAAACCTAGTTCTTGATGGATTTTGGGGGGAAATCAAATTCTTTATCTATAAAAACCTATGGTTGTCGTGAAAAAAATATGAATGAGAGAGAGACAAAGAGAGAGACAGGGAGAAAGAGAGAGAGGGAGAAAGAGAGAGAGAAAGAGAGAGGAGAGAGATAAAAAAAAATGATTTGTGAGAAAATCAAAAAGGGTTTTTAATTTTTCAAGACATCGATCAAGGAGCCTCTTCTTCTTCGCCAAGTTCTCCACATCAAGAGCAGCAGATAATCAATTTCAACAATCAAATAGTCTAATTTCTCTATATTTTTTTTATTTTATTTACTATTTTTGAACTTGTTATTATGAACTAAATTTTTTTTTACTAAGGCTAAGGTGTAGCCACTCTTTTGATGCAATATTCAGTATGATTTATTTTTAAATTTTATTCATGAGGAGTATATAAATCTGATCTTAATGCTTTTAGATTACTGGCCATCTTCTAATTGATCTGATGAACATAGATGTTACAGACCAAGTACATCTATGTTAATGCTTCTTGATTATATATCTTGTATTATGAATTAAATTAGAATTCATATGCATGAGGGAATTTTAGTGCGCTTTGGACGCAACGTATTTTAATTAGAGGGTTTCACAAAACCTAATGCATTAATATTTATTTAAATTATACCTAGACCAAAGGGTAATTAATAAATATTAATAGATTTGCTATGCCTGGACCAAAGGGTAGTGAATAAATTAGGAGACTCTACCATCACATGAAATAAAATTAATCTAAAAATCTGAATATTATATTGATTGAGTTGGTGAACCGATTGCCTTAGTAATCCATTGCTCTTGAATTTAAAACCCTAATAATTTACACTCTCTCTATTTAATTAAAAACTTTTAATTATTTTTTTTATTTTTTTTAATTTCTTATTCTCATAAATTGATCTTCTAAATAAAGCATAGGAAAGAGCTTTTCAGTACTTATTTTCCAATCCTCTAGGGATGATACTCTACTCATTCACTTTATTACTTGATCGACTGGTGCACTTGCCATAGCTATAAATTAGCACGCATCATTCACTTTCAGTTCTGATGGATTGCCACCATATGCTGCTAGGTGTCACTAGTGGATTTTAGGAGCAATTAGAATGATTTGGATGATCGATCATACTAGTTGTCTGAATCAGAAAAGTTTTGATCCATCGAAAAGTGTTTTGATGATGTCGATGATAGAGATCATGACATGTCCCATTATCATACAGAATTGAACCTAACTGAATCACACAAATAAGAATTTGGATCTAGATATCATCAATTGGATTAACCCAGTTCAATTGATTTGAATAACATTCAATTAGATTCAAAAAAATTATGCTAGCACACGATTGAGCCTAATATTCTCCTTTAACAATCATTAAAGCTTATCTCGACTGAGCCAAATGTGTTTGGGCTCACTCAAAAACCTTTACTTAGTTTGACTGGAGCTTATCCAGATCAGAAAAGGATTGTCTTAATTTATAAGATAAATTTAAGACAACACCTATCATTTTTCGTCACCTGCTAAATCTTGTCTTCGGACATTGATCAAATGTTAACCATGGACACTTAGACATCTGCCCATGTGTCATGCATTTATAGGAGAGAACCTGAGGACTTGTCCTCCTACTAAAAAATAGATAGGAAGGGGGTGCTCACCTAGGGAGGCATGCGCCTCATGAGGATAAAAGATGGAGTCCCATACAGATGGGACTCCAATTGCTTTAGGGGGTTAAATTATGTGGTGCCAAGATGACTTGTTTGACCTAGTCTTGGTGTCACCTAAGGAGAGTTTTGAGGGTCTCTAATCTGATTGGATCAGATGATGTCATCCTACCAATCAGATTTAGATTTGATTGCACAAAGGGCCATGATTGGCCAGGATGATGTGGCACTGCATAGTGCAGCAGGGTCTATATAAATCCTGTCTACGCTTAGAATTCAGTTCTTCTGCCTTTAGCCCATGCCACACAGACCCTCTCCCTCCTCCATACCACCTTCTAGTCCTCTTTCTCCTCTCCATGCCCAAGGGACTTTGGGCACGAAGAAGGTGCGATCCAAGCAAGTGAAAGGTGCTAGGAAAGGAAGAAGGCAGCATTGCTGCAAGAGACAATGACTGCTCTTTAAAAGCTATATTTAAGACCTTCAAGATCAGATCTAGATTTAATTTTTAGAGAATTAATTGAGAAGAAAAAGATCTTCAGTTCCTACCTGAGTGGATACCGGTAGAGGCTAGGCACTTGCGTGCTACATCCAAAACCTCAGACAAACATCGGGATCATCATAGATAATTGGATTATCCAAAACAAAGGTATAATTAAATTAGATTAAATTTTTATTTTTATTTTTATTTTCAAATCAATAAAATTATATCTGAGAAGTCTTAGATCTGATTAGGATCTTAGAGAAAAAATTTTTGAAATATCTCACCTGATCCAATCAGATCTGAACAAACCTAACCCAAAAAATAGATTTTTTCCTTCAGCCCTTTCCCCTTGTCCTGCAAAAGAAAGCTTGGTTATTTTGCTATGAAAGCATGATTCACAAATTGGATATGACTCAAAAGTCAACGTACTCAGTAGTTTGAATTTCTCTAATTTATTAATCCTATCTTCAGCTATATGACCTAGCCTAAGGTGCCAAAGATACCTATCGTTTAGACTAACCCTAGGTTGCTTTGATCCTATGGCATTCATGTTTTGCTCAATATTAAAAATAAAAACATCAATATGTAACTAATAGAGATCATTTATAAGAAACCACTTATAATTTTATTTTTTTCATAAAAAATATTACATTGATCCATAAGAAAATTAATTACATAGCCTTCTTGTGCTAAACATGAAATGGAAATCAAATTCCTGCTTGCTGCAGGCACATAAAAATAGTCTCTAAGAACTAAATCTAATCCTGATGGTAATAAAAGAGGATAGGTTCCTACGACCATAGCAACAATTCTTGCTCCATTCCCAACATGTAGGATCATCTCTCCATTGCTCAGCCTCTTACTATCCTCAAGACCCTGCATAAAAGTGCACAAGTGAGCACTAGAACCAGAGTCAAGAACCCAACTAGATGCAAAAGAAATTGTAATGTTAGATTCTATAATGAGCATACCTCCAAAGGACCTATCTCCTTTTTATTCTTCAGGCTAGCCAGGTAAAGAGGGTGGTTTCGCTTCTAGTGGCCGTTAGTGTTGCAATAAAAATATTTTTTCTTATCAGTAGCTTTCTTCTTTGGCTTTGCCTTCTTCTTCTTCCTACCATCCATCTTCTGCTTCTTCACGAACTTCTTCTTTCCAGAGCCAATCCTTGTAGTTGGGTCCAGTCAATCTACGGATGTCCAGGATACAGTGTAGGAGGTTGGATGTAAACATTTTCCTATAAAGAGTCATAGTTTCAATTTAGAGTTTGTAATTAGACGTAACAAAATTATTTAGGGATTTCATTTTTAAACAAATGAGGCTCCCACTATTTACTCGGATCCCTACACTTTCTTGGCAAAGATGCAAAAATCTCTACAATTATTGATTTCTAGTGGATGATGTAGTCCCACCAACTGGCTCACCATTTCACCTAACAGTTATTGATGATGGGTCAACGGATGAGTGGACAACTCTTGTCCAATGATTCTTTAATCATGGTGCATCCAAACCTCATCTCTAATTCATGAAGCTCACCATGCCCGAAATATTGCTCTACTCCTTAGTTAAGTTAGAATCACCATTTGCATGAATTGAGTTTTTGATTGGATCTCTTATCGTATCTAAAATATTGAGCCTAATCCATCCTCCAACCCGTAGCATCCAATGCCTAATAGACATGGTTGCATTTTTTCAATGCAACCGAACCACTATATCCAGTCGAGAATAATCAATCCCAGGAAGGGCCTGCACATCTATAATGGTGAAAGACCTTAGACTTAATTTTTTTTTAGAAAGATTTAATTTAGATCTCTTTAAACATGACTTAACTTAGTCATAACAATTATGACTAACCTAATGGCATGGGTTGGCTCGAATTGTCAACCACCTCAAATCAGAACTGGATTGACACAAATGGCTAGATAAGTAAGACTGGTAGATGGGATATGCCATTAACTCGACAAGAATACATTCAAGTCGAGTAGCTCTCAATTAAAAATCAGTCGATTATATCTGTCAGATTTATCTTAGATACCAAATTATTGAATCAGAACCAATCGGATTAGCCTACAATTCAGGCTCGAACCACAGAGCCAAATTAGGTCTTGACTTGATCGAGTCACATCTTAATGTGATTTAATCTTGTCCCAGACTTAATCTTATTAGGCTGATCAATTCTAATAATGATCCCACTTAACCAACTCTTGATTCGATTTGATCAACCACTAGACCTAATTGAGCTATCCAAGCCCGAACCCAATTTTATGAAGATGTCTTAGATCAGAAAATTCATAATTTTTAGATCTAGTTAATTTTATAATCTTAATTTTTAATTAAGTTTTGGATTCATGAATAAAATATGTAACAAAATTCTAGGGTTTTAGGATCTTGGGTTTTGCAGAAAATAAGTTCTGATTTCTGATTAAGGATGAATGTGTATATCACATATACAAAGGATCTAGGCCCCATCAAATGGAAGGAGAGGGCTTTGAAATCCTACTTTATTCTTATGATCAGATGGCCAAGGGAAATATCTTAATCAAAAATATATTTTCTAAAATAAAGCTAGTTAGATCTAAATCATATAACACATATACAAAAGATCTAACCTATACATGTCTTGCATACATCTCATGTATCATAACTCAATAAACCATGCATGCTTTCAGATCTAAAATATCACATATTAAATCTAAAAAAAAGAATTTTAAATTTGATCACATCAAAAATAAAATTATTCTACATATTTTATGAAACTATTCTATAACTAGTCTAAGCATGTATCTTTCATATCTCATATGAATAAACTGAAAATTAAAAACTTCATTTTCTACTTTTTAGATCTGGTTACAATAATTATAACATCAAAAAAATAAAAATAAAATAGATCTAAAATCATATTTAATCAAATTAATAACATGATCATACTAGACTACACATAGAATAATTCTATTCCTAGTCTAGTCATGCATCTCATACATTATAGACCTTATTGGGGATAAACCTCGCTCCCACCGAAGTCTAGTCTGATGCTTAGCCTAATGCGACTGGTAATCATAGAAGAGTTTTAATTGAGAATTCTTCCTCCAGCAGTCGAACTGCTTTAGCAGTCAAACTCCTCCAGTGGTCAAACCCCTTCCGGACTCCCTCTAGTGGTCGAACCCCATCCGAACACCTTCAAGCATCCGAACATCCTCCAGCGGCCGAACCCCTCCCAGACCTCTCCTTCAGTTAGATTTCTATAGGAGCCGAACTTCTTTCAGATGTCTCCTTCAGTCGTATTTCTATAGGAGCCGAACACCTTTCGGACATCTCTTTCAGTCGGATTCCTCCAGGAGCCGAACTCCTTCCGAACCTCTTCTTCAGTTGAATTCCTCAAGGAGCCAAACTCCTTCCAGACTTCTCCTTCAGTCAGATTTCTCCAGGAGCTGAACTTCTTTTGGATGTCTCCTTCAGTCAGATTCCTCTAGGAGTCAAACTCCTTTCAGTCCTCTCCTTCAGTCGGATTTCTACATGAGCCGAACTCCTTCCGGACGTCTCCTTCAATCGAATTTCTATATGAGCCGAACTTCTTTCGGATGTCTCCTTCAGTCGGATTCCTTTAGGAGCCAAACTCCTTCCAGACTTCTCCTTCAGCCAAACTTCATCGGATTCCTTCAGTGGATTACTTTCAGATTTTAAGTAGTAATCCTCCCAAATGATCTTCTCTAGTCGTATTTCCTTTAGAAGTCCAAACTTCTCTAAAATTGATATATGTCAAAGTTCTTCACCAACCAATGCCTGCTTCATCCCGACTTCGACTATTAAATCTCAATGAATAGGCGATCCCACTATCGGATGGTTATGACTATCATTTATCAGGATGGTCATGACTGTCATTTATAAATCTGCTTAAGACGACACCACTATCGGATGGTTACGACAAGCTCCATCTATAAAAAGGGATCCTCCAGATATATTTTCACTAAGCTTTATTCTCCTTCCCAAAACTCTATTGAATTCTTGCTTGAGCACTCTATTTCTATTGGCCAGAAGAGCTGACTTGATCATCGAAGGGTCCTGCCGGAGCCACCACCACTGACTCCAGATGAAACTTTATTTTGTAGATCATCGATGGTGATCTCTTCTTCTCCAACTCGAGCTCAATTTGGCATCAACCAAATTCTGCATCAACAGGATTGGCACTAGAGGAAGGGCCCTCTATTTCTGAGGTACCCTTATTCTTAAAGAAGTGCTCAATCGATCCTATGGACCTTCTTCTTCAAGGTCCATCTCTATCCTCTCCCTCGATCCCTAGAAATGCCTTCAAACTAGAGATCTATCGCTTCTACCACCAGATCTGAGTCAGACCCACCCGTTTCTTCTCTAGCACCGGTGCTTCAACCTCCTCCTCTACCGATGGCCATGGTAGATCCATAGCATTTTAATCTACTAATGCAGCAGGCTCAGGACCTCACTGAGATGGTGAAGACCATGCGATAGCCACCAGCGGTGATTCCGCCAGAAAATCCACCATTGGTATGTCAGAAATCAGTTCCGAGGAAGAGCACTTGGGCTAGCATACCCATCGTCCCTGTGAAAAAAACACAGAGAGTAGAGGATCCTTGTTCGGATCATGATTCTTCTCCGAAAGAGACCTTCCCCATCTACGATCGAAAGTCTTCCAAGATCTACGATCGAGACGACATCCTCGATCAAAAACTATGAGAGACGGACTGCTGGATTGAGGAACTCCACCACATCACCTCGGCTCACCATGATGATGTCTGCATCGATCTCCCTTTCTCTCTCTGAATTATGCAAGAGCTTATTTTGCTAAACTTCAAGCTCCCCCAATTTGAAAGCTACGATGGAACCTCTGATTCGGTCGATCATCTAGAGGTCTTTCGGACCATAATGCTACTCCATGGTGCATCAGACGCCATCTTATTCTGAGCTTTTTCATCTACCGTAAAGAGAGCAGCAAGAAATTGGTAGTCGATGTTAAAGTCGGGTATGATCTTCTTCTTTGACTAGATGAGCCATCAATTTGCAGCTCACTTCATCAGTAGCCGATGTCCGTGGCAAGGTTCGGATTCCCTGATGAAAATCAAGCAGAAGAAAGAAGAATCGATCTGGGCTTATGTTACCTGGTTTAATACTGCTGCATTGGAGGTTCGAAATCTGGATCAGTCTATTGCAATGGCCACAGTCAAAAGCAGCCTTCAAAAAAATGATTTGTTATTCTTCCTGGAGAAGAAATACCCCAGGGACTTTGCCGATCTGCTAGCTTGGGCTAAAGGATATGTCTGAATGGAAGAAGCCTTCAGGTTGAAGGATGAAGAAGTCATAGGAGAGTGATGGGCGGGCCAGTCCAATTCACCCACCGCTAATAGAGGATCGAATGAAGTTCGGCCACACTCATAGACTCACCCCGAGTGCAAGCGAGTTCGAACTCCTCCTCGAGCTCGTCATCAAAGAAGTCCCAATAGAAGGGAGCAAAGAAGTTCTTCCCTCAGAAGGTTTCACAACTATGCCCTCCTTAATTCTCCTAAAACTCAAGTTTTGATGGAAATTAAGAATCAACTACCAAGACCAGAAGAATTATGATCTCCCCCAAACAAGAGTAATTGAAGCAAGTACTATTTGTATCATCATAATCATGGCCACGATACTGAAGAATGCATTCAGCTTCAAGATGAGATCGAGAAGCTCATTAGGAGAGGTCGGCTGGGTTGATTCCTCAGACCCTGGCTTGATGCAAGAGAAGATCAGCAAAGGACACTACCATTGCTAGAACCATCAATAAGGAAAGAACAACAAGAAGATTGGCTACCTCCCAACATCATCAATGCTATCTTTGGGGGGCTTAGTACTTTGACGAGCCACCATCTCTTAGCCTCGAAGCTAGGGGAGGCTTGCCCTAAATTGGGAAGGCCTGTATGAAATAGAGGAGGTCGTTCGGCCTAAAACTTATCGCCTAAAGGAGCTTGGAGGAATAACACTCTCACGATCTTGAAACTTAGAGAGTCTGAGAATGTAATGCCAGTAATTTTTCTTCAATAAAACTCCATTTCAACATTATTATTTTTTGGTGCAAAAACTATATGACGATAGAAAAGAAACAATCAAAAGTGGCCATGTTAGGAACAAGAGGAGAACCTCATCCAAACATGGGCAAGTCAAAGACCTTTGATTATTTAAGATAAGGTGAGAGGAGAGGCCCTGACAACAGTCCTAATATGCCCCTATAGTCCGATTAGGAACAAGAGGAGAACCTCGTCTTAACGTGAGCAAAGTCGAAGGCCATGTTCATTTTAGATGAGGTAAGAAGAGAAGCCCCGACAATGGCCCTAATGTGCTCCTACCGCCTATTAGGAACGGGAGGAGAACCTCATCATAACATGAGCAAAAGTCAGAACCTCGTAGGCCAAAGATATGGAGAAGGAAGAAGCTCGGTGGAGAATCCTAACACATATTTTCTCATAACAACTTGACTACGTCAAATATGAAAGACAGAACCTTATCCTAGTTTACAAGAGAGGTCCTAGTTCGACGTCCACAACAGGCCCAGCATCCACAACGAGCTCGGCATCCACAATAAGCAACAAGCATGGGAATCCAGGATCAGAACTCTTTGCCGAGCTTCAACTTCAACCTCAATAAAAGATAAGATCTTCTTCAACCTCTACTAGAGATAAGATCTCTCCTGAGTTTTGACTTCAACCTCAATAGGAGATAAGATCTCCTTCAACCTCGATTGGAGTTACGATCTCCTCCGAGCTCCAACCCTTCAACAGGAGATAAGATCTCCTTCAATCTCGACTAGAGATAAGATCTCCTCCGAACTTCAACGTCAATAGGAGATAAGATCTCCTCCAACCTCGGCTAGAGATAAGATCTCCCTCGAAATTCAACGTCAACCTCAATAGGAGATAAGATCTCCTTCGACCTCAGTTGGAGGTAAGATCTCTTCCAAGCTTCAACTTCAATCCCAATAGGAGATAAAATCTTGTTCAACCTTGGCTAGAAATAAGATCTTCCTTGAGCTCCAATCCTTCAACAGGAGATAAGATCTTCTTTAACCTCGACTGGAGATAAGATCTCTCCGAGCTTCAACTTCAACCCTCAACCAGAGATAAAATCTTCTTCAATCTGGCTAGAGATAAGATCTCTCTCAAGCTTCAATCCTTCAATAGGAGATAAGATCTCCTTCAACCTCGACTGTAGATAAGATCTCTCCTGAGCTTCAACTTCAATCTCAATAGGAGATAAGATCTTCTTCAATCTCAACTAGAGATAAGATCTCCCCGAGCTTCAACTTCAATCTCAATAGGAGATAAGATCTTCTTCAACCTCGGCTGGAGATAAGATCTCTCCCAAGCTCCAACCCTTCAATAGAAGATTAAGATCACTTTCAACCTCGACTGAAGATATGATCTCCCTGAGCTTCAACATGAAAGGGATAAGATCTCCTTCAACCTCGACTGGAGATAAGATCTCCCCAAGATTCAAGTGTCAACCTCAATAGAAGATAAGATCATCTTCAACCTCGACTGGAGATAAAATCTCCCCCGAGCTTCAACGTCAATCTCTATAGGAGATAAGATCTCCTTCAACCTCGACTAGAGATAAGATCTCCTCCGAGCTTCAACATCAACCTCAATAGGAGATAAGATCTTCAACCTCAGCTTGAGATAAGATCTCTCCCAAGCTTCAACGTCAACCTCAATAGGAGATAAGACTTCCTTCAACCCTGGTAGGAAATGAGATCTTTCCCAAGCTTCAACCTCAATGGGTGTAGAGCTCAAAAAAAAACTTCGACAGTCATCTTTTTATACTTCCTTCTTTCGAATTTTGAACTCGAAAGTGGAAAAACTATTGTTGGGGATAAACTCTGCTCCCACCGAAGTCTAGTCCGATGCTTAGCCTAATGCGACTAGTAATCATGAAAGAGCTTCGATTGAGAATTTTCCCTCCAGCAGCCGAACCATGGTCGAACTCCTTTAGCAGCCGAACTCCTCCAATGGTCGACCCCCTTCTGGACTCCCTCCAGTGATCAAATCCCAGCCGAACTCCTTCAAGCATCCAGACTCCCTCCAGCGGTTGAACCCCTCCCAGTCCTCTCCTTCAGTCAGATTTCTACAGGAGCTGAACTCATTCCGAACATCTCCTTTAGTCAGATTTCTACAAGAGTCGAACTCCTTTCGGATGTCTTCTTCAGTCGAATTTCTACAGGAGCCAAACTTCTTTCGGATGTCTCCTTCAGCTGGACTCCTTTAGGAGCCAAACTCCTTCCAGACCTCTTCTTCAGTCAGATTTCTTCAGGAGCCAAACTCCTTCTAGACTTTTCCTTTAGTCAGATTTCTTCAAGAGCCAAACTCCTTCCAAACATCTCCTTCAGTCAGATTCCTCCAGGAGTCGAACTACTTTCAAACCTATCCTTCAGTCGGATTTCTACATGAGCCGAACTCTTTTCGAACGTCTTCTTCAGTCAAATTTCTACAGGAGCCAAACTCATTTCGGATGTCTTCTTTACCAAGAGTCAAACTTCTTTTGGACTTCTTCTTCAACCAAACTTCATTTAGATTCTTCTAGTGGATTACTTTTAGATTTCAAGTAGTATTCCTCCCAAATGATCCCCTTTAGTCATATTTCCTTTAGGAGTCTGAACTCCTCTAGAATTGATATATGTCAAAGTTCTTCACCAACCAATGCCTGCTTCCTCCAAACTTTGACTATTAAATCTCAACGAACAGGTGATCCATCTACTGAATGGTTACGATTGTCATTTATCAAGATAGTTACAATAATCATTTATTAGTCTACTTAAGGTGACTCCACCATCAGATGGTTACGACAGACTCCATCTATAAAAAGGGATCCTTCATATATGTTTTCTCTAAGTTCTCTTCTCCTTTTCAAAACTCTATTGAATTCTTTTCTAAGTACTCCATTTTTATTGGCTAGAAGAGCTGACTTGATCATTGGAGGGTGCTACCGAAGCTACCACCACCGACTCTAGATGAAACTTTATTTTACAGATCACCGACGGCGACCTCTTCTTCTCCAACTCCAGCTCGATCCAACGTCAACCAGATTTTGCTCCAATAGATCTAAATCATATAATTTTTAATTTTTTGATTTTAGATATAATCATATCTGATGTGATATTTAAAATTATTTAATATTATATATAAATAAAAATTAAATAAAATATAAAAAAGATATAAAGAACTGCTAATGTAGCTCTGATACCAGTTGGAAAAAAAAATCTAATTTTTCATTTTAGGATCATCCAGATCTGATTAGATCTGAGGTAGATTTTTCTATAAAAAATCTTTATGATCTAATCTAATCTAAGAGTTCTTAGATCTGATTATGATAATTTGATATTAAAAATTAAAAATTAAATTAAATTAGATTTAATTTAAGGTACCTTGATGGGTAATCTAATTATCCTATGATGATCCTATTGGTTTTGAAGGTTTTGGAAGGAGCCATGCATGTGCCTGGCCTCTACTAATATCCACTTGGACAAGATCAGAATATATTCTCCTCATGAATCTCTCCTTAAAATATCAGATCTAGATCTAATCTATAGATCCTTCAAAACTATTTCTAAAGACAGTCCATCCATCTCACGAACATCGTGGCATAGATCCTGAATCTTGTGCCAAAAAGCTTAGACCTTCAACTCAGATTTGTGTCTAAATTTTTAGGACTGTAGAAGAGAGGGAGAGAGAGGATAGAGATAGTGTGGGATATGGAATGGGCTATAGTACCTCTGCATGGAAAATAAAATTATACGATGCTCTCTTTGGGATGAGAAAGATTTCTTAAACCCAATGCTATTTAGAGTCCTTTGATCAAATCACTTATATTTGATCAAAGAGACTCTAGGACTTATTCCCCACCTAAAAACCCAGATCTCATCTAGTTTTGTCACCAAAATTCAATCTAGAAGGTGGTGGCATGAGCAGATAAGGAAGAGTCCATTGCACCTAGGACTCTTCCCTTAAGAGTTTGATCCAAATCAAACTTTATCAAAATCTAGTCAAACCACCACCATAAATCATAAAATTTGGTACACCCATAGCATCACTCGAGACCTATCACATATCTAAAAATTAGATCAAAAAAATTTCTAGAAGCATCTGATCAGGTTATCCTCAATTCTCTCAATTAGGTCAACTTTTGATCCGAGTCCAATTGCCCTAGGAATGGATTTAATTTCTACAATAAATCTGACCTAGACTAATTCCAATTAGATGAAAATAAACCCATTCAGGATATAAAAATAAGTTAAATCAAATTTGACTTGGTTGTGATGAATCAAAAAGATTACAGAAGAAGAAAGCCAGGCTCAATCGTGTGCTAGCACGATTATCTTGAACCTGATTGGATCTAATCTAAATCAATCAAACTAGATTAGATCAATTGATGACATCCAGACCTAAACCCTTGTTCGTATGATCCAATTAGATTTAGTTTCATATGGTAATAAGACATGTCATAATCTTTATCATCGACATCATCGAAATACCTTTCGATGGACCAGAACGTTTCTATTTCATATAATTAGAATGATCGATCATCAAAATTATTCTAATTGCTTTCAAAATCCACCAGCGATACCTAGCAGTATATGGTGGCAATCTATTAGAACTAAAAATAAACCTCTCGATGCAGCTATCTGTGTGATTGGATTCTTCTATCTTGAGCTTCGATAGAATTAGGGTTAAAGTGAACTCGTCAAACCCAACATCCGTCATATGAATTAATCATTTGATTCGAGTCTGATGTAAAATTCTAATAGAAACTCTTTCTATCATCTTCACTCTACCATGGCCATGGGCTTAAGGATGCAATCTCATGATTATTATAGGGCTACTCCTCATCTATCGAGGTAGATAGATCTCCTATTGGTATAATCCAATTCCTACAATGAACATGCTATAGCCAACATACACCTCAAAATTCCGAATGGCTAAGAGATCGAGTTATGTTGTAGTCAAACTATAACACCCTCAAGGAATCATGTGTAGGAGATCAAGTTCTAGTTTTACTACTTGGCTGTTTGGTGTTAGATCGAGTTATGGTGTAGCCAATCTGGAACTTGTCTTCCATCTCCAGCATTTAGGAATGTCTCTCCTTCACCAAATCTCCTACTGATCTGCAAATCCTGTATCAAATTATAAATATGATAAGGGCTTTTGGTATCTAACACCCAGGCAGTAGTATAATAAATTAAGAAGTAGCAAGATGTTATTATATAATTACCTTGCCCAGCAACTACTTGCTTCTTTCTTGGCTTATTCAGATCCAGTGAGGCAATGTACTGAGGACAATTCCATTTCCAGAGCCCCTACTTTTTACAAAAGAAGCACTCTGCCTGGCTCTAGTTGGCTTGCACTTCTTGGTCCGACCCTGTGCAAACGTCCCAGCATGCGACTACACCTTCTTACCCTTCTTCTTATTATTATTCTTCCCTTTTTTAAAGGGTCAACTAGAAGAAGATCCTTCCACTACATTCACTGACTCCTTGTGGAGCTAGTGATCCTTCTCAAAAATCTACAGCAACCCCAATAAAACATGGTAGTTCACTACAGGCTTTGTCATTCTAAAATGAGTAAGAAAGGGAAGGAAAGACTTGGGCAAGGAATTCAGAATTGCATCCTTCTCGAGCTACCCGTGCATGTACAATACATGATCAGTGACTGACAGTGACTGATTGGTGATTGACACCCCATCCCATATCCTTCTAAAATGAGTAAGGAAGGAGAGGAAATCTAGCTTATTCAGGCGCTCAATCATCTCGATCATGTACAATATATGATTGGTGACTAACGCCCTATCCCATATCCGAGTGTTGAAAATGGAACAACTAATTTTATGCCTTTCAATTGTTAGAAAAGATCCACAACTACGAAACATGGATCACCTACCCAGGATCACCTGTAGGAGATATGTGAAGAAAACCCTATTTTCCGCCGCAGGATCATACAGATCTGAGATAATTTTTTAAAAAAAATTTCTAAATAATCTGATCAGATCTAAGAGTTTTCAAAACTAATCATGATGATTTAACATTGAATATTAAAATAAAAATTAAATCAGATTTAATTTCATACATTGTTTGGATAATCTGATATCCTGTGATGATCCTGATATTTTCTGAGGTTTTAGAAGGAGCCACGCACGCCTGGCCTCTATCGATATCCACTCAGGAAGGATCTAAATGTATTCTCTTTACAAATCTTTTTTCTAAAGATTAAATCTGAATCTAATCTGAAAGTCTTTCAAAAAATTTCTAAAGACAACGTGTCCGTCTCACGAACACCGTCGCGTAGATTCTAAACTCTTCATAAATTTGATTGGATCTTCTTCTTAGATTTGTGCCTAACATTTTAGGCATGTAGAAGAGATGGAGAGAGAGGATAGAGGGGGTGTGCGATATCTAGAATGGTAGCTTTTGGGTATGAAAAGTATTTCCATGTTAAGAGCCTTGGTGCAAGGGTTCCTATATAAAAGCATAACACCAAGTTAGAGTCCCTCTTTGATCAAAATCCTTCTTTTTTCGACCATTGGGACTCCTGGACCTGATCTCCAAGAAAATCCTTAGATCCCATCTGATTTTGAAGCCAAAAATCAATCTAAAAGGTGGCGGCATGGGTAGATAAGGAAGAGTCCACTGTGCTTAGGACTCTTCCCTCAAGAGTTTGATCCGAATCAAACTCTATCATAACTTAGTCTAGATACCTCCAAAAATTACAAAATTTGGTACACCAAATGTATAATTCATGCTCTATCACATATCTAAAAATCAAGTCAAAATGATTCTTTAGAATTTTCTAAAAGCATTTGATCAGGTGACCCTCAATTCTCTCAAATAGATCAACTTTTGACCCTAGTCCAATTTGACTATGAATGGATTTAATTTCCACAATTAATCTTACCCAGACTTGTTCCAGTTAGATGAAAATAAATCCATTCAAAATACAAGGATGAGTCAAATCAAATTTGACTTGGTGGCGATGAATCAGAAAGATTTCAGAAGGAAAAACTTAGGCTCAATCATGTGCTAGCATGATTACCTTGAACCTGATTGGATCTAATCCAAATCAATCAAACTGGGTTAGCTCGATTGATAACATCTAGACCCAAAACCTTGTTTGTATAACCCAATTAAGTTCAATTCTATATGGTAATGAGATATGTCATGAACTCCATCACCAACATCATTGAAGCACCTTTCGATGGACCAGAACTTTTTTGATTCATATAATTAAAATGATTGATCATCAAAATCATTCTAATTGCTCTTAAAATCCACTTGTGACACCTAGCAGTATATGGTGGCAACCCATCAGAATTGAAAATAAATATCTCGATGCATTTACCTGTGTGATTGGATTCTTCTATCTTGAGTCCCGATAGGATTAGGGTTAAGGTGAACTCATCAAACCCGATGTCCATCATATGAATTAATCATTCAATTCGAGTCCAATATGAAATCTTAATAGAAACTCTTTCTTTCATCTTCACTCTACCATGGCCATGGGCTTAAGGACTCAATCTTATGATTATCATAGGGCTACTCCTTATCTACCAAGGTAGATAGATCCCGTTATTGGTGCAATCCAATTCCTACAGTGAACATGCTATAGCCAACATATTCCTCAGGATTTCGAATGGTTAGGAGATCAAGATATGATGTAGTCAAACTATAATACCCTCAAGATAAACTGTTGATGCACCTCAAGTCAAATAACCATACACACTACTGCAACATCGAGTTTGTCATCGACGAGAAGATAGACTTCCTTATGACTACTCGAGGCAGCCACGCTCAGTGCCCTCATTCTCTAACAAGTATCAATACTCTTGCTCCGATGTCTCTACATCATAGACTCAAGACACGTCTATCTTAAGAAAGCGATCGTACACCAACCTTCCAGATCGATCACCATCCTCATGATGATCCTACGGTCGGGAGCAGTTTATGAGTTAATTATGAAAATTCATATCTTAAATTTTTAACTCTTGAAAATATGAATTATCATTACTATTAAATCAAAGGATGTATCACAAACACTTTTAAATACACACTATGATAGAAAAATAATCTATTTATTAATTTATAGTTAAAACTATAAAATTGCTTTCAGAATTGTATTAGAAGTGAGAGCCAATCTATCTTCTAGGACACACATCTAATATATGGTATGGACCTTGGTATGGACCTTCATCAGTTCCACTTTACCTTCCTCTACTAGCTTTCTGATCCTATGGTATCTCATGTCTATATGCTTTGTGCGTCATGATGGACTGGGTTCTGTGCCAACAATAGAGCACTCTGACTATCACTGAATAGTGTAACCTTGCTCTGCTCCATCTCCAACTCATCAATCAGCCTCCTAAGCTAAAGGGCTTCCTTTGCAGCCTCTATTATCCCAATGTACTCGACCTCTATGGTAGACAAGGCTGTGATTGGTTGAAGGGTTGATCTCCAAGACACCGATCCACCATATACATAGAAGAGTTATCCAATAGTAGACCTTCTTGTATCAAGATCACAAGCATAATTTGCATCATCAAATCCTTCCAGAAGACCTGAACCTTCACACATCTTCATAGATTGTTCTCCAAATCCTCCCAGCTACCCACCAAATATCAAACCATAATCCCTTGTTTCATGCAGATATCTCAATATCCATTTCAATGCTTTCCAGTGTTCCTTCTTAGGATTAGCCATGTATGTACTAATCGTGCTCACTACATGTGCTATATCTAGTCTACAGCACACCATAGTGTACATCACACTACCTATAGCATTTCCATAAGGGACTCATTCTATGTACTCTCTCTGTTCTTCTGACTAGGGGCTCTGTAACTTGGAGAGAGACATATGGCTCAACAATGGCATCTTTATAGGTCTGGCCTTCTCCATCCCAAACCTCTCCAGAATCTTTTGGAAATACTTTTCTTATGACAAATAGAGCACTCCTTTGCACCTATCTCTGCAAATCTCCATTTCGAGGATTTTCTCAGCTAGACCCAAATCCTTCATCTCAAACTCAAATGATAATGTCTTTTTCAACCTTTTTACAGCATCCATACTTCTACTAGCTATGAGCATATCATCTACATACAATAATAGGTACAAGGCATCCTCATCATTTACATTTTTGATATAGACACAACAGTCATGTTCACCTTTGCTGAAACTTAGGCTCAAGACAAAGCTATCAAACCGATACCACTGACGAGGGAATTATTTCAAGCCATATGAAGACTTTCTGAGTAAACACACCTTTTCTTCCTATCCCATCTCCATGAAACCATCTGGCTACTCCATGTAGATTCTTTCCTCTAAAGTCTCATGAAGGAAGGTCATCTTCACGTCCATCTATTCCAATTCCATATTATGCTGTGCCACTAGTGACAACAAAACTCGAATAGATGTATGACACACCATAGGAGAGAAAATTTTCATGTAGTCGATCTCTTTCTTTTGTGAGTATCCCTTTGCTACCATCCTTGCTTTGAATCTGACTCTACCTTGTTCTGAAGGTGCTTCTTTCTTTCTGAACATCAACTTTGAGCTAATAGGTCGAGCATCCTCTGAAAGATCCACCAACTACCATGTCTGATTCTTCTCAAGTGATTCCATCTCCTCCATCATGGCCTGTATCAATGAATCATGATCCTCACTCTCCATGGCCTCTGCATAATTCTCTGGATCTCCATTAGCAGTGATGAGTGCATAGAAAATAACCTTATCAATGCCATATTTGACCGACCTCCTAAGAGTACACTGGGGCTTGTGCAAAGCCACTCCCATTGGCACATCTCTATCTGATGTCTATGGCTGCTCCTACACATCTATCTAAACTGCTGGCTCTCTATGTTGATTTTCAATCTAAGACAATAATTTTCTGCCCAGCTCTACCTCAATAGGAATACTTTTATAAGTGGATGTAACCTACATGACATCATTCTCTGACTGGCCACCGCTATTCATCTTTGTTTTTCCAGTTCTATCTATCCCAGACCTCCTCAAGATGCTCTTCTTATCAAAGATAACATCCCTACTGATCACTAACATTTGTGCTTGAGTGTCCCACAGCAGGTACCCCTTGACTCCTTGTGGATATCCTATGAATGTCATCTTTTGAGATTTTGGATCCAATTTGCTCCTCTCGATTGCCTCCACATGTGCATAGGCTGTGTAATCGAAGACTTTCAGGTGGCCAAGCTCCACCTTCTTTCCACTCTAGACCTCCTTTGGAATGCCTCTATTTAGCTTATGATGAGGGGACTTGTTCATAAGAAAATAAGAAAAAATTAGAGCATCACCCTAAGAGGACTTTGGGAGTGATATTTGTAGCCTCAAACTCCATGTCTTCTCGATCAATTTTCAGTTCATTCTCTCCACGACACCATTCTGCTGGATAGTCATGTTCACTGTGTAATGGCATTTGATGCTATTTCTCTCATAGTACCTCTTGAACTCTAAGCTAGTGTACTTCCCTCCATTATCTGACCTCAGATACTTCACTTATCTTCCTGACTCCTTCTCTACTTTGCTCTCGAGGCTCTGAACTGGGCAAACACCTCTGATTTTTTTCTGATCAAATAAATCCACACATTCCTTAAGAAATCATCAATAAAAATGATAAAGTATTTTCCCCCACCTCTAGCTGATATAGGAGCTGATCCCCATACATCCAAGTGCACTGAATCTAGCACTTCCTCATTGCGCTTGGTACTTCTGGCAAACTTCATCCTATGCTGTTTGCCATAGATGCATGGCTCATAAAGATCTATGGCCTCCTTCTTTAGGGCTAGGATCATACCTCTTCTGCTTAGTTCAGTGAACCCACGGTCACTTATATGACCCATCTGATAGTACCATAGCTGATATAAAATTTGCTCCTCCTGTGCCATTATTAGCACCTTTGCACTATCATTTATCACTAAGCCTTCCATTCTATAAAGATTGTTGCTCAGTCTTCTACCTCTTATCACCACCAAAGCTTTCTTAAAAATTTTCAGACATCCACTCCCAGCCTGGCTACTAAAAGCATAACCCTGCTCCTTCAAGTAGCCCAAAGAAATCAAATTCTTTTTCAACTCTGGTACATGCCTGATATTTGATAATGTACGAATGATTTCATCGTACATCCTCACCCTGATAGAGCCAATTCTAGCTATTTTGCATGGATGATCATCTCCAAGACTGACACATCCACCATCGGTCTTCTGCTAGGTAGCAAACCACTCCCGATAAAAAGTATAGTGGTGCGAGTATACTAAATCCAATATCCACATACTGGCATACTCTATGGATCCATCTGGTACAACTAGCAGGTCTTCTCCACTGCTCATAGAAGCTGTATCATCTTTTTTGCTAGCCTTCTCTTTTTTTGATCTTAAAAAGGGACAATCTCTCCTCAGGTGTCTAGGCTGATGACATTTATAACATTTCAATGTCATCTTTCTTTAATCGTGAGACTTTGATCTGCCCTTAGTTTTTCTTTTTATCTTCTCCTTTGATCTTTCCTATCTTTTGTTCACAGCCAAGATCTCAGACTTAGGATCTTCCTTGTAGATCTTTTCTCTTTGCTTATTTGATATGAGCATACCAACAACCTCTTCATTGTTTAGGATCTCCTTTCGATAAACTAAAGTTGTTATGAGACCATCATACGAACCTAGGAGAGAACATAATAGTAGCAATGCCCGATCTTCCTCGTTGATCTTCACATCCAAACTCATTACCTCAGAACACACATGATTGAACCTTTGGATTTGTGCAATAAGATCTTCGCCTTCAGACATTCTTAAACTATACAGTTGTTTCTTCAACCACAGCTTATTCATCATGTTCTTCCCCATGTATGTATTCTTTAGTCTCTCTTAGAGCCTCTTTGCCATAATTTTTGTGCAAACCACAAGCAAAACCTGATCAACCAAGTACATCCGGTTTGTGCTAAAAGCAATTTCCTTCAACTCTTCCCAATCCTCAGCACTGATCTTTTCTGGTCGTTCTTTTGTCAAGACCTTGTAGATCCTTTGCTGAACCAACAAGTCCTTTACTCTTTGCTTCCACAGAGTAAAATTTTTCTTAGCATCGAACTTCTCAAAATCCACCTTGAATCCACTTGATCCCATAACTTCAAACAAGTCAAGAACAAATTTCTAACACCTTTCACGATCTCACACACCAGCAATACTATCCTTCAAAGAAGATCTAACTAGACCTAGATCCTCTTTCCAAACTTCTGTATCACCGTTCCTCCGTGTAAATAATCTCCATCTCAATCTAGAGACAACCATGAAGCAAACTAGAAGTTTTAGAATAAAACCTGATGCAACAGATCCTGAATGTAGTAAACTCTAGGTGTCTTTCTTCCTTCCACTCAACACTGCTCTGATGCCAATTATCGAAAATACGCGCTCTTTCCACATGGATCGGCATGGTCGTCGGTGAATAGACAAGCAACAAGGAAGTACTCAGAGATTAATGCAAAACTATGATCAAACAATTTAATGAATAGATAAGAAGAGAAGAAGATATTTCTAAAAGAAAAGAGCTTTTATTCAGTATATTTTAGCCTCATTACAATCTTGACCTATTTTCAGTATATATACTTTTCAAAGAGTCAAGCCCAAGCTCATAGAAAAACTTTCAAAATCCAAATAATCCAACTACACAAAATAATAACCTACGAAAATTAAACTAGTCCAGTTTTAGACTGAGCCAACTAACCTACGATTGGCTCGACTCAGTCCCAGACTGAGCCGACTCAGTTGTATACCATGCCAATAGTCCAAAAATGCTGCTTTCTATCTAAATTTTCTTCTGAGATCTAGTTGACCCAATCCTAGATTGAGTTGGCCTAGTTTCCAACTTAGCTGGCTCAATCTTAGGGTGAGCTAGCCTAATTTCTGAACTTTGCTAGGAGAGCTGATTTCTCTTTTGGCTTGCTTCCATCTTTTCATGACTTGTCTTCTCATGTTTTTAAGACTTGGGAGTTTCACTTCTGAACTCACAGTTGGGACACATCTTCTTGGAGAGATGAATGGTATGTCTGAAGGGCACTAATCCCCTCTTGGAGTTTTTCATGCTAAACCTCTTTAGCAACTCCTCTATGTACATCTTCTGTGAGAGACCCAGTATCCTATTTGGTCTATCTCTATAGACCTTAATTTCTAGAATAAAGGATGCCTCTCCTAGGTCTTTCATGAAGAATTTTTTAGACAACCATATTTTGACTGTGGTCAACTTGAGAATATCATTCTTAATTAGAAGGACGTCATCCATGTATAGTACGAGGAAGACAACAGTGCTTCCATCGATCTTTTTAAAAATATAGGGCTTCTCATTCTTAATGAATCCAAATGATTTGATCACGTTATTGAAACGAGCATTCCAGCTCCGAGATGCTTGCTTAAGTCCATATATAGATCTTTGCAGCTTGCAGACCTTGTGATCGATTTCACTGGATATGAAATTCAGTGGCTGTTTCATATAAATATTTTCCTTAAGATATCCATTTAAGAATATTATTTTCACATCCATCTGCCATATTTCATAATCGAAATAGGCTGCAACAGTAAGCAATGTGCGAATGGATTTGAGCATGACTACTAACGAAAAAGTATCTTGATAGTTAATGCCTTCGCGCTGACTATATCCTTTTGCTATGAGCCTTGCTTTGAATGTCTCTACATTTTCATCGGCACCTATCATTCTCTTAAAGATCCATTTACACCCAATAGATACTATATCTTCAGGTGGAACTACCAAGGTCCAGACTTGGATCGAGTGCATTGAGTCAATCTCTGACTTCATTGCCTCTAACCATTTTTTGGAGTTGATATCTGATATCGCCTCACCATAAGTTTTGAGATCATCACCATGAACCCCTTTTCATGTGAGGAACATTTTCTCTACATCCTCTAAAATAGTACCTAAGTACCTTTCAAGAGGATGAAAAATTCTTTCTGATCCACGAGATGGATGAGGTAGTGATTGGACTAGCTCAATCTGATTGGATTCCATAGGTTCCTTGGCTCGTGGCTCTTGGAAGACTTTCTTCTCAAGCGTAATCTTTCTTTCGATGCCACCATCTTAAATAAATTATTTTTTAAGAAAGATGGTATGTCGACTCATAATCACATTATGATCTTCTAGGAGATAAAAAAAATATCCTAATGACCCTTTAGGATATCCAATAAATCGAGCTCTAAAGGATCTAGATTCTAATTTATCTGCCTGTTGTCTCTTGACATGGGCCAGACAACCCCAAATTTTGAGATGACTCAAATTTGATTTCTTACCATGCCATATCTCATACGGTGTGGTAGGAATGATTTTAGATGGAATCTTATTCAGTAGATATATAGCGGTCAATAGACTATGTCCCCAAAAAAACTCAGAGAGGTCTGTGAAGCTCATCATAGATCGAACCATATCTAATAGGATCTAGTTTCTTCATTCTAAAATTTCATTGAGTTGAGGCATTCTAGATGGAGTCCATTGAGAGACTATGCTATTATCCTTAATATAGTCTAGGAATTTTTGACTAAGGTATTCGCCTCCTCGATCTGATCAAAGAATCTTAATGGATTTATTTATTTATTTTTTTACTTCGAGTCTGAATTTTTTAAACTTTTCAAAAGCTTCAGACTTGTATCGCATCAAATACACATACTCGTACCGAGATAAATCATCGATAAAGGTGATGAAGTAGATGTAATTACCCCTGACTGGCACATCAAATGGACCGTATACATCAGTATGTACTAGGGCAAGCAAGTCTGTGGCCCTTTCCTCATCTCGCATAAAAAAGAGCTTGGTCATTTTGCCATGAAGGTATGATTCATAAATCGGATATAACTCAAAAGTCAATGGACTTAATAGCCTAGATTTCTCCAATTTATTAACCCTGCCTTCAGTTATATGATCTAACCTAAGGTGCCAAAGATATCTATCATTTAGACTATCCCTAGGTCGCTTTGATCCTATGGCATTCATGCTTTGCTCGATATTAAAAATAGAAACATCAATATGTAATTGATAGAGACCATTTATAAGAAAACCACTTGCAATTTTATTTTTTTCATAAAGAATATTACAATGGTCCTTAAGAAAACTAATTACATGGCCTTCCTATGCTAAACATGAAATAGAAATCAAATTTCTGCTTGTTGCAGGCACATAAAAAGTCCCTAAGTAATAAGTCTAATCCTGACGGTAATCATAGAAGATAGGATCCTATGGCCATAGTAGCAACTCTTGCTCTATTCTCAATGCGTAGGATCATCTCACCATCACTCAACCTCCTGCTATCCTCAAGACCCTACATAGAAGTGTACAAGTGAGCACTAGAACTAGAGTCAAGCACCCAACTAGATGCAGAATAATCCATGATTAGATTCTATAATGAGCATACCTCTAGAAGGACCTACCTCCTTCTTGTTCTTCAGGCTAGCCAAGTAAAGAGGATAATTTCTCTTCCAATGACCATCAATATTGTAATAGAAATATTTTTCTTTGTCAACAATCTTCTTCTTCGGCTCTTCTTTCTTCTTCTTCCAACCATCCACCTTCTGCTTCTTCATGGACTTCTTCTTCTTTCCAAAAAACTTTTTCTTGAAAGAAGTTCACTCCACAGTAAGCACTGAGCCTTAGAACCTTTCATAGAAAGCTTAATAGTAACGAACATATTCATGAGCTGAGCTAAGATATTCTGAAGTTTATGCATATTGTAGTTCATGATGAACTGCACATATGCATCAGTCAAGGACTGCAGAATTATGTTAGTCTACAGATCTTGATCTAACTTGACATCAAGCTTCTCAAGATCTTCTAAGTCCTTGATCATCATCAGATAATGATCTTGGACTGACTGTCCATCATGCATTTGAGCCTTAAACAGTCTTTTAGTGACTTGATATTTAACTGCATGACTCTGTTCACGAAACAACTCTTACAGATGAGCCAACATTTGGCAGCTAGTCTTAATATCTTCATGTTAGTGCTGGAGCTCATCAGACATCGAGCCCAATATGTAATACCTGGCTTTATTATCTTCATCCATCCACTTCTCGAGAGATACTCTTTTGATCAGCGGATGGATGGACTAGTAAGGTGGGAGGATCTTGTTCTAATAAATGAGTCAATTTCTTAAAATCCATAATAATTTTGAAGTTCCAAAGCCAATCCTTATAGTTGGATCCGATCAATCTATGGGTATCCAAGATACGGGCCAGCGAATTGGATGCAGATATTTTTCTATGGAGAGTCAAAATTTTTAGTTAGATTTTATAATTAGACTTAATTAATTTATTTAAAAATTTTATTTTTAAATAAATTAGGCTTCCACTATTTACTCGGATCCCGACACTCTCTTGATAGAGATGCAAAAATCTTCATGATTACTAATTTCTAGTGGATGGTGTGGTCCCACCAACTGACTCACCACCTCACCTAACAGTTATTGGCGATGGGTTAACTAATGAGGGGACAACCCTTATCCAATGATTCTCTAATCATGGTGCATCCTATTCTGGTCTCTAATTTATGAATCTCACCATGTCTAGAATATTGATCCAATCCTTAGTTAAGTCAAACCCACCATTTGCATAGATTGGATTCTTGATTGGGTTTCTCACCGTATCTGAAATATTGAGTTCAATCCATCCTCCAACCCATAGCATCCAATGCTTAATAGACATGGTTGCATCTTCTTGGTGCAACTGAACCACTATATCCAATCGAGAATAATCAACTCCGATAAGGGCCCACACATCTACAATGGTGGAAGACCTTAGACTTAATATTTTCTTAGAAAGATTTAATTTAGGTCTCTTTAAACTTGACTTGACTTAGTCATAACAATTATAACTAACCTAGTGGCATGGGTTGGCTTGAATTGTTAGCCACCTCAAATCAGAACTAGGTCGACATAAATGGCTAGGTAACTGAGATCGGTGGAAAGGATATGCCATTAACTCGATAAGAATGCATTCAGATCAAGTAGCTCCCAATTAAAAATCAGTCGATCATATTTGCCAAACTTACCTTAGACACCAAATTATCGAATCAGAATCAATTGGGTTAGCCTACAATCTAGGCTTGAACCGCAAAGCCAAATTAGATCTTGACTTGATCGAGTCACATCTTAATGTGATTCGATCTTGACCAAGACTTGAGTCTATTAGGCTGGTCAAATCTAAGCTTTCTTTGATCTCACCTAACCAACTCTTGATTTGATTTGATCAACTGCTAGACCTAATTGAGTTACCCAAGCTCGAACCTAATTTCATGAATATATCTTAGATCTAAAAATTTATAATTTTTAGATCTAATTAATTTCATAATCTTAATTCTTAATTAAGTTTTGGATTTATGAATAAAATATGTAATAAAAATTTTAGGATTTTGGGATCTAGGATTTTGCAGAAAAATAAGTTCTGATTTCTAGTTAAGGATGAATGCGTAGCACCCCTAAATGCCATAAGAACACCCCATCGAATGGAAGGAGAGGGCCTTTAAACCCTACTTTGTTCTTATGATCAGATGGCCATGAAAATCTCCTTAATCAGAAATATAATTTTTTACTATAAAACTAGTTAGATCATATATCACATATAAAAAGATCTAACTAATACATGTCTTGTATACATCTCATGTATCATCAATATGCATACTTTCAGATCTAAAATATCATATATTAAATCTAAAAAATAAAAATTTAAATTTGATCATATCAAAAATAAAACTATTCTAGACATCTTATAGAACTATTCTATGACTAGTCTAAGTATGCATCTTTCATATTTCATATGAATAAATTAAAAATTAAAAACTTTATTTTTTATTCTTAAATCTGATTACAATAATTATAACATCAAAAAAATAAAAATTAATTATATTTGATCAAAATAAATACATGATCATACTAGACTACACAAAACTTCTATACCAGTCTAGTCATGCATGTCATACATATTAGATCTAAATTATTTAACTTATAATTTTTTTATTTTATATCTAATCATATCTGATGTGACATCTAAAACCTTTTAACATTAGATCATAAATAAAAATAAAATTGGATCTAAGGTAAATCTGAAGAACTGCTAATGCAGCTCTGATACCAGTTGAAGAAAAAATTCTGTTTTCCACTGTAGGATCGTGCAGATCTGAGATGAATTTTTCTAAATTTTTTTTAAATAATCTAATTAGATATAAGAGTTTTCAGATCTAACAATGATGATCTAATATTAAAAATTAAAATAAAAATTACATTAGATATAATTTCATACGTTGTTTGGGTAATCTGATTATCCTATGATGATCCTAATGTTTCTTGAGGTTCTGGAAGGAGCCACGCATGTGCCTAGCCTCTATCAGTATCCACTCAAGAAGGATCTAGATGACTTATTCTTGCAAATCTTTTTTCCAAAGATTAGATTTGAATATAATCTAAAAGTCCTTCAAAAAACTTTTGAAGGCAACGTGTCCATCTCACAAACACCATTGCGTAGATGCTGAACTCTTCACAAATTTGATTCGATCTTCTTCTTAGATTTGTGCCTAACTTTTTAAACATATAGAAGAGATGGAGAGAGAGCATAGAGGGGGTGTGGGATATCTAGAATGTTACCCTTTGGGTATGAAAAATATTTCTTTGTAAAGAGCCTTGGCGCAAGGGTTCTTATACAAAAGCATAGCACCAAGTTAGAGTCCCTCTTTGACCAAAATCCTCTTATTTTTGATCATTGGGACCCCTAGACCTGATTTCCACGAAAATTCTCAGATCTCATCCAATTTTGACACCAAAATTCAATCTGGAAGGTGGTGGCATGAGTAGACAAGGAAGAGTCCACTATGCCTCGGACTCTTTCCTCAAGAGTTTGATCCAAATCAAACTCTATCATAACTCAAACTAGACACCTCCAAAAATCATAAAATTTAGTACACCCAATGTATAATTCATTTTCTATTATCTATCCAAAAATTAGATCAAAATAATTTATAGAGAATTTTCTAAAAGCATCTGATCAGGTGACCCTCAATTCTCTTAAATAGGTCAACTTTTGACCCTAGTCCAATTTGACTATGAATGGATTTAATTTCTACAATTAATCTGATCTAGACTTATTCTAGTTAGATGAAAATAAATCCATTCAAAATATCAAAATGAGTCAAATCAAATTTGACTTGATTGCGATGAATCTAAAAGATTTCAAAAAGGAGAAAGTCAGGCTCAATCATGTGCTAGCACGGTTACCTTGAACTTGATTAGATCTAATCCAAATCAATCAAACTAAGTTAGCTCAATTGATGACATCCAGATCTAAACCCTTATTTGTATGACCCAATTAGGTTCAATTCTATATGATAATGAGATATGTCATGATCTTCATCATCGATATTATCGAAATACCTTTCGATGGACCAGAACTTTTCTGATTCATACAATTAAAATGATTGATCATCAAAATCATTCTAATTGCTCCCAAAATCCATCAGTGACACCTAGCAGTATATGGTGGCAATCCATCAGAATTAAAAGTAAACCTCTCAATGCAGTTACCTATGTGATTGAGTTCTTCTATCTTGAGCTCGGATAAGATCAGGGTTAAGGTGAACTTGTCAAACCCAATGTCCATCACATGAATTAATCATTCGATTCAAGTCCAATGTGAAACCCTCATAAAAACTCTTTCTATCATCTTCACTCTGCTATGGCCATGGGCTTAAGGACTCAATTTCATGATTATCATAGGGCTACTCCTCATCTACTAAGGTAGATACATCCTCTTATTGGTGCAATCTAATTACTACAATGACATGCTATAGCCAACATACACCATAGGATTCTGAATGACTAGAAGACCAAGTTATGGTATAGTCAAACTATAACACCCTTAAGGTGAACTGCTAATGCATCTCAAGTCAAAGAACCATACACACCACTGCAGCATCGAGTCAGTCATCGATGAGAAGATAGACTTTCTTATGACTACTCGAGGTGGTCATGCTCAGTGCCCTCATTCTCTAACAAGTATCTATACTCTTGCTCCGATGTCTCCACACTATAGACTTAAGACACATCTATCCAAAGAAAGTGATCGTACACCAATCTTCCAGATCAGTCACCATCCTCATGATGATCCTACGGTTGAGAGCAGTTTATGAGTTAATTATGAAAATTCATGTCTTAAATTTTCAACTCTTGAAAATATGAATTGTCATTACTATTAACTCAAAGGATGTATCACAAATACTTTTAAATACACACTATGATAGAAAAATAATTCATTTATTAATTTATAGTAAAAATTATAAAATTATCCTTAGAAGTGTATTACAAGTGATAGCCAATTTGGCTTCTAGGGCACACATCTAACAATATGGCACCACCTGTTGCTATGAAAAGATAGAAGAAGACAAATGAACACAACCATATACGTGGTTTGGCCCAAGTGCCTACATCCATGGGACATGCAATGCTTCACTATCGAGAAAGAATAATGGAGGAGATTACAATCTCAACTCACCAACCCTCTCTCAAGATTTAGAAGCACTCACCCATACAATGCTGTCAAAGTAATCCCAAGAAGATCCCCCTCACAGATCTACCAGTCCAGGGCCCTCGACATCCCTGGACACTCTATGATCCTCTCAGCCTCTATATTAAGCCCCAGCCTCTATCCCTTGGCAGCCTCACCATTCCAGGACACTCCTGACTTCCTTGATGCTCCTGGCGCTACCTCAGACCCCTGGCTTTCCCTGAGACCTAGTGCTTGATCTCCTAGAGAAGCCCCTAGCACACTATGCTGAGATACTCTCCTCGACTGTTGTACTGTCGAGCCTCTCTCAGTCCTCCATGCCTCCAAGGAGGTACTACTATAGCACTCCAGCGCTCCCCACCTTATCTCTGCACCGTCTAAGAGATTTTTTTGAGACTTCTTTCTTCTTAGGTCGTCTGGTCTTTTTATAAGTCCTAATCCAAGCCAGCTCTCTTAGGCGGACAGAAAGCTATGTTCAGAGAGATGCAATTGAGCTAACTCAGCTTCTGATCGAGCTAGCTTGATGGTGGAGAATAGATCTGGATGGATTTTCTATTTGATCTTGGATTGGGTTTAATCCAAGGGATCTTAAGGCCTATTATAAGAGGTCTTAAGGTGGCTAATTCATGTATTGGGCTAGGTTTTTAGTCCAAGGGATAAAAGCATGCAAGACATGGGTTTACATGGGCTTCAGTGAGTATTTTCATATATGGATTAATCGAGGAGAGATTTTTAAGGCTGAGTTGTGTTGACTCAGGGTGTCTATATATATACTTGTATATGTAGATTAAGGACAAGAGAATGAATTAAATTCCTTTTCTCTCTAAAATCCTAGCTTTCTCTCTTTCTCACTCTACCGCCGACTTATCTTCTTATCATCTGATCTTTATCTTTTTTGCTATCATCTCCAACTTGCTTCCTTAGAGTTTGTAGAACATACAAGGATTTTCATAGGTCCGAGAATAATTCATAACATCAACATCATTGGGCAAGCTAAAGGAGTCGTTCAACTTTATAAGCATCTCATCGGACTGGGCATTCCTGAACCTAAGATTAAACTCATCATTTATTACCGTCAGCATAATGCCCCAAATGATGGTGTAGTCATTGAGCCACTTCTGGTAAGTGTCTCGAATTGCACCTCTTGCATTCGGAGCTAGCTCCTGATAGGAACACGATATTATCGTTAAGAAAGTGTGTTTATCAGTTTAATCCAACTTTTTAAAATAATTAAAAATTCATAGATAGCAGGGAGTCGGATCGAATCCATAAGGAAGGTAGTATTTTTAAATTTAAAATCTTTGATTTTTAAAAAGAAAAAGAAAAGAAAAGAATTTTGAAATCAAAAGTGAAGTCGAAAAATAAAAAGTGAAAATTAAAAGGTGTAGGAATTTAAACTTGGTACTAAGATCTACTAGTTAGATCTTAGCATCTACTTATAGAAAAATAAAAAAGTAATAATTAAAATACAAAAATTAAATTATAATAAAAAAATGCATGAAATTAAAGAGCATAAAAATAAATATTACATTAAAATATTTATAATTTAAATACATAAAATAAAAAGAAAATAAAATAGACTGATCTCTAATCTTGGATCAGCATTGGTGGAAAGATGGTTTAGAAGCTCCGCTCTTCTTCTCGGCACCAATTACTTTGAAGCATCCATTAACCCATAGCCTAGCTTCACCCTATACCAAAGCTTCACCTTGATCAGAGATGTTGATTTCTAAAGGCCTAGGTCCTTTTTATAGAGCTAGGGAGGCTAGATATTTTTTCTGGAGGCAATGTGGGACTAAGGGTTGTTTTAATCATGAAAATAGGAAGAAATCTGAGTGAAATTTGAATTAAAATAGCTCCTGTTGAGTTCTTTTAATTCTAGCCATTGGATAGGTTCCAAAAATACCAAAAATAGACATGTAATGGTCCAGATCAAGTCAGATTAATTTCTGACCATTGAATCACGCTTGATGGAGGAATATATGTCGTTGATCACGTGCCTGAGAGTCTGATCACCGTCGGGAGCCTTCTAGACCGTCAGATCGAAGATGGAATCAGACGTTGCCATCCAATGGCGATTCGGATAAAATTAGCAATTGAACAAAAAACTGACCGTCTGATCTTGACCACAAACAACCACCACCGTACGATCGCGCATTTACTATTCTCATGGACCGGCCACATCATGCACCGCAACCAATCAGCGCCTTCTATTGATAGATGAAAAGACCAAAATGCCCTATGAGTCGCGATGAATTTTCTGTAAACCCTTTAGGGGTCTAGGTCCACCACGTGACAGGCTTTGATTTGCCGGTGTCTACTAAACTGGCAGTCCATACTGTGCTGTAGACCGGTTGATGGCTTCTGAGCTTGAATCGGCTCATATGGATGGCTTAGCACACCGACTTGGTCAGCTTGGCTCGACACGTTTGGATGCGCCGACTGCTGCGGCATGGCGGCTTGAGCCGTTTGAGCCGTATGTTATTTTTTCATTTAAATTTTTTATTTTATTTCTTTAGAAATTCATATCTTTTCTATTTTAGGTCCATTTTGCTCCAAACTTATTTCGTTACGATCAAAAAAATGAGCTCTTTCCATTGATTATAAAATTCTATTTTTTAATTTTTATTATTTTTTTAATTAATTTTTTAATTAATAAAAATATGAATTTCTTAAAAATTATATATAAACTGATTAATAATTCTTAAAAATTAATATAAATTAATTAATAAATTAATATTTTTATTGATGAATTTATGATGCTTATCACACCCTCCAACTTAAGCTTTGCTCATCCTCGAGTAAAGAAAGAATTTAGTTTTAAATACCTTTTAACTTTAGAGTTTCGAATTTTACCTAAGCAGTTTTCAAAATGATTATTGATATTCAGTAGAACTTAGGTGAGACATATCATTGAAGGTATTAATACTTATTCAATATAAAAATTAAAGTAAAAGAGCATTAAATTTTTTCTAAACTTTTTTTTTAAATTATCTCCACCTTTATCTCTGATTTGTTCTAAACTTTCATATAGGACAAGTGTATTGCTACTTTCTTTCCTTCATTTATTGAAAATTTTTATTTTCACATTGCCCACTTTTTGATGTGAATATCATTGCTTATTTAGGCAACGAGATCCGATTACTTGGTAGAAAATCAATGCTATTTTTTTTTTTTTTTTAACATTGTACCACTATTTGATTGCCTTAATCCCTTAAGCTTTTCTATTTGATCCATGTAGTGAGTCTTGGGCCAATAACTTTCAAATCAGTTGGCTTTTCGGCACTAGGTATAGAATACCCCTAGGACTTACTAGCTCGAATCAAATAGGCTACAAATTAAGACTAGCTTTACAATGAGCTTCTTAGCCCTTTCCATCTTTTGATGCAAAACTCATTGCTTGCTTAGGCAAAGAGGCCCAGTTACTTAGTGAAAAGTTCTTGGAAACTATTTTATTAAAATAAATTTGTTATATAAAGAAATGAATAGTTATCCTACACAAGCCCTATAAAAAGTAGACTTTTCTTTGATGCTAGTAGAAATAACTAGAAATGCTTCAAAGGAAAAACTTATTTATGTTCTAGACTTAGCTCTTTATTTGAATTTTTCTTAATATTTTGATTTCCTTCAATATCTCATAAGATTCTCTGATCTAGGCATACCAATTTTTCTTTTAAAAAAATGCTTAGTTTAACTTCGATTTTTAAAGCATAATCAGGATGTTCTAAATACTAAATACTAACTTTTTCTAGGATACTTAAAAAAATAAAATTTTTAAAATTTTTATTATTTTTTCTTTCCAACTTAATCGACATTGTCCTCAATGGAGAAGAAAAAAATAAAGGGTGTAATAAAGAAACATGAAAGGATACACCTGACTCAATATGTTCTCATGGTTCCAGGCACATGCCTTTAAAAATTTGGGCTCTTCCCTCCAACTTATTTACAATGACCCAAAAAAAATTATCAACTAAAAAGATAAATTAGATAAAAAAAACTAAATATTGGGTTGCCTTCCCAATAAGTGCTAAGTTTACCATCTTTCAGCCAGACACAATGACAGCTTACTATCCTGTGTATCAAATATCGGATTGACAAATTCTCAATGGTTTTGGATTGCCAATCTTATGAAATAGTTTATAATCCCTTTATTGATATAATCATTTATTAATTTTAGGGATATAATTTGTGATCCCATTTCTCAGACCCATGTGTTTATTAAGAATTTTCTCCTATTTGTTTTTCTAAAATACTCATGATATTGGAGTTTTTAGGAGTTACATTTGGTTTAATGGGTGCTGCAATGAGTGATAAAAAGATGTCTAAAGGTGGGTTTAATTTTGGAAGGTAAATTAATATGATCTTGTTTAAACAACTCCATTGATATTTCATTACATGCCTCTTGATTTTTGTAAGAAGAACTGGCTTCTAGGGTTGAAGGGAATAGGACATTAGGTTTGTAAGTCTCGGGTAAATCATCTATTCTCTTTTCCCTTTTTTCTATCTCATTTAAATTGGAAGTAGCATCAGTGCTAATTTCTGGCTCGGGTTCTTCTATTTGGTTAGTCTCAGTACTAACTAATTTTTCTAAATTTTTATTTTGGCTAGCATCAGTACTAGCCTCTCTCACCTAGTCTTGGTATGGGTCCATAAGAATCCTATAGCTTTTAAGTTCAAAAATTACTTTGGTATTCTCAGATTGGGGATTTTTAAGTGAGACATTAAATTGATAACTTGGTCTAGGTGATTGGTGGACATTAGATGGATTGTTTGAAATTGGTAGGCTTGATAGTTGATCTCAGTATTTTTCATGCACAATAGGATGGACCATGTGGAGAGAAACTTCTCTTCTTAGATTCATCGCATCCCCCTTTGCAAACCTCCTTATAATTTGCACCAAATAGAGTAGAGAGCACGTGGAGGGATAAGGATTAGGTGGTTGATTATTCGAATTCAAACTCCATTTGAACTCAAATAGTAATCATCTGATATTATCCACTAAAGGACATGAGAAGGAAGGGCGTGCACCCTCTGGTGCATGGATTTCTTCATGAGAATTCTTAATTCTCATGGAGAAAGGGGGCGCACAAGATCAAGATGATGTGGCGCATAAGACTAGTCAAAATAGTCTTTCAAAACTTTATCCAATTAAGATCCAATCCAAACTAATTTGGCTAGGCCCAACTAGATCAGATTAAATCCAACTAATTTAGGCTTAATTAGGCTTAGTTAAATTCTAATCAAAATAAGAATTAATCAAGCCAAACTTTTGATCAAATCAGGGATTAAACCTCCTTAGTGATTAGGTCATCTCATAACCTAATCGAGTCAAATCCAACTGAATCTAATTCAATTAGACATGAACCAAAAATTATTACTCAATCAAATTGAGTTAATTAGTGATCAAATCACTAATTATATTTCTCCTTATCAGCCATTAGATCAGGTAAGAACCTCTAGCGTGTGTAACCCCGCAGGCTCGAACCTAAGCCGATAGCATAGGAACCAATTTTCTATATTAATCAAAGTGACCATCTGGCAATGGTACCCAACATTCGAATAGGTTAAACAGTGCAATCGCAACGTTTAGAACCTATGTAAATATAATTACCACATAATTCATCCCTTTGATCTTGATAAATAAGATGATTGATGGTTAAACTATCAACACTGGAAGATACATCCAAATTATGTCTCAAAGCAATTAGTCCTGTAACCCCTCACAAAGACTACCCTGGCCAAGGCTTTGATAAATTGAAATACTATTGAACATAGCTCTTATGTCCAAGAGTGGTCAATCCCATCTTGACTCACGTATCGACTCCATAAGTACTTGACTGTACCCAGAAATCTTTCATTACTGAATTAGAAATTTAGCTAGTCTGGCACCAAAGCATAGTGAATTACTTGGAAGTCACCATGGTGATCTCAGGTCGAATGAAAACTTATACCCATATTTCATCAGAGCAAAATTTGATAGTAGAAAAGCTTTGGAGTCGATCATGTTCAGTGCAGATATATTCCTACATCTCACCTGCATACCATACCAGTGTCTCCACACTTCTTGGTTAAGAGGACAACCAATCTATATGGCACACAATGACCTATATTCGATAAACATTATCATCCTTAGTAACAACATATCATTTGATGGTGAATTATTTTAAAGATTAAATGATAAATTCTCTTTTGTCAATTCTAAATAGTCCTAAGGACATCATCACAATAGATAGAAGTTCGTTAGAAAATGAAAGATTTATGATGAAAAGTTAAAATAATTTTTATTTAATTAATAATTTATGTACAATTACATGAAATAGCTCAATCATCAACAGACTGATGATTGACTTTGGGACACTATTCTCAATATACCATTGTTCTTAGTGATTATCATTTCTATCCCAGTTTATTTTTAAATATTATTTTTGTAGGCATTATGTCCAAAAAATGATTATGAAATTTTAATAAAGAAATAAGTTTGTAATATCATTATGAATGGTGATACTGTTTTCTATGGACATTTGAATAATGGTGTGTATATGCTATCACAACTTGTTAACATAGTCTATTCAACTAGTAAGCATCCTAGATTAGATAGTATGTTAGATATCTATTTATGGCATGTAGGCTAGGTCATATAAACAAGAATAGGATAAATAGATTGACTCAAGAGGGAATCCTTAAAGTCAGTGACTGTGAATCACTTTCAACTTATGAGTCCTATCTTCTTGATAAAATGATCAAGTCATCTTTTACTAGAAAAGATGACAGAGCCACTAAGCTCTTAGATCTAATACATACTAATGTATGTAGACTAATGATTACAAGTGCCAGAAGTGGATATTTCTACTTCATCACCTTCATAGATGATCTGTCTAGATATGGATATGTCTATCTGATGAAACACAAGTTGGATTCATTTAAAATGTTCAAATGATTTCGAAGTGAAGTAGAAAAATCAAGTGAAAAGAGTATTAAAACTCTTCGATCTGACCTAGGAGGGGAATACCTTTCCGATGAGTTTCTCATATATCTAGAAGAGAATGGGATCTCTTCCAATGGACTCCTCCAAGAACACCATAATATAATGGTGTGTCTGAAAGAAGGAATCAAATTCTATTAGACATGATCCGATCCATGATGGATTTTGCCAGTTTGCCGATATTCTTCTAGGGATATGCACTCAAATCGACTTATTATCTATTAAATAGTATTCCAAGTAAGTATGTAGTTAAGACTCCATATGAGACATGGACAGGGCGTAAGCTGGCACGTTCACACCTTAGGGTTTGGAGGTGCCCGACTTATATCAAACAGTTAGTTACAGATAAACTTGAATCTAGGTCCAACAAGTGCATATTTATAGGGTACCTAAAAGAGACTAAAGAATACTATTTCTACCATGCTGCTGAACAAAAGGTGTTCGTTAGCCTAAGGCAATCTTGTTGGAAAAGAAGTTTCTTAGTGAAGGAACTATTTTCTATATGGTTGAACTTGATGAAGTTTAATAGGTAGAAAAATCAATATCTGTAGTTGAACCTAAGTCGAATTTGATTAAATTAAATCTAGAGACTAGTGTACCTACACCATTAAGATGATCCGATAGAGTACCGCATCATCCAAATAGATACTATAATTTTTTGGTCTAGGATGGTGATCCCATCGAACTCGATAAGAACGATAAGGATTCGATCACTTATACTGATGCTATGCAGAGATCTAATTCTAAGAAATGGCTTGAGGCCATGAAATCTAAAATGGAGTCCATGAAAGTCAATGATGTGTGGACATTGGTTCATCCACCTGAAGGGATTAAATTCATTGGGTGTAAATAGATCTTCAAAAAAAAATGAGCATAGAAGGAAAGGTGGAGACCTACAAAGCCCATCTGGTTGCCAGAGGATATTGTTAATGTTATGATATTGACTATAACAAGATGTTCTCTCCTGTGGCAATGTTCAAATTCATTCGGATAATGCTTGCGATAGCTGCCTATCTGAACTATGAGATCTGGTAGATGGATGTGAAGATAGCTTTTCTAAATGGAGAGCTGATTGAAGAGGTGTATATGATACAATCTAAGAGGTTCACATCCACAAATGAGTTCAAGATGTGTAAGCTTCAGAGATCCATTTATGGATTAAAGCAGGCATCTCGGAGTTAGAACATGTATTTTGATAAGATGATCAAAACATATGGCTTTATTAAGAATGGAGAAGAGCCCTACATTTATAAGTAGATAAATGGTCCAGCAATGGTATTTCTTATCTTGCATGTGGATGAAATTCTCTTAATTAAGAATGACATCCCCACACTATAGGGAATAAAAGTCTAATTATCATCATAATTCTTCATGAAGGACTTAGGTGAAGCATCCTACATCTTAGGAATGAAGATATATAGGAATAGATCTAAAAGAATGCTTAAGTTATCTCAGTCCACATACATAGATACTATGCTGAAGAGGTTCAGCATGGAGAATTTTAAAAAGGGCTATCTTCTGATAGGCCATAAAATTTTTCTCTCTAAGAAGGATTATCTGATAACTTCTGAAGAAAGAGAGCGTATGAGTAGAGTTTCATATGCTTTGACAGTGGAATCTATCATGTATGCCATAACATGTATGAGACTAGACGTGGCATACTCATAAGGAGTAGTAAGAAAATACCAATTTGACCCTAAAGAAAATCAATGAAAAGTTGTTAAAGCCATCCTTAAGTATTTAAAAAATATTAAGAACCAATGGTTGGTTTATGGCAAGTCAGATCTAAAATTTGTGAGGTTCACAGACTTCAGCTTTCAATCTGACCATGATGACATTAGAAGCATGTCGGGATATATCTTTACTATGAATGGTGGAACCATCTACTAGAAGAGTTTCAAGCAACATACTATGGCAGACTCTATTTACGAAATAGAGTACATCGCAGCATCAGATGCCATGAAAAATGCTATGTGGTTAAGAAAGTTTATCACCAAGCTTGGAGTAGCATCCTTCCTAGATGGTCCGATCCTGTTCTACAGTGACAGCACTTGTGCATAGCTTAGGCAAAGAAATCAAAGATACACCAGTGGATGAAGCACATCCTGTGCCGCTTCCACTTGGTCTAAAATATCATGGATCGGGGTGACATCGATCTTCAGAAGATTGATGAAAAGAAGAACCTGGCCAACTCCTTCACTAAAGCTCTGGTGATAAAGAAGTTCGACAACCACAAGTTGAAGATGGATATTAGATACTATGCCAAGTGGTTTTAGGACAAGTGAAAGTTGTTGAAAAATGTATCCTAAAATCAATCATCAGTCTGTTAATGGTTGTGCTACATTATATCTATAATTGATTCATTAATAAATAAAATATTTTTTTAATATTTTTTATCATAAAGTATTTATTTTCTAATGAACTCCATTATAGTGATAAAGTCCTTAAGACTATTTAGATTCTATAAAAAAAAAATTTATCGATTAGTCCTTAAAATTGTTCACGACCAAATGATAGGCTGCTAATAAAGATGACAGTATCTATCAAGTATAGATCGCTGTATGCCATATAGGTTGGTTGTTCTCTTAACCAAGAAGTATGGAGATACTGGTATGGAAAATAGGTGAGATGTATGGGTACATTATCATTGAACGTGACCAACTTTTGAGCATTCTACTATCGAGAATATCTCTAATGGAATATAGGTATAAGTGTTCCTTATGAAGGAAAATCCTGATTTTCCGGTCCAGGTTCGTCCAGATCTGATCAGATCAAGAGATGTATTTCAAAATTTTTTCTCTTGATCCCAATTAGATCTTGATATATTTTAGATCTGATTCTTATTATTTTAATAAATAAAATAAAATAAGATAAATTAAATCAAATTTAATTTACCTGATTTGGGTAATCCTATTACCCTGTAGATGATCCTGATTACAGCGGAAGGTTCTGGATCTAGCCACGCAAGCGCCTGGCCTCTACCGGTATTCACTCGAGTTGGATCTGGAGATCCTCTTCTTCTCTATCACGTCTCCAAAAATCAGATCTGGATCTGATCTGGAGGATCTTCAAAACTCCTTTTGAAGATCAGCAGTCGTCCTTTGCAGCAGTGCAGCCTTCTTCTTTTGATCGCCTTTCTTTTGATCTGGAATGCACCAACCAAAATCCAAAACTCTTTTGGACATGGAGAGGAGAAGGAGGAGAAGTTTAGGCATGGAGGAAGAGGAGAGAAGCAGCCTTGGGGGGTGGGAAATCTCTATTCAATTGCATTAGAATCTGAGTTGGGCGCAGGGTCTTATTTATAGACTAAGCGTGATCCAACTCCTCTTCCTCCCAACCAATCACAATCCTTTGTGAAATCAGATCTAAATCTGATTGGTGGGAATAGAGACCCCTGGATTCCTCCTTAGAGGGTGCCTAAGATCAGTCAAATTGGATTCTTAGTAGAACTCTGATTGGAATCCAAAAGGAGGTGGAGTCCTTGTCCAACAAGGACTCCAAGGCGCCTCCAACTTGGGCGCACGCCTAGGGTGGCGTGCACCCTCCTCCTTGCCAGGTTCTGGCAGGGGGACAGGCCCCCACCAGTTCTCCAATAGGTGCATGACACATGGACAAAAGTCAAAGTGTCTATGGTCAACATTTGACCAGTCAAAGGTCAACTTTTGACCAAAGTCAAAGGACCAAAAATGGCAGGTGACCAAAAATGGCAGGTCATGTCTTATAAAATAAGACAACCTTCTCTAACTTGGACAACCTCCAGTTAGACCATATGAAGGCCTCTGATTGAGCACAAACTCCTTTGGCTCAGTCAGGACAACTTATTTATGATAGTAAAAGAAGAACGTTAGGTTCAATCGAGTGCTAGCACGATTTCCTTGAACCTAATTGAATCTCATTCAGATCAATTGAACTAGATCAGTTCAATTGATGATCACCAGATTCAAACCCTTATTTGTGTGACCCAGTTAGGTTCAGTTCTGTATGGTAATGGGATATGTCATGATCTCTATCATAGACATCATCGAAACTCCTTTCGATGGATCAGAACTCTTCTGATTCGAACAGCTAGAATGATCGATCATCTAAATCATTCTAATTGCTCCCAAAATCCACCAGTGACACCTAGCAGTATATGGTGGCAACCCATCAGAGCTGAATGCGAACCTCTTGGTGCAGCTACCTGTGTGATTAAGTTCTTCTATCTTGAGCCCCGATCAGATTAGGGTTAAGGTAAACTCGTCAAACCCTAGTCTCTGTCATATGATATAATCATTTGATTCGAGTCCAATGTGAAAATCTAAATAGAAACTCTTTCTATTATTTCACTCTGCCATGGCCATGGACTTCAGGACTTGATTCTCATGATTATCATAGGGCTGCTCCTCTACCACCGAGGTAGATAGATCCCATCTTGATGCAATCCAGTTCCTACAATGAACATGCTATAGCCAACATACACCTCAGGGTTCCATATGGCTAGGAGACCGAGTAATGGTGTAGTCAAACTATAACACCCTCAAGGTGAACTGCCGATGCATCTCAGGTCAAAGAACCAGACACACTACTGCAGCATCGAGTCAGTCATTGACGAGAAGGTAGACTCCCTAATGACTACTCGAGGTGGTCACGCTCAGTGCCCTCATTCTCTAACGAGTACCTATACTTTCACTCTGATGTCTCCACACCGTAGACTCAAGACTCATCTACTAAAGAGAAGCGATCGTACACCAACCTTCCGGATCAATCACCATCCTCATGATGATCCTATGGTCGGGAGCTGTTTATGAGTTAATAATGATTATTCATGTCTTAAATTTTCAACTCTTGAAAATATGAATTATCATTACCATTAACTCAAAGGATGTATCACAGACACTAAATACATAGGTGTGATAGAAAATAACCCATTTTATTAATTATAGTCAAAATTACAATTTTGCCCCTAGAAGTGTATTACAAGTGTCAGCCAATTCTAGCTTCTAGGGCACATATATCTAACACCTTAGACCTGACATCATCTCAGTGACTTGCAAGCAACTCACTATGCTTTGGTACTAAACTAACTGAATTTCTAATTCAGTAATGAAAGGCTTTTGGAAACAGTCAAGTACTTGCAAATTTGGTGTATGATCAAGATGGGATTGACCACTCCAAGAGTTGTAGAAGAATGTATCACTATATTTCAATATAGCAAAATCTTAGCCAGGATAATCTATCAGATGGATTTGATATTTTAAAATATAATGTGAACAATCTGATCAGAGTTAACAGTAGAACTCTGAGGTATCCTATGAGCATTATGATCAAGGAGATGAATTATATGGAAACTATATCCATAGGAGTTCTAAGGATGTTATTCTACACATTCGACCTATCCGACTGTCGGATACTATTACTTGATCGTTACTTCAATTGGTATAAAAATTTATTTCTATGCTACCAGCTTAGGTTCAGACCTATGAGGTCATACACATTGGAGCTCATGATCTGATTGGATGGTTGATCAATGATTAATCGTTCTAGGGTTAAACGATCAATACGATTGATGTTTAACCTAGTGCAAGTACTGCAAAAGGATCGATTAACAATTAGATTGCTAATTGGCTTAATTTGATTAAGCTAAAGGGTTAAGATTAAGTTTAATTAAATATGATTTAATTAGATTTAGTTTGGACTTGATTGGATCAAGTTCAATTGGCTTATTAGATAAGCCAAGTGCAAGAAAAAAACTAGTTCTAGTTCAACCCAGCTTCCTAATTTGATTAGAAAATTAAATCAAAATTAAATATAATTTATTTTGATTTAATTAAATACTTAATTGGGTTAGGGCCTAATTTTATTTGGTTGAATTGATTTTAGTTTAATTTGATTTGAGAAACAATTTTGATCAAGTCATTAATGGAATCCTAGTAAGATTAGGATTCCACCTTAACCCCCCACGCCCCACACCCTCTTTCTCTTCTTTTTTGTGTGATAAAAACTTCTCTCTTGGTCCTTCTCATGCACATCCTCCTCTCCTCTCTTTCTCATATGGAAATTAGGTAGTGGACCTAGTCAAATAGGGAATTTATTTTGGTTTCAAATCCTATGAGATAGAGTTTTGAAAAACCAAAATTCTTCCTCCCATGTGTGTCACCCTCCTTCCTAATTTCTCTCAATTTTTCATGGTAAAAAAGGGAAGATTTTATTTGCCTTTCTCAGATGGTTCATGCCAAAAATATTGAAGGGGGCACCCAAGAGTTGGGCGCCCCTTGTCTTGCCCAAATTGGACATTCCTTGGCTAGGTATTTGACCAAGACAAAGACTCCTCTATATATTTATATGTTGGATAAATTTTGGGCTAATTTTTATGTATGTTTTAGACACTAAGAGGGATTTTCGGTGTGTGAAAACTAGGGAGAAAGAGTCCTTGGGCATTGGGATTTTATAAACACAAAACTAGGTGTCTAGGTGAGAGCAAAGAGAAGAAGAAGAGGGTCTTCTTCTAGGGTTACTGTATTCATCTCTTTCCTTCCTCCTTCTTTAAGATTTTTGAGAGTATCTCACTTCTGAAATCTCCTCTCCTACTTTTCATCTTTGGAGGAGTCCAAATCTAGAAGAAGAAGGCATCAGATCGATCGTCGAAGAAGAATCTATACCGTACTAGCATATTATGCTAATTTTTTGCTTGAAGACTTTTGATCATGATTCGTGAGCTCATGTGGATGACTCCTAGAGGCCAGACATGTATGTGGCTTGCAACATCATCTTCAAGCCTAGATCAGCAAGTTAGAACATTTAACTTGCACAGGTAATAGATCTAATTTATTTTCTTTATACCTGCATTAGATGTAGTGTATATGCATGCTGATGTGATCAACATATTTTAGTTTCTTCCTTATATTTTAATTTTTAATTTAATGACATGCCATGATCATGTAATAGAATATTAAATTTAGGATATTTTTTAATATTAAAAATTAATTTTGATTAATTTTAGTTTTTTGCTGTCTGATCTTGAAAAAATTTCAAGATCTAGCCTTGAAATCCTAGATCTAGTTCCTTCATAACGGGTATAAGTATCCCTCCAATCTAAGATCACCATGATGATTTGCAAGCAACTCACTGTATTTTGGTATTGAACTACCTATATTTTTAATATAGGTTTGAAAAATTTTTGGGTACAGTCAAGTACTTATAGAATCGGTGTGTGATTCAAGATGAGATTGACCACTCCTGATTAACTTCAAGAAGAGAATGACTTGTTTTATTCCAATATAGCAAAACCTAGGTCTGGGTAATCCTCGTAAAAAGTCATGGGATTTACAAAATTTTGAAACACAATAGAGATGACTTGTATGAGTGTTGACAGCATACTCAAAGTCATCTTGGGTATTATTGGTCAAAGGGATGAATTATGAGATAACCATGAGCCAGGATTCTAAGAATATTGCTTTGCATACATTCGACCTATTTGGATGTCTAGTACCATTGCTAGATGGTCATTCTAATTGATATAGAAATTAATTTCTATGCTACTAGCTCAGGTTTGAACCTATGAGGTCATACATATAAGAGATTGTAATCTGATCAGATGGTTAATCGATGATTGAGAATCGTTCTTAGGTCAAACTATCAATACAATTGATGTTTGACCTAATGCAAGTATTATAGGAGGATCGATTAGCAATTGGATTGCTAATTAGATCAATTTGATTGAGCAATCAGACTGAGATCAACTTTAATTAAATTAAATTTAATTAGAATTAGTTTAGAATTAATTTGATTATTAAGTTTAATTATTTTATTGGATAAGCCAATTATAAGAAAAAAATAATTTCTAGTTGGACTAAGATTTGAGTGCACCTATTTTCTAATTGAGTTAGGATTTAAATCAAAATTAAATATGATTTAATCTAATTTAATTAGGCTCTTAATTTGACTAGGATCATCTTTAATTAGATTATATTTAATCTAGATTTAAATTAGATTTAAAATAGTTTTGACCTAGTCAAATAAGAGGAGTCTCAATTGGACTAGAACCTACACTCCTTCCTTGCACCACCTTAAAGCCCCCGCCACTTTTATTTCTAGAACTTTGCATGAGTTTTCTCATGCCATAAGAGCCTTCTTACATGCCCCAAATGTCTAGAGTTAAGGAATCAAATTTGACTTTGTCAAATTTGGAAGTTGTTTTTGATTTAAACTCTATTTGATAGAGCTCTAGAATTCCAAAACTCTTTCCCCATTCTTTTGGAAATTAGTTCCAACACCAGATTTTTTTTTTTTGTGCCCTCTTTTTCATAGATTTCTTCCACCCTCTTCCTTTCCATGCATGGAAAATTAGCTGCCAAAAATTCTTGGAGGCATCCAAGTGTTGGATGCCACCAAGAATGCCATTTTGACTAGGAAGTTGACCTGGTCTTTGGGGTGGTTATTGGCGCCTCCTTTTTAGGACAAGGTTGGCATCAGAATACCTAGTTTTTTCCATGGTAAAACTTGAAGAGAAGAGGTTGAATGTGTAGAGTTTTGGGGTGCCAATTTACTTGGAGAAGGGCCTTCCTTTTGGACATCAAATGTTGATGTCTTGATGAAGACAAAGGTAAGAGAAGATTGTCTTGGTTTTTCTTTTAAGTATTTTTCACTAATTTTTTTATATAAATTTTATATGATAAAAAATTGAGAGAGAGATAAATAGGGCATGGGGATGAGTGCTCCATGTTGTCGAGGCATGATATTCTTTTTGGACATAATCTGATCATGTGCTGATGAGAGAAGAAGAAGAGAAGAAAGGTCTTCTCTTAGGATTTCTTTGAGAACTCTTCTTCTCTATTTATTTATAAGATTTTTTTATGAAAAAAATTAGATAATATTAGATCTAAAAATATGAGAAAAATCTAGAGAAGAAGGTCTCCTCTTGTCTTAATATAGATATATTTTTAGGACATCAATCATTGATGTCCGGAAAGAAAAGATCTATCTTCTCTTAGGATATTTTTTCTTATCTTTATTTTTTAATTTTTAAATGATCCAAGGGTTGGATTTCTTTCTTATTCCTCCACTTATTCTTTATCTCTTAGAGTATCCAAGAGATCCAAAGAATACTTTTTAGATTAACCATCAGGAGGGATCCGTAAGAAGCTAGCACTTTGAGTGGATCTTCATTCGACGAACTTCTGATCTATGTTGCAGCTTTGTGTAAACTTTTTATAGAGTCTGGACGTATATGCGGCTCCAAAGGCAACAATGAAAATCAAATGTGGAGTTCTCAATCCATGCGAAGGTAAGAGATTTGATCTCTTCTCTCACCTAGATGTGATCTAGGATTTAGATCTAGAATTATTCTAGATCTAGGATATTGAATTGATCAATACCAATATATTTATTTTTAGATTTAAACATATATTATGACATGTTATAGATCCTAGATGTATGGTTTAATAATTAGATTTTATGCTATTATAGATTAAATAGTTTAATCTATATCTTTTGCTGCATTTTATTTTAAAAAAGTTTTGAAATTCAAGCATGAAATCCTACATATTTTTCAACATCGAGGTCGACGATCGAGCTGATCGAGGAAGAAGGGGGAGATAGGGGAGGTGGGAGAGCCCACAGACAAGCTGATCGAGGAAGAAGGAGGATGTGGGGGAGGTGGCAGGGCCGACGGTCGGGTCGATCGAGGTGGGCACCGCCCGAGGAAGAAAGAGGAGATGGGGTAGGATGCGATGCCAGTTGAGTAAGGAAACGGAGGGGAGGGGCCTTACCGACGGTGAAGAAGAGGGAGAGATAGAGCTTGATAATCGGAGAAAAAATGAAATTGAAAGTGGTTGTGAAAAATTATAACCTAACCTATTGCAGCAATTTTCGAACTGCTATCATAGATCTATGGTAGTGGTTACTAAAAACTATTGCCATAGGTCTATGGCTCTGGTTAGAAAATTGCTGCCATAGGTCTATGGTATCAGTTTTCAATAACCACTACCATAAGTTAATAATCAATTTTTTTTATTTTTTTAAATATTATATAATTTTAAAATTTAATATCTATCTTCATCATTTATTATCCAAATAATTATTATTAGAGTATCGTTATAAAAGGTCACCTCGATCTGATAGCTCTAGCTTCATCGATCAGTATAATTCAATTTTCATGACACGAATGATAGCACTGATGATCTGATAAATGAAGATAACTTGTGGGTTCAAAATCTACAATGATGATCTCGGTGTTCTTTGTCATACACTATCAAAGTTTTACTTCAATTGGATATCGTTATCATGATTAATTTAGTACGAAATAATTTCAGCCGTTAAATGAGAAACAAATGATCAAAGGATCAAACAAAATCCGATTATGAGATAATTTTTTAGATAAATAATTTTGACTACTACTATAATTATTTTTATGATGGTGATCATAAAATTCGAACGATGGATCTAAGAACAATCCAAAATTATATGTCGCTTGATATCCATTCTTAAACTACTTTAACAATTATGCTTGTACTTTTGCAAGATCTGCTGAATATAAATAGTTTATACATAAATAATTTGGATCGATTTTATGATCATCACCATCTAAAATGATTAAAATTATAGAAAAGATCGTTTAACTAAAAAATTATCTTATAATTGAACGTTGTTTGGCCTTTTGATCACTTATTTCTCATTTAACGATCGAAATTATTTCGTACTAAATTGACCATGATAATAATATTTGATTAAAGTAAAATTTTGATAATATGCTATAAATATCATCAAGATCATCATTGTAAGTTTTTAGATCAATCGATGGTCTTCATATATTAGATCATTAGCACCGTCCTTTGTGATCATCAAAACCAAATTTTACTGATCGATGAAGCTAGGGCTATCGAATCGAGGTGGTCTTTTGTGATGATACTCTAATGATAATTATTTAGATAATGAATGATGAAGATGGATATTAAATTTTAGAATTATATAATATTTAGAAAAAATATAGAAAAAAGATATATCGACAATTACACATAATCGCTGCCATAGGTCAGTCTACGGCAACGGTTACACATAACCGCTGCTATAAGTAGGACCTATGGCAGCAGTTATTCATAACTGCTATCACAGATTGGACCTATTATAGTAGTTATTTATAACTACCACCGTATGTTTAACCAATGGCTGCGGTCACTAATAACCGCTATCATAGGCCCTACCTAAGGCAGTGGTTAGGTAATCGCTGCCATAGGCCCTACCTAATGCAATGGTTAGGTAACCACTGCTATAGGTCCCCACTATAGCAGCGGTTAGGTAATCGCTGCTATAGGTTCCCACTATAGCAGTGGTTATTGGTAACTACTATCATAGATTGGATCTATGGCCATGATTATTTGTAACCACTACCATAGTTCGCCTATGGTAGCAGTTATTTGTAACCACTACTATAGTTAGGACCTATGGCAACGATTACAAATAATCACTACCATAGACTCTATGGTAGCAGTTTTCGAACCGCTGCCATAGTAAATGCTGTCATACTCTATGGTAATGATTTTCAAACTGCTACCATAGTAAACACTGCCATAGACCCATTCTGTAATAGTGAGTGCCACCATTAGGTTGGCTGATGCCTGCTCTTTCTTCTTGAAAGCCTCTTGCAGATGCTCAACCTCGATCAAAAGATGGCCCACTTCGACCTAGCATTCCTGAGTTGCCTCCATGGCCTTCAAGGCTTCAGCCTTATGAATGTTGATCGCCTTAATGTTGGCAATCAGTTGGTGACCCACCTGTAAACAACAAAGTCAGTTGCACCAATAGTGAACATATGAGTAAATTTGAAGAAGGGGTAAAACAACTACCTCAGGTAGGCCCCGAGAGGATCCTTAACCCTCTACTCGAGGTTGGTATGGATGATCCTGTCGACAATATTTGGCAAGGTGCACCCATCAATCAGGGCCTTAACGACCTTCTAGTCATCAAAGAAGGCATTCTCCTAGTCAATACTATCACTACTGGACTCCCCCGAATTATGTTGGGGCCGAGCTTTCCTAGCGACTGTCTTCTTTTTTCTCTTTTGCATCTCCTCTCCAGAAGGAGGTGCAGAGTGAGGACCTTGGCTGTTGGACTCAAGGTCATCAGGGGCACTACAATCTCTAGAGCGGGGGCTCCTCATATTCGAGCAGTCGAGCTCGATCCCCCAACCTTTGCCCACTTAGATGTCTTTCCAAGGGCATTCTTCTTTTTCTTCTAGGTCTGAAGTCCTTTTGATAGCATTTCTATCTCTTCGGGAGTCATTTCTGTAATAACAACTAAGCCAAGGTTAGAAGAAGGATAAAAGAAACAAAAGAGGATGTAAACATATACCTTTGGGATTGAGTGGGCTTAAACCGAGATTGTATAAGGTCTAGTTATCAACAAGTTAAGATAAAGAAGGAACTTTATAGGCTTTTAATTTGTTGACAGAGTCAAGATCTTTCCTTTCTAATCCCAGAGCTTGGCAGACTAAGTCTCTTAATCGTCCCTAGGGAGGAAGTCCTAATTCTACTGAAGGACAGGACATAAACAAGAACCTCCCCTTCCAATTGTGAATGGAGGAAGGGGCATCCTTAAGCAATCTCTTATTGCAAAATTGGAGAGATAAATATCATTAGTCCTTAGTAGAAGGATGATGCTTAAGAATGAAGTAATTTTGAAATAAAGAAATGGTGGGACAGACTATGGCTGAAAGATAGAGAGCAAGGAATCCTATGATGAATCTGAATGAGTTTGAGATGATTGATGTTAGAAATATATCTAAGAAATGAAAAAGGGTGATAACAAAAGAAGGCAGGGGAATTCTCAGACTAGCTCGAAGGGCTTTAGAATATAAACAAAAGCAACCCGGGGGAGGGGCACAAGCTTGGCCGCTCGGCTTGGGAAGCTTCAGTTTGTATTTAGAAGGAATCCCATACTGGATTCTAATCAAGAAAAGGTCTTCGAGGGAAAAGCGAGCAAGAGATGGTTTCAGGAATGAAGGTTGGATAAGAAACTTCTATGGGTTTGGCTGTCTCCCTAGGATCATGATTTGAGGAGCTCAGATTAGACGAGCTCCTAGAACTAGTGGATCAGGATATTTTTAAGGATATTTTTGGATCAAACTAAATCAAGAAAACTCACTAAAATTAAAGGAAATTTTAAGGAAGAATGACAGAGTTTTCCAAAAAGCAACTAAAGGTCGAAAAATGAAAGAAAAGTAGGAAAATGTGGGGAGAAGGTTAGCAGACTAACCTAAACTGACCAAAGAATTTAAAGACACGGTCTGAAAGGTAGAAGACGAATGGAGGGGGAGTCAAAGACTAGTGGAATCATGGAAGGAACCACGGAACTAGATGCTCAGGTGCAAGGAAGACAAACGCCAAGGAAGAACACAAGGAAGAAGAAGAATTAGGTCAAAGTAGTAAATTAGAAGGAGGAAGGTGCTTAAATAGTCGGAAAGGTCCTGAGGCAATTATGATTGCAAATCCTTTCAGCCCAAACCTCGTCCGCTGTGTGTCTCACTCATCATAACTATGGCAAACATCTAATAGGGCATTTATGGAACTATACATAGAGCTCCATGCTGGAAAGAATTTCGAAAATAAAAGTCTTTTCGAGGAATTCAATGTTAAAAAAATTTTGGTGCCAATCCAGAAGAACCAAAACTTTTCACCTTCCAAAAATGGAAAGCCTAAAATGGATTTTCACAGTCATAGTTTTTGTACTCCCTTCATTTGATCTTTGAACTCGGGAGTAGAAGGACAAGCATTGGAGGTAAAATAGCTTCCATTGAAATTCGGTGGATTGCCTAACTTGGAGTAGTGGCATTTGGGTTCGAGATTCAGCTAAATAGTTTCCCTATTCCAGTCAAATTTTGGAAGGATGACCTTTAGCCCATGTATATCAGACGATCTTCTCAACGACAACCATTAGCTCTCTTCCGATGACTGCAGAACTTGTTAAAGGCATGATGAACTTAGACCTGACGAACTTCAATAGTGAAAAGGGTTGCCATTCAATTGATTTCGATCTTTGGCTCAAGATAGATAGCAAGACTCCATCAAGTATCGAATCCCAGCATAGCCTAACCTTGTCTGGTGGCCGACTTTGAGGACGGCTGAATTCTTTCACCATAGATGGCAGATTTCACCAACTTCATTTTAGGGATCCTGATTAGCCGAATTCATCTCTAGCCAAATTCCTTTCCAACGAAGTTTTTCTACTCCACCACATGAATAGCAAACCTTGGTACTCCTATACCAAGGATCTCAACTAGATGACCTCGAGTCAACAAAAGGACTTTGCCATCAACATGAGTTCGAACTTCTCTTAGAGGGCATGATCGTGGTCCTAATCAAAGAATCTACCATCCTTTTCAACTTTCAGTCCTCTAGAATAATGTTGATATCCACCTTTGGCTGATCTTAAGGGTGGCTATACTTCTGAAAGCATTTAGAAAGCAGTTAGAATAGTACTAACAAGAAGCCATAGGTCTTAGCACTCACCTATCCTAGCTTTCAGTCGATCTTGGATCTCTACTATCCCGATTGAGCTTCTAAAAGCTGTCAAAGGTAGCACCAACAAAATCCAAGCTTAAAATCCAATCGCCAGTCCACCATCCACTACATGAAAGCCGACCTTCAACAAGTTCAGCCATCTGACTTTGAGTTCTCCATCCCCAACGTGGGCAACTTACTATTAGGCATAGAAGTTTTCGGCCTCTCATCCGAACTCTAACAAATGAAATCCAACCGCTTAGAAGTCATGACAAACGAAAGCCCACTCTCCGTAATAAACTCTTAGTGGCCTGAATGGCTTACTGATATTATGTTATGGCTATCACTATCATTCTGTTATGAGCTATGCCTATAAAAAAGATCCTCTAGATATGTCTTTCTCTCTAAGCTCTCTACTCTGCTTTAATTCTTTTGAGTACTCTATTCTTGTTAGCCAAAAAACTAACTTGATATTGGAGGATCATATCGGAGCCACCCACCTTTGATCTGGACTTCATTTTATAGGTCTCATCGATAATCTTGCCTTCTCCAGCTCCAATGAACTCCAGTGTCCAACCATTTTTTGCACCAACAGGAAACATAGGGATTGCACTCAGTATGTGAATCCTTGTAGCCGGAGGTAGTATCAAAGTTGTCTTATGGAAGGGTGACTTAGAGAACCACATTTCTGTTGAATGAGTTATAGAGCCGCCTCTTGATAGGGCTACTTATATAGTCATCTTATTATAGGGCAACTCTCTAAGTCAACATTGCCCCGAGCACTAGCTAACAGAGAGGTGGGTGACTCAGCATAGAAAATCGCCCTATAGTAAGGTGACTTTGTTTTGGATAGTACTTCCATAAATAGTTTGAAAATAATATTATTTTAATAATTATTTTTTAAAATAATATTATTTTCATAAAAAAGCCCCAAATTGAAAGAAGGCAAAATTTATAAAGGATTTTGTTTTGAGAGAATATTTTTTAAAAAAATAATTCAAGGTTAACTGTCCCCTTATCTACTAGCAATGGGATTACCATATGGTGGACCAAAGTAGTTTACCTCACTATTTACAGCATGTACCACCCTTGTATGGATGGTGATGCCAGCCATGGGCCCCAGATGCATGATGTGCATGAGCTATATTGTTCACACATGGTAATGCTCGCCAATGATGTAGGGTAAACCCATTCCATACTACTATCAAGTTGATGTATAGGAAAGAGAAGTCCAATCTCTTAAGATATTTTGGTCTTTCATCATCTCATCCTTCTAATTATAGTGTCTCATATATGCGTGCATACCTATGTACATATACAAACATACATATGTAGCTGAATTATACATTTTAACATCTTAAAAAGGAGTTAATGAATAAAAATCAATAACACAAACCACCCAAATTCATGAACCTATTCTTTGAACATCATCTACATTGTGAAAAATATTTAGAAACTAAAATGCACCCATTTTGAAGATTTTAATCTAACCATTGAGTAGATACCAAAATGGATGATCTTAATTGTATGACATTATATTTTACCATGATGTAATAATCAAAATATTTTGAAATTAGATGTACTCATTTTTTTTAATATCTATAGATCATGTTTCATAATATTTTTTTCAATTTATATGCCCTTTCTCATATTTTACCACCCCAATGCAATTAACACTATTCATTTTTTACCGAATTGATGTATATATTAAGATACCACCAAAAAAAAAATATTTTAGCTTCAAGGCATATTTTATGGTACAGATTTTCAATGATTAGTATCTTTACTTTGAACGGCTTATTATTAATTTTGAAATCATCGATTCCTTTTTCAAGAGGTTGATATAAAGTGTGTAGTTAACTCATGCTAGTGTGTGTTAATTTTAACTTCGAGGCATCTTTAGAGTATAGACTTTGTGTGGGCTCGTATGCGAATTTTATTTTGAGGCATTTTTATAGAGTAGGTTTTCAATAATTTGGATTTTTTTTTTAGATTTTTCATAGTTTGGATGTTCGGTTTGAATGGCTTATTATTAACTTTAAAACCATTGATTCCTTTTTCTAAAGGTAGAATTAACTCATATGTGAGTGCATGCATGTCAAGGGATCACTTCTAGGACCAACAGCAAGTGGATCACGAATGCCCAGATGGACAATGGGAGACATTCCTTACGATTTTAATAATTTTAATAGCTAAGCAGCTAATTGAACTACACCATTTTTGGGTTATATCTTTGACACGAAAGTTTCATCTTCTTTCATGATGTTAGTCAATGGATTATATCTCATATAGATTTCAAAGAACTTTAATTTTTTATTTCTATCCACTTTTATATATATATATATATATATATATATATATATATATATATATATATATATATACACACCGAAGTGGATATTACATAATTCAATAGTTGACCTCGTGAAAGAAGGCGAGCCTTTTTTTTTTTTCCTGAGAAACAACCCAAATCCATTTGCACCAACCTGTAAGGCTTTGCACTTTTTAATGGTTTTCCAACTTGCTTTTCCATGAGTCTAATTTGGTTTCTTGTGCCCAATCCAAACCCATAGAAAAAATAAGAAAAAAATAAAAGAAGACCGGCACTACTCCAGTTTTGCACTCACTCCATATGCTGAGATACAAGAATATCACGCTATCCAATAGTTTATTTTAAGCACAACATAACGTTGACCTCAACCTTTAAAAAAAAATGTCATAGTCATTTTGCCTTGCTAGATCCTTCTAGATTTGACCCTTGCGAAAGTCTGCTTAAATTATTGTAGGTGGGAAGCTTCATTTAAGATGGATCAAAAAAAAGAAAAAAGGGCAAAACCAAGGCCAGACAAGAAACAGTTGCTGAATCTGATCATCCTATAAGGGATGAGTAAAGCACACCATCCAATGCATTGCCCAATTAAAATCTCACCCCTTCTATCATGGGAGGATGGCCTGGTTCGAGCCAAATCGACATCACGAATGCTCACATTGCTGGTTATTATACTAATGGATGGTGTTTATTTATGGTGTTTGAAGGATGATAGGGTTGCCTTAGGGAAAACTAGCAACATTTTGTGAGTCTCACTGAACTAACATCTTCTTCCCACTTTATCTCATTTTGTACTAACTTCATTTGGCACAGGATATCAATCATTTGATGTCTCCTATTGTGGGGGATGGCATCTTTAGTCCCACATCGATTATAAGTCAACAGGTAGTATGACTTATATGGATTATAACCTTCTCTCCAACGTGAAGCACCTTTTAATCTGCAAAATCGTGAGGCCCCATGCCATAGGCCAGAGGCCCGAATAGATAATATATCATGTATGCGAGTGCGGAGCCAATCTAGCCATCCAACCCCTTGACTGCGACTGCAGCAACTCTTGTGGAAATTTTTTTGTTTCCTCAATTGTTCCAACACAAAACTCTGATCTATCCAAATCTAGTAGTCTAACCCCAGCCACTCCAACCAAATCCCACTAAAATTGGTTGAAGCCAATCCCATCACATCATGTCTAATTATATTTGATCATTCCTGATGATTCCTAATCCCAATCTTTGCCAGCCAAATTTAACATAATCCTACCCATTCCAACCTAAACACAACCTTTTATCATGCCCATCTATACTTGATTGCATCCAATCAAACCCAATCTTACCTAATCATGTCCAGTCTTACCTAATTGTAGCTGATCAAACACATTTTGACCCTTCACCCTTACCTCAACTTAACCCAATTAATTAGGCCAAAATCCTCTACTTGCTTGCTAAATTAAGCCTATTTTGGTGTCATGCCTCCAATTCGAGATCGCAAGGTAGGAGTTGCTAAATTAAGCCTATTTTGGTGTCATGCCTCCAATTCGAGATCGCAAGGTAGGAATCATGGCAACTGCCATATACTTATAGTGAATACCCTTCACAAGCAAGCAAGGCATTTCAACACAATATCAAAAGCATCACAACAAAGATAACTGATCAAAATCAAAATCCATTCAACTAATAAATCCAACTAAAAAATCAAATTCAAAAGTCTTACATCAATTGAACCTAAAATAATGGACCTACAAAATATAGTAATAAATCTAAATCTAAATTATATTAATACTATCAAATCTTACTCCCAAAATAGTACTTGAATCCACAACTAAGCATTTGATTCTGAAAAAGAAAAAGTAATGAGCTTGAAAGCCTAGTAAGCAATGAATATCTTAATTAGATAATTCATATGAAAATATAAGATGCGATAATCAAAATACAATTGTCATTAATCAGCATACAAATATAATCAAGTTTATTTTCAAAATATGAATTCAATAATGTTAGCATCTTTTAAATATTCATATACATATGCATATATTTGATTCAAAACTAATCATATTCAATAATTTAACTCAAAATAAATTTTGTTCAATTCATCAGCCATTTACTATAACCATACTTATATCCTATGGCAGGATCGAAATACCACAATTATTTCTTATGGCCGGACTAGACTATCACACTTATATCTTATGGCCAAACTGAAATACCATATTTATACCTTTAGCTAGATCAGAAAAAGAATCATAAGCTCAGTAAGATAGGGTGCCAATGCACAACCCACGATTGGCAGGATTTAGAATGTAGTTGGACTCAGAGTCCAAATTCAATTCATATCAAAATTTTTTTCATAGAATAGCATATATTTCATAATCAAATCAAAATATGCATATATGATTTGAAATCAGTAAACAATTATAGTAATAATCTAAGATATATTACTTTAAAAAATTTTATATCAATTTTCATCAGCACATATTTTCATAAAATTCATTAATCATATAAAAATTAACTAATAATTTATTTGATATTTAAAATAAAATTATATAAATAAAAAATTTAGAGAAAATGAATCATTACTTATCTTATACGTAAAATTAATTGATTAGTCCAATTAATTTTGAGAATCTCTCAGAGTCTATTACCACTACATCAGAAGTCTGCACATCTCATTGCCTAAGAGTATGGACCATTTCTTGGGTCCAAGTTTTTAGATTTCCATCCTTATTATGTTCAGCTATCAAGGTAGGCTGACTCTTAGCTCTCTATGGGCATTCCATTATCTTATGACCTATCTTACAATATTTAAAGTAAGCACCAATGATCTAATGACATCCATTATCAGCATGAACTTTACCACACTTAGAATATTTAACATTGTCAGTTGGCTCAAAGTTGCCACTTACTGATCTCTTATTTGAACCCCTAGTAGTTTTATTACTTTGTTATTAAGAATCTATTACTCTTTTTTTTATTTCTTTCTATTTTAGAGACTTGGAGACTCATCAATAACAATCTTATTATAATTTTTTAAAAAATATTACCATTTAGTCAAGTTTCTTTCCATGCCTCAATCTAACTTATTGGAACTTTGCTTTTTCTCCACACCATCATGTATGAAAACAAATTCCAAAATTTCTTAACATGACTTCTGATGAGACAAGTAATCTAGCAAAGCTTGACCTAACATACATTTGATCAGGCTTAGCCTAGTTTGACTCAATTCAAACTTAATCAGGCTTATGTTCTAGGTTCCAATATTTTCCATGAGCAAGGTAAACACCAACATCCCAACTATATTTCTGGGAATTCAAAGCAATGAAGCCAAACATTCATAGCAATTAAAAAATACAAATCAATTAGAGCATTCATAATAACATTATGGTAAGTAGAGATTCATCCAGTATATTGATTTAATAGTCTCCAAATATATCAGCTGATGAGATATGGCCAACATGAATAATAAGGGGGTTTCCAACAATTAGCACTCAAATGACACATAAAGTAATATTTTCATAAATATTAGTCTAAACTAGATTTTTTTTTATATATAACTTTCCAAGGTAAAACTCTTCATTCTTCTAACTTTTCAAATAAAAAAGAAATTATAATGTAACAATAAAAAGAAGATCCTCAAAAACAAAAGCATCTAAAAGATTAGACTTAATTATTTGGTAGGAAAAAAAATAAGTAAATTAGGAAAAAGTGTTAGATGTTTTGTTTCTTAAATAAAAGTTCATTAGATGTGAAAATAAAACCTTGTACATTTTAACGGTATGAAACATAAGACAATATCTCAAAATAATTTGAACCATGGAGAAAAAAAAAAGTTTGGTTTGAATAGTCGATATGATGAGGGGTGATTAGAACTTGTCGAGATTTCATGACTACAATCACTTGCAATCATCAGTGGATTGACAGACCATGAATTTTTTCATCACCTCAAGACCCCCAAGATCAAATTTTTAAATGAAAAATTTCAACCTTTATTGTTGGATTCGATTTAAAAGACTAAGATGATAAAAGAAGCATCAAGGAAAAAAACAAAAAGGAGGATAAATAAAAAAAATTAACGATAGAAGATTATATTAGTATGCAAAAGGAATGAAATTGCTGAGAACTTCTTAGAGGGTTGTGTTTCCATCATCAATGGATAAAATCCATCCTATCTCTGTATACACATGATTTAAGAACTCTTCATCGCTTGAAGAACAGAACTAGAGAAAGGGAGAGAGATTTCATAGATGCAACGGCGAGAGGGGAGGGGAGTGGGAGTTGGTTGGGATTTATAAGAGAGAGAGAGAGAGAGAGAGAGAGAGAGAGAGAGAGAGTAGGCAAGAGGAGGGTGAAACCCTAATTCCTATGCCTTATTTAATTCCTGACCATCAAATTTATTGATAGGTGGTCTGAGAGCCAACGAAATAGGCTAGTCTATTTCCTACCAAAAATAGGGCTGGGATTGGTTACAATGGATTTTAATTGACTTAATGATCAATTGTTAAACTAATGCAATGGGCCGGTCTATTTCCTATCCAAAAATAGGGCCAGGATTAGGTACAAAGGGTTTTAGCTGGCTTAATGATCAATTGTTATCCTTTCAACTAATGCAATGGGGCGGAAGGGTTTTAATTGAATCAATGATCAATTGTTATCCTATCAACTAATGAGTCATACTATGGATTCGATATAGCACTTTTCTGAATCTAGAGAAGCCTGGCCAAGACTGCCACCACCATCAACTTCACAATCAAATGCCATCCAAATAACTACCATATAAGTTTTATTTTTTAAGTTTAAAAAATAATTTTATTTTCATGAAAATTTAAAAAAACAATAAAATCTGAACTAGTGCCAAATGCAATCTAGGTTAGCACATCTAGGATGGTAATGTACCAGTACACAAGCAACTTGGCAAAAGCCAACAATTGCATTTTCATAATAAGTCTGTGACCAAGCACACAATAACCTAAATATTAATACAGAGCCTACAGATATAGGTCAAAATATTCTCAAATTACTAATGGACCAAATCCATACTAACATAACCAATGCATAATGTACTTTGGGTTGAAAAATTATAGTTTGGTTAGATTTGGATGTAGAATGCATTCTTTAGCTTAGGATAGAGATGGATGTTATATTGGTGGATTTGGATGTGAATCGGTGCCTCATCTTACTCTACCAATCTAAGTTATATATTTAATATTATACTAAAAATTATATTTTATAACTAATTAATAGTTATTATCTAAAGTAATTATGTGCATCAATTATATATTGATTCAAGCTTTAGCTAAGCTCTGAAGGTCAAATGCTTTATGCAATCTCGATACCAGCTAAGCTGATTTCTACTTGGTTTGAGAAGTTGAGGTAATTGTTTAAACTCATGTTTGACTCATTTCAATATCGAGCTCAATTAAGCTTGATTAAATAGATTAAGTTAGCTTAATCTTAAAACATAAACTTAAACATGACTTAAAAATCGATCTAATTAATCAAATCCAAGCCCAATCAAACTTTGCTAAATTCAAGTCAAAAAGATTTCCTAAAGGTCAAGCTCATTAGGTTGATTGTATCTCTAGAAAATTCTTCTAAAAAATTTCTATCTCATGAAAAATGTAGGTATTTAGGTTTTTTAAAGGAAAAAAATTAGTTTAGTAGGCTCTATTTTATGCTGTGTTCTCCTTGCTCCAAACATTATCATATTGTGGACTGCTATAACGCAGAAAGCCATAACGTCCCAAAAAAAAAAGAAGCAAGCATAAAGCCATAACGTGGAAGGCATACATAACTAAGTGTATAAGTTAAAAACCAATGCATGGTAACATTTATTAACATCGTAGTAAATAACGACACAACTAAAACTAAAAACTCTAGCAAATAAAGTGCAATTAAAACTAAAAACTGACTCTTTTCCAAACACATTCACCACATTCCCATCTCCTTCTCTATAAATCCCTTCCACACTCATCTTTTTCCCAACATATCCAACACCTTCATCACCAGTTCACCACCACCACCACCACCACCACCATGGCTAACTCATTACACATGGTATTCCTTCTGATCATTTCCTTGGCAATGACCACAAGAGTAGTCTAGAGCTTAGAACAAGAAGAGAGGATTTCCTTTGTAGTGAGTGACCCCAAGTTTAAAAATTGTTCAAAACCCATCTTTGCAATCAAAGGGTGCGCCCCAAGCATCATGTCTTCCCTCCTCACCTGGCGCTTCCGATTGACACTCGAGTGCTGCAAGGCTATCAATAGCCTCAGCCAGGATTTCTTTGATGATTTATTCTCCTCTAACCCTCTCTATGGCTCTCTACTCCCTCCCCTTCTTGAGACTTACTGTACTACAAAGACTTCATCAAAACCACCTAAAGAAGTTTCACCCACACAAAGTGTTTGAATTGGCGAGTAATGACCAATAAAGGTTTAGATCTATTGGGATTTTTATGAGCAAAGGAAGTAGTGTGGCTCTTGTTTTATTTATAGGGGAATAGTTTTCATGGGTTAGTGCAATACTGTTCTCATGTTGCTAGTTCTATAATTAGCTTATGCCATCTTATAACTTAACTAATAAATTAGTATATTTGATTAAAATTCTATCTATCTCTCTCTCTCTCATGCATGTTAGTAAAAACAAAAAAAAATAAAAAATGAGAGCTGCCATATAGATAACTGCAATTTAACTTGTTCATGGCCTTGGATTTTGATGATTGTGTTATATTGAGTCCATGACTTAATCAAATAAAACCTTTTTCTTAGAAGAAAGTCCTTTATATAGATTAAGCTTAACTATGTGTAAAAGGATTAAACTTCAAATGTTTAATTGCTTACGCACTAATTCTTAAAATTAAAGTCAAAGGGTCAAATGAAGAACAAAGTTTTAAATTTATTAAATCAATTTGAAATGTTTGACAATTATTCTTTGTTTAAAATATATATGTGGAATTTTAATTGATAGTTTCTAAAAGTAGGAAAATGAATGAACATAATAAACAAGTAAGTAGGATTATGGATATTTTAGATGCCTTTTAATTTGAAGTTAAAATCCTAGAGTTTTATGTTAGTATATATTTGTCTACATGAAAATATATTAAAATTGCTATGAATAAATATTAAAAATAAGACCTAAAAATGATAGTTACTTATATATTTACGGTATCAACTAATTTTGATTTCTGGATTATCTCAGGTAGGTCAAGAGACTATAAACGCCTGGTTCTCTTTTTTCATTTATCTAACTTTCCATTCCACTAAATATTGATGCTTACCAATCTTAAAATATATTTGGTTGGGGAGAGCTGGAATTTAAAATGAGAATGAAAATAAGTGACTCACATTTCAGCTATTTGATTGGAGGGAGTCCCATTTTGATTTCAATTTCGAAGGGAGTGGGAATACTCTAATATTTCAAAATCCAATATCTAATTTTTTGTCTCGTATTCAAATATCATTTTGATTCTGATTCCTATTCTGATTTCAATTCCAAACCAAATGTATTCGAAGATATGGCTATTCTAATTCTCTTCCCAATTTATTATGATTCTGACTCCAATTCTAATCATGGACCAAACACACCTTTAATTTTATTTTAGAGTTAATCAGCCACCTATGCAAATAAGATATTGGGGTAGTGCATTAATCTTGAAAATGTTTATATATAACTGGATGGCATCATCATGTGGTACTACCACGCATGAATTGCATTTGATTTGGAGTGAAAGACACTCATTTTTGGCACAATAGCCAGCAAGATGGAGCATTTTGATGCATTCATTTACTCTCTTAGGATACTCTCTTGGGATGAGAAGAAACAACTCCATAGCTTCTCAATAAAGATGGAGGCCAATGTATTTCAAATTAACCAATTATTTAATAAAAGAATCTAGTGGAAAAAAATCATTAGAAGAATGTAAGAAAAACCATTTTGTGTGAGGATTTGAAAGAAACAACTGATGTGACACTCATATTCTATAGCTATGGATATGGCATTAATCAAACACAAAAAAATAATTTCATAAAATATTTATCTTTAAATATTTATGAATTCCACCTGATATTTTATCATAATAAGGACATGTCATATGAGCTAGTGCATTAGAAGTTGTCACATAAAGGCTTAAAGAGATCCCTCAAGTACGTTCTTAATGCATTATGTGGCATCCATGCAGAATGCTTCCAAAACCGATGCATAGGAAATGACGTGATGGAAGCTACATCCAGTTTTGATGCACCCACATATAGAATCTCTACAGGCTTTTCCAAATGGCAACATGCTAGCTGCCAGTCCTACACAAGATTTAGGAGAGCCGTCGGATCCTTTTCCAAATGGCACACTCAGGTGAATGGCATGTTCCAACTAGGCATCTGCTCATAGCCGACTACACCCGATCGATTCATCATCGATAATGAACAAGTCCACTCAGTAGTCAACCTAGTTCTTGATCGAAGGCCTTCTTTTCAAAGGATGATTCTATGGTGACTGACCCCTCATTGGCTTTGTTCATGCTATGATTCTCCGACTTGGTAGGATAATTCCTTTGTCGGTCCATGCCTCCATAGCTGGCACCATCGACACTTGATCGTCAAATAGTCAAACCTCCACTAACCAACCAGTATCCCTACTGAGCAAATGAAGTTGTATATGGTTTTGCTACTAAGCCTTTCTCAGGGTTGCCTGTGACCCCTCAGTGGACAATCCTTGCTGAGTGAACATCAAGAACTAATGGAGCTCATGTGTGATTAGCTCAAACCAAGCAAACATCGGCTCTCGATGACCAACCCAACCTTAGTCATGTTTCTCGATGCACGTTCGATCTCACCAAATCTTCAGACACCCTACAATTGCATAGTATAGCAGGTACCCATGACCAACAATCTAGGTAGGCAGCCATCTAGCAAATAACCATGACTAACAAACTTGGGAGGCGCCCATCTGGCGAACACCCATGACCAAAGAATCATTTCACCTACCCTGACCGCCTACAGGCTCAGGGCTAACAGGCTCTAGCTTCCATCTATAAAATGGAGCCAAAAAGGGGACCCAAAAATGTTACACCATCACTCTACCTCTCACGCTCCTTTTGTTGAATGAGATTCTAACTTGAGCATTAGAGGGTCCCTTCTAGAGCCACCTTCGGTCAAGACTTTTCTTATAGGTCTCCCCTCTGAGAGGATTGATCTCAGCCATCCACTTCACCACTTTCAACATCAGATGAAATTTTGCACCAATAGATTGATGCTAGAGAAAGAGTATATCCCTATCTGGAGGAACATAGATTGAGGCAATAGAGATCATGGCACCAAGA
>QRFJ01002783.1:0-82725 GCA_006176705.1 Cocos nucifera | reverse complement strand
TAAAACCCTAGATCCTGAAATCCTAGAATTTTATATACATATTTTTTTTATGAATCCTAAAATAAATTAAGAATTAAGATTATGAAACATATTAGGTCTAAAATTGAGAATTTTGAAATCTAAGACATATTCATAAAATTGGATTCGAGCTTGGGTAGCTCAATTAAGTCTAGCGGTTGATCAAACCGAATCAAGAGTTGGTTAGATGGGATCAAGAGTGCTTAAATTAACCAGCCTAATAGGATTAAATCTAGGTCAAGGTCGAGTCACATGAGTGATCAATCAAGTTAAGACCTAATTAGGCTCAGTGGTTAGAGTTTGGATTGTAGGCTAATCTGATTGGTTCTGGCTCAATAATTTGGTGTCTAAGGTAAGTTTGGCAGATACGACCGACTGGTTTTTAATTAGAAGCTACTTAACTCAAATGCATTCTTATCGAGTTAATGACATATCCCTTCCACCGGTCTTACTTACCTGAACATATTTATTAGCTCAGTCATGATCTAAGGTGGCTAATAATTCGAGCTAACCCATGCCACTAGGTTAGTCATAATCATTATGGCTATGTCAAGTCAAGTTTTAAAGAGACCTAAATCAAATCTTCCTAAGAGAAGATTAAGTCTAAGGTCTTCCACCATTGTAGATATGCGGATCCTTTCTGAGGTTGATTGTTCTCGGCTGGTCATAGTGGTTCAGTTGCACTAGAAAGATGCAACCATGTCTATTAGACATTGGATGCTATGGGCTGGAGGATGGATTGGGCTTAATATTTTGGATATGGTGAGAGATCCAATTAAAAATCCAATCTGTGCAAATGGTGGATCTGACTTAACTAAGAAGTAGATCAATATTCTAGGCATGGTGAGATTCATCAATTAGAGACCAAGCCTAGGAGCACCATGATTAGAGAATCATTGGATAAGAGTTGTTCACTCATTGGCTAACCCATCACCAATAACTGTTAGGTGAGGTGATGAGTCAGTTTATGGGACTGCTTCACCAACTAGAAATCAGTAATCATAGAGATTTTCGCATCTCTACAAAGAAAGTGTAAGGATCTGAGAAAATAGTGGAAGCTAATTTATTTAAAAATCAAATCCCTAAATAAATTGGTCAAGTCTCAATTACAAAATCTAACTAAAAACTTTGACTCTCTATAGAAAAAGAAAAAATGTCTGCATCCAATCCACTAGCCCGTATCCTAGACACCCATAGACTGATCGAACCCAATTACAAGGATTGACTTCGAAACTTCAAAATTATTTTGGATTTTGAGAGGTTGACTCCTGTATTGGACCAGGATCCCCCCACCTTACAAGCTCGTCCGTTCACTAAATAGAGAACGTCTCTTGACAAATGGATGGATGAAGATAACAAGATCAGATACTACATGTTGGGCTCGATGTCTGATTAGCTTCAGCACCAACATGAAGATATCAAGAATGTCCACCAAATGTTGGCTCATCTATAAGAGTTGTTTGGTGAACAGAGTCGCACAGCCAAATATCAGATCACTAAATGACTGTTTAAGGCTAAAATGCATGATGGACAGTCAGTCCAAGATCATTATCTGATGATGATCAAGAACTTGGAAGAGCTTGAGAAGCTTGAAGTGAAGTTAGACCAGGATCTACAAAATGATATAATTCTACAATCCTTGATTGATGCATACGGATAGTTCATTATGAACTACCATATGCATAAACTTCAGAATACTCTGACCGAGATTATGAATTTGCTGGTCACTGCTGAGCTTTCTATGAAAGATTCTAAAGGCTCAGTACTTGCTATGGAACGAACTTCTTTCAAAAGAAAGCTTTTTGGAAAGAAGAAGAAGTCTGTGAATGGCAGAAGGTGGAAGGTGGAAAGAAAAAGAAGGCAGAGCTGAAGAAGAAGGCCGCTGACAAAGAAAAGTATTTTCATTGTAATACTGATGGCCACTGAAAGTGGAACTGTCCTACATACCTGGCCATCCTGAAGAATAAGAAGAAGACAGGTCCTTCTGGAGGTATGCTCATTATTGAATCTAATCTTATGGTTTTTTCTACATCCTATTGGGTGCTTGACTCTAGTTTTAGTGCTCATTTATGCACTTTCATGCAGGGTCTTGAGGATAGTAGGAGGCTGAGAGATGGTGAGATGATCTTATGCATCAAAAAAGGAGCAAGGATTGCTGCTGTGGCTGTGGGAACCCATCCTCTTCGACTACCATCTAACTTAGATTTAGTACTTAGGGATTATTATTATGTGCCTACTGCATGCAGAAATTTGATTTCTATTTCATGTTTAGCACAAGAAGGCTATGTAATTAGTTTTCTTAAGGACCATTGTAATATTCTTTACGAAAGAAATAGAATTACAAGTGATTTTTTTATTAATGGTCTCTACCAGTTACATATCGATGTATCTATCTTTAATATCGAGCAAAATATGAATGCCATAAGATCAAAATGATCCAGGGATAGTCCAAATGATAGGTATCTATGGTACCTAAGGCTAGGTCATATAGCAGAAGATAGAGTTAAGAAATTAAAGAAAATTAAACTATTGAGTCCATTGACTTTTGAGTCATATCCAATTTATGAATCATGTCTTCATGGTAAAATGACTAAGCTCCCTTTTGTAGGACATGGGAAAAGGGCCATGGATCTATTTGCCCTAGTACATACTGATGTATGCGGCTCATTTGACGTGCCAGCTACAGGCAACTTTGACTACTTCATAACCTTAATCGATGATTTATCTTGGTATGGGTATGTGTATCTTATGAGATACAAGTCTGAAGCCTTTAAAAAGTTTAAGGAATTCACACATAAAGTTGAAAAGCAAACTAAAAAACCCATTAAGGTTCTTCGATCAGATCGAGGAGGCGAATACCTTAGTCAAAAATTCTTGGACTATCTCAAGCAAAATGGCATAGTCTCTCAATTGACTCCACTTGAAACACCTCAATTCAATGAGATTTCAGAACGGAGGAACCAGACCCTATTAGATATGGTCCAATCCATGATGATCTTCACAGACCTTCTTGATTTTCTTTGAGGATATATGAAGGAAAATCCTGATTTTCCGATCCAAGTTCGTCCAGATCTGATCAGATCAAGAGATATATTTTAAAAAATTTTTTCTTGATCCCAATCAGATCTTGATATGTTTCAGATCTGATTCTTATTATTTTAATAAATAAAATAAAATAAGATAAATTAAATCAAATTTAATTTACCTGATTTGGGTAATCCTATTACCCTGTAGATGATCCTGATTGCAGCGGAAGGTTCTGGATCTAGCCACGCAAGCGCCTGGCCTCTACCGGTATCCACTCGGGATTGGATCTGGAGATCCTCTTCTTCTCTATCACGCCTCCAAAAATCAGATCTGGATCTGATCTGGAGGATCTTCAAAACTCTTTTGAAGATCTGCAGTCGTCCTTTTGCAGCAGCGCAGCCTTCTTGCTTTTGATCGCCTTTCCTTGATCTGAATCGCACCAACCTAAGTCCAAAAACTCTTTTGGACGTGGAGAGCAAGGGGAGAAGAGACTATGGCGTGGAGAAGGAGGGGAGAGGCAGCCTTGGGGTGTGGGGTTTCTCAATTGAATTGCATTAGCATTAGGGTTGGGCGCAGGGTCTTATTTATAGACCTCTTGTGATCCAACTCCTCTTCCTCTCAACCAATCACAACCCTTTGTGAAATCAGATCTAAATCTGATTGGTTGGAATAGAGACCCCTGGATTCCTCCTTAGAGGGTGCCTAAGACCAGTCAAACTGGATTCTTAGTAGAACTCTGATTGGAATCCAAAAGGGAGGTGGAGTCCTTGTCCAACAAGGACTCCTAGGCGCCTCCTACTTGGGCTCACGCCACCCTTGGCGTGCGCCCTTCTCCTTGCCAGGTTCTGGCAGGGGGACAGGCCCCCACCAGCTCTCCAATAGGTGCATGACATGTGGTCAAAAGTCAAAGGGTCAATGGTCAACGTTTGACCAGTCAAAGGTAGACTTTTGACCAAAGTCAAAGAACAAGAAATGGACAGGTGACCAAAAATGGCAGGTAATGTCTTACAAATAAGACAACCTATTCTGACTTGGACAACCTCCAGTCAGACCATATGAAGGCCTCTGATTGAGCACAAACTCCTTTGGCTCAGTCAGGACAACTTATTTATGATAGTAAAAGAAGAACGTTAGGTTCAATCGAGTGCTAGCACGATTTCCTTGAACCTAATTGAATCTCATTCAGATCAATTGAACTAGATCAGTTCAATTGATGATCACCAGATTCAAACCCTTGTTTGTGTGACCCAGTTAGGTTCAGTTCTGTATGGTAATGGGATATGTCATGATCTCTATCATAGACATCATCGAAACTCCTTTCGATGGATCAGAACTCTTCTGATTCGAACAGCTAGAATGATCGATCATCTAAATCATTCTAATTGCTCCCAAAATCCACCAGTGACACCTAGCAGTATATGGTGGCAACCCATCAGAGCTGAATGTGAACCTCTTGGTGCAGCTACCTGTGTGATTAAGTTCTTCTATCTTGAGCCCCGATCAGATTAGGGTTAAGGTAAACTCGTCAAACCCTAGTTTCTATCATATGATATAATCATTCGATTCGAGTCCAATGTGAAAATCTAAATAGAAACTCTTTCTATTATTTCACTCTGCCATGGCCATGGGCTTCAGGACTTGATTCTCATGATTATCATAGGGCTGCTCCTCTACCACCGAGGTAGATAGATCCCATCTTGATGCAATCCAATTCCTACAATGAACATGTCACAGCCAACATACACCTCAGGGTTCCATATGGCTAGGAGACCGAGTAATGGTGTAGTCAAACTATAACACCCTCAAGGTGAACTGCCGATGCATCTCAGGTCAAAGAACCAGACACACTACTGCAGCATCGAGTCAGTCATTGACGAGAAGGTAGACTCCCTAATGACTACTCGAGGTGGTCACGCTCAGTGCCCTCGTTCTCTAACGAGTACCTGTACTTTCGCTCCGGTGTCTCCACACCATAGACTCAAGACTCATCTACTAAAGAGAAGCGATCGTACACCAACCTTTCGGATCAATCACCATCCTCGTGATGATCCTATGGTTGGGAGCTGTTTATGAGTTAATAATGATTATTCATGTCTTAAATTTTCAACTCTTGAAAATATGAATTATCATTACCATTAACTCAAAGGATGTATCACAGACACTAAATACACATGTGTGATAGAAAATAATCTATTTCATTAATTATAGTCAAAATTATAATTTTGCCCCTAGAAGTGTATTACAAGTGTCAGCCAATTCTAGCTTCTAGGGCACATATATCTAACAATATAGTCTATTAGCTGCTATATATTTACTGAATAGGGTTCCCACTAAAATCGTTCATATCACACCATATGAAATATGGCATGGTAAGAACCAAGTCTGAGTCATCTCAGAATTTAGGATTGTCCAACTCATGTCAAAAGACAACAAGCGGATAAGTTAGACTATAGATCCTTTAGAGCTTGATTCATAGGATATCCTAAAGAGTTATTAGGATATTATTTCTACATTCTAGAAGACCATAATATGATTATGAGTCAGCATGTCATCTTTCTTAAAAAATAGTTTATTCAAGATAATGGTATTGGAAAGCAGATCAAGCTCAAGGAGAAAGTCTCACAAGAGCAACGAGCTAAGGACTGCATGGAACCAAATCAGGTTGAGCCAGTACAATCACTACCTCCTCCACCTCATAGATTGGAAAGGATTTCTCATCCTCCTGAGAGGTACTTAGGTACTATCTCAAAGAAAGTAGAGAAAATGTTCCTCATAGGTAATGGGGTTCATGGTAATGATCCTAAAATCTATGACGAGGCGATATCGGATATCAACTTCGAGAAATGGTTAGAGGCAATGAAGTCAAAAATTGACTTGATGCACTCAAACCAAGTCTGGACCTTGGTAGATCCATCTGAAGGTATAGTACCTATTGGGTGTAAATGGATCTACAAGAGAAAGATTGGTGCAGATGAAAATATGGAGACATTCAAAGCTAGATTAATGGCAAAAGGGTATAGTCAGCGTGAAGAAATTGATTATGAAGATACCTTTTTGCTAGTAGCTATGCTAAAATCCATCCACACATTGCTTGCTTTTGCAGCTTATTTTAATTATGAAATATGGCAAATGGATGTGAAAATGGCATTCTTAAATGGATACCTTGAGGAAGATATCTATATGGAACAGCCACTAGGTTTCACAACCAGTGATGTTGATCTCAAAGTATGCAAGCTGCAAAGGTTAATATATGGACTTAAGCAAGCATCTCAGAGCTGGAATACTCATTTTAATGATGTGATCAAATTATTTAGTTTCATCAAGAATGAGGAGGAACCATGTATTTTCAAAAAGATCAGTGGGAGCACTATTGTCTTTCTCGTACTGCACGTGGATGATATCCTCCTTATTAAGAATGATATTCCCATGTTAACCATAGTTAAAATATGTTTATCAAAAGAATTATCCATGAAAGATCTAGGAGAAGCATCTTTTATTCTAGGAATTAAGGTTTATAGAGATAGACTGAATAGGATGCTAGGTCTTTCATAGAAGATGTACATAGAGGAAGTGCTAAAGAGGTTTAGCATGAAAAGCTCCAAGAGGGGATTGGTACCCTTTAGACATGGCATTCATCTCTCCAAGAAAATGTGTCCCAACACACCTGAGGAGATTGAATGCATGAGCAAGATCCCCTATGCTTCAGCAATAAGGAGCCTCATGTATGCCATGTTATGTGCACGACCTGATATAGCCCATGCTGTGAGCATCACGAGCAGATATCAATCAAATCTAAATGAAGAACACTAGACTTCTATGAAATATATCCTTAAGTACTTAAGAACTAAGGATATGTTGTTGGTTTTTGGTAATGGAGAACTCTAAGTCTAGGAATATATAGACTTGGATTTTATGTCTAATATAGATGATCGAAAGTCGACATTTGGGAATCTATTTGTGTGTAATGGTTGTGCTGTTAGTTGGAAGAGTTCCAAGCAGATAGTAATAGCAGATTCCACCATGGAAGTAGAGTACATCGCTGCATCAGTAGCTACGGTGGAGGCATTTTGGTACAAAAAGTTCACCGCAAAGATCAAAGTGATGCCATCGAATGCCATTCCCATGTACTGTGATAACAATGTCACCATAGCCCTTGCTAAGGAGTCGAGGTCTCTTCAAAAATTCAAGTACATCGAATGGCAATATCACCTCATCCATGATTATTATGAGAAAGGTTACATCAAGGTCAAGAGAGTCGACTCCGCAAACAATGCGGTAGACCCACTTACAAAGCTATTGGGCTAGCAGAAGATCGAAATCCACCTTGAGAAGATGGGACATAGAATTATAGTCAATTGGCTTTAGGTCAAGTAGTAGTTTGTTAGATAGGTGTGCCCTAGAAGTCAGATTGGCTGACACTTGTAATAGACTTCTAAGGGCAAAATTATAATTTTGGCTATAAATAATAAAATGGGTTATTTTCTATCATAATATGTATTTGAAAGTGTCTGTGATACATCCCTTGAGTTAATTGTAAATGATAGTTCATATTTTCAAGAGTTGAAAATTTAAGACATGAATTTTTATTATTAACTCATAAAATGCTTCCGACCGTAGGATCATCACAAGGATGGTGATTGATCTAGAAGGTTGGTGTACGATTGCTTCTTTTTGATAGATGAGTCATGAGTCTACGGTATAGAGACACCAGAGTAAGAGTATAGATACTCATTAGAGAATGAGGGCATTGAGCGTGACCACCTCGAGCTGTCATGAGAAAGTCTACCTTCTCGTCGATGACTGGCTCAAAGCTGCAGTGGTGTGTTTGGTTTTTTGATCTAAGGTGCATCGATAGTTCACCTTAAGATGTTATAGTTTGACTACACCATAACTCAATCTTCTAGCCATTCGAAATCCTGAGGTGTATGTTGGCTATAGCATGTTCATTGTAGAAATTGGATTGCACCAATAAGGGATCTATCTACCTCGGTAGATGAGGAGTAGCCCTATGACGATCATGAGAATCAAGTCCATAAGCTCATGGCCATGGCAGAGTGAAATAATAGAAAGAGTTTCTATTAGGATTTTCACATTAGACTTGAATCGAATGATTAATTCATATGATAGAAATTAGGGTTTGACGAGATCACCTTAACCCTAATCCGATCGGGACTCAAGATAGAGGAACTTAATCACACAAGTAAAGGCACCGAGAGGTTCACTTTTAGTTCTGATGGATAGCCACCATATGCTGCTAGGTGTCACTAGTAGAGTTTGGGAGCAATTAGAATGATTTGGATGATCGATCATACAAGTTATTTGAATAAAAAAAGTTCTGATCTATCGAAAGATATTTCGATGATATCGATGATAGAGATCACGACATACCCCATTACCATACGAAACTAAACCTAATTGGGTCACACAAATAAGGGTTTAGATCTAGATATCATCAATTGGATTAATCCAATTCAATTGATTTGAATAAGATTCAATTAGGTTCAAGAAAATCATGCTAGCACACGATTGAGCCTAATCTTCTCCTTTAACAATCATTAAAACTTGTCTCGACTGAGCCAAATATGTTTGGACTCACTTAGAAACCTTTATTTGGTCTGACTGGAGCCTATCCAGGTTAGAGAAGAATTGTCTTAATTTATGAGATAAATTTGAGACAACACCTATCATTTTTTGTCACCTGCTAAATCTTGTCTTTAGACTTTGGTCAAATGTTGACCTTTGACATTTAGACATCTGCCCATGTGTCATGCACCCATAGGAGAGAATCTTGGACCTTGTCCTCCTGCTAAAAGGTAGATAGACAAGGGGCACATGCCTAGGGAGGCGTGCATCCCATGAGGGTAATATGTGGAGTTCCATATAGATGGGACTCCAGGTTGCTTCACAAATTTAAATGCTATGGCCCCAAGGAGTCCTGTTTGACCAGTCTTGGTGCCACCTAAGGAGGTTCATGAGGAATTCTAATCTGATTGGATCAAATAATGTCATCACACCAATCAGATTAAAATCTGATTGCACAAAAGGCTATGATTGGCCAAGATGATGTGGCACTGCATGGCACAGCGGGGTCTATATAAACCCTATCTACATCTAGAATTGTCAGTTTCTACACTAGCTCATGCCATATAGCCCCTCTCCCTCCCTCTCCATGCCATCCTCAGGTCCTCTCTCTCCTCTCCACGCCCAAGGAACTTTGGACATGAGTTAGGTGTGATCCAAGCAAGTGAAAGATGACAGTAAGGAAGAAGGCAGTACTACTGCAAGAGACAACAGTTGATCTTCAAAAGAGTTTTTGAAGATCTTCAAGATTAGATCTAGATCTAATTTTTGAAGGATAGATTAAGAAGGAGAAGATCTTCAGATCTTATCCAAGTGGATATTGGTAGAGGCCAAGCACTTACATGGCTATATTCAGAACCTCAGGCAAGCATCAGGATCATCACAGGATAATTAGATTATCCAAAACAAAGGTATAATTAAATTAGATTTATTTTTTATTTTATTTTATTTTATCAGATCAAAAAGATCAGGTCTGAAGAATCTTAGATTTGATTAGGATCTAAGAGAAAATTATTTAAAATATCGCTCTTGATCCAATCAGATCTAAACGAACCTACATCGAAAAATAAGGTTTTTTCCTTCACCTATGACGTTCTCTATAGGTAGCAAACTACCAACCCTCCACCTGGATCTGTTATGGGGTGCCTCCTTCCTTGGGCTTGAGGGAGGTACCCCCTCTCTCTTGGGCTTCTTCAAGAATCCTGGGGCAGCAAGTCTAGAGAGAAGAGAAGAAGAGAGAATTGAGGGAGAAAAGATCTGTATTGATTCCATCCTTTTTAAAAATCCTAATACAACCTATGTATTTATACATAGCCATTAGATCCGACCAAAAACTCTCCTAGCTAATCCAATACATGAAAGCACTCATCGAGTCTATATACATCCATGTCTCCCATGCTCTCATCCTCTAGATCTAGAACCGATCCATACATGAGTTAGCCGCCTTAAGACCTCTTAAACCAGGCTTTAAGATCCTAGGATCAACCCAGACCCTAGCACAAAATAGACCCTCGCATAACTCTACCCACACACTGAGTCTGCTTAATTTTGAGACTGAGCTGACTAAGTTTCACTGGGTCGGCTCAGTCTGAAACTAAGCGGACCCAGTCCTTTGCCATGCCTGCAGTCCCGAAAGCTCAGCTTTCTATTGTGCATGTGCTCTGAGACTTGGCTGATCTAGTTTTGGACTGAGCCAGCTAACCTATAGAAAATCTCTTTTCTGCAGTCTTGATTCTTCAACTTTGGTTCCTTGCTTCACCTTGTGTCCCAGATCTTCGAAGCACCAACCAAGCCCCTAAAATCTCTGGATCCATCATCGTGACTCCTCCTGTGGCCTTGCAAGGCTTGGGAACACCATAAATCCTCACAATCTCCACTTTGGTGTCCTAAGACTTGGTAAATCCCTCGATAATGCCCTCCTGCATGATCCCACTATCCCTGTGCACTCGACAGCACCTGTGCAGTCATCACCTCCACCAATCCTCTTCAACTATTATGCACCTTTGAGGCCTTTGGGATGATTGCCTTCACTGTTGAAGACCTGTGCTTGCTTTTTGGCACCATCCTAGAATTATAGGATCCCTTCTGCTTAGCAGCTGCATCACTTTCTCTAAACTTTCCTAGAGAACCTATTGCATTTCTACACCAGCGCATGCTATACCGTCTGATACAATCTTCTCAGAGCTATGCCTATCCATCTGCACATGCCGCTCCACCTGGAACTGTGTATCATCGATGCTCTGAACTCATGCCAAATTTTTTCTCCACTTGTGAAGCCACCACTGTAGAGCTCCACCTATATCCAAAGTCTATCTAATGCCACAAAAGTTGACTCTATGCTTGAGTCCCTCAAGGCCAACTACTCAATGCTGCACTGCTGAGCCTGCCACTGCACCTCGAACACTATTGCTATTCCTTCGAATCATCCATGCTCTGCGACCCTCTTCAAAGCCATCTCGGATACCTCCGCAACCTACAGGCTCCTCCAAAATCCAAGAGCTCATCCAGCTCTTCTGAATCCAGTGACTAAACCCTAGAGAATTCTACCCTTGTCCTTCTCTTCTGCCCCTACACTAGCCATCACTTTACTTGCACCCAGAGAACCATCGTCCACCTGAATCGTAACTCTCCCTGGTGCTCTTGTAGAAGAAACCTAATCAATGATACTCCTGACTGCTAGAGACCTTCGGGCACTCCCTGAGACCCCCTGGCTCTTTCTGATATCTACTCCCGATCTTTTTGAGAAGCTCCTAACACACTCTACTGAGATATACTCCTCGACTGCTGCACCACCGAGCCTCTCTCAGCCCCTGTACCTCTAGGGTAGAGCTCCTGCACCACTCCAGCACTCTCTGACTCATCTTTATGCTGCTCTATAACCATCTAGCCCTAACCTACTGAACCTCCATAGATCATCCATCTCCATTATTCCTAAGGCTCCGTAAATTCATGCTCTGGTCGAATCGCTGAATACATCTCCGACTACTTTCCTTCCTTCCGAACATCGAAGAATGTATAGTCGCTTCTTCAGCCTTTCTTTGACCATTATTTCTTGAAAAACCACTCTTCAACAGTCCCATACTGCCCATCTTTCTAGAGTATCCTGATGCTCTCTACTAAGATATCTTCCTCGGCTACTGCATCGTCGAGCCTCTCTCAACCCTGCATCTTCAGGGAAATGCTACTGCAGCACTCTAGCACTCCCTGCCTATCACATAACCATCATATACCCCAGTTTTTCCACCAAGATCAATCAGTAAATCATGCACACAATCCTTCCATCCTGGAAAAATCTCTTTATGTTAATCTTCTCAACCTCCACCTTCAACTCGCTACTCCCGGTTGGCCAAACCACAGCAACAACAAGGTAGATTTGAAACATATCATAAAAATCTTATGCAGATTTTTGATTTTACCTTGTACGAATTCTCCTTCACTTCCATGCACTATCAGGCTCTAAAATCTAGCTCTTTCCATGCACCATCAGGCTCCAAAACCTGGCTCTTTCCACGCACCATCTGGCTCTAATACCATATTACCGTCCATAATGTCTCAGGTACCATCTTGCTCTGATACCAAATTATGGACCCATGATATTACTCGAATGCTAATCATGTTGTGGAAGCCCTTGATCTTTAGCATGGACCTAAAGAAACTTGTGACATTCTTTATGGGCAGCAAACCACCGACCCTCCACCTGAATCTGTGATGGGGTGCCCCCTCCTTGGGCTTGAGGGAGGCGCCCCCTCTCTCTAGGGCTTCTTCAAGAATATTAGGATGGCAACTCTAGAGAGAAGAGAAGAAGAAAGAATTGAGGGAGAAAAGATTTGTATTGATTCCAACCTTTTTAAAAATCCTAATACAACCTATGTATTTATACATAGCCATTAGGTCCGACCAATAACTTTTCTGGCTAACCCAATACATGAAAGTACTTATCGAGTCTATGTACATCCATGTCTCCCATGCTCTCATCCTCTAGATCTAGACCTAACCTATATATGAGTTAGCCTCCTTAAGACCTCTTGAACCAGGCCTTAAGACCCTAGGATCAACCTAGACCCTAGTCCAAAATAGACCCTTGCGTAACTCTGCCCGTGCACCGAGCCGACTAAGTTTCACTGGGTCGGCTCTGTCTGAAACTGAGCCAACCCAGTCCTATGTCATGCTTGCAGTCCCGAATGCTCAGCTCTCTATTTTGCCTATGCTCTGAGACTTAGCCGACCTAGTTTCGGACTGAGCCGACTAATCTGCAAAAAGTCTTCTTTCTGCAGTCATGATTCTCTAGCTTTGGTTCCTTGCTTCATCTTGTATCCTAGGTCTTTGAAGCACCATCCAAGCCCCTAGAATCTCCGGAGCCATCACCGTGACTCCTCCCGTTGCCTCTCAAGGCTTGGAAGCACTACAAATTCTCATACTTCTTTGAGGTTACTTTGAAAGTACATTTGGTTGGATTCAGCTTTACCTTATACTTCTAGAGTGTATTGAAGGTCTCTTCTAGGTCAACGATATGATTTATTGAAGGTTGGCTTTTGATAAGCATATCATCCACATAAGCCTCCATGTTGCAGCTGATTTGCTCCTCAAAAATTTTATTCACTAGGCACTGGTATGTCGCACCTGAATTTTTATGTCCAAAGGGCAGGATTCTATAATAATAAAGACCAAGCTCAATAATAAAAGTAGTTTTCTCCTCATCTTTTGTTGCCATCCAGATTTGGTTATAGCCAAAGAAGGCATCCATGAAGGTGAGAAGTTCATGGCCCAAAGTTGCATCCACTAGTTGATCAATTCTCAGTAGGGGTAGCTATCCTTTGGGTAGGTCTTGTTCAAATTTATAAAGTTTATATGCATCCTCCACTTGCCATTCATCTTCTTGATGAAGACTACATTTGCAATCCAGTCCGGGTAGGACACCTTCCAGATGAACTTAGCCTTGAGAAGCTTGTCGACCTCATCCACAATGGCCTTCTACTACTTTGGTACAAAGTTGCACTTCTTTTATTTTATAGGTCGGTGCTTGAGATCGATAGTTAGATGATATTCCACCACTTTTACATCTATCCTAGGCATATCTATAGGGACCCAGGCAAAGACATCAGCATTCCTTCGCAAGAAAATGATGACCTGCTTTTTATCTTCTTCTTGCAAATTAGAATCGATCTGGACTATGTAGTCCTCGTTCCTATCATTCAGGAAGACTATAATAAGGTTATCAGTTGATTCCCCTCACTCTTCAGTCAAATCATCATAAGCATCTAGTCCATCCACCAGGTAAGGATCTGGCTGCTTTTCCTCTTATAGAGCAATTATGTAGTAATGTAGTGCCAAAATTTAATCTCCTCTAACTTCTTTGACTCCATACTCTATTGGGAACTTCATCTTCAAGTAATAGATTGACACTACAGCCTGAAGTGCATTTAACCTAGGTCAGCTGAGGATTACGTTATAGGTAGAGGGAGCCTTCATCATTAAAAAATCAACTTGTGCCTTAGATTGTCTTGGGTACTGACTTGCCATAACTAATAATGTAATTATTCCTTCAACTAGGACAATATCACCAGTGAGTCCCACCAATGGGGAGCTTATTGGTCTTATTCGACCATCAGATATAGACATTTTGGAGAAGACATCATAAAATAAAATATTAATAGAGCTTTTATTATCAATCAGAAAGTGGCGTATATTATAGTTAGCAATATTTAAATAGACTACAACCACATTATTATGCAAAAATTGAACCTCTTGTGCATCTTCTTTAGTAAAAGCAATGGGTTCTTCAATCCTCTGCCTCTTTGCTGGCCCTGTTGATCCATTGGCCTCCCCTTGTCGATATCCCCCAGCAATGGTATTGATGATCCAAGGCAGGGGTCGATCTTCCTATGGTTCATCCCTCTGAGGTGGCTCCAACTGTGGTAGTGCCCTTGGCCAATCATCCCTCCTTTCTAGTCGATGTCGCAGAAGTCAGTCCAACTGGTCTTGTTTGATAAGCTCCTTGATCTTATCTTGGAGCTAGATATGTTCTTCAGTATCATGATCATGATCATGATGATAAAGATCGTGCTTGTTGGGATTGCACTTGCTGGGATAAGTCCATATTCTCTCCGACCTTGGTACTTGCTCCTTTATTTCCATCGACACTTGGGTCTTTGGAGCATGCTAGGGAGAGTAGTTGTGAAATCTTCTAGAAGGAGAGTTCCATTGCATTCTCTGATCCGGGCTTCTTGGTCAACAAGCTCAAGGTCAAGTTCAAGTTTGTCTATGTTCTGGAGGAGTTCTAGAATGCGGCCGAGCTTTACTCAACTTCTTAACAATTATGGGCTTGTTGGATTTGCCCACCTACCGCTCTCCTACGGCCTCATCATCCTTCAATCTGAAAGTCTCTTCTATCCAAGTGTAACCCTCAGCCTAGGCTAGCATGTCGATAAAGTTTCGATAGTATTTCTTCTCCAGGAAAAAAAGAAGATCAATATTCTGAAGGCCATCCTTCAGTGCGGCTATAATAATAAACTAATCTAAGTTTTAGACCTCCAATACAGTAGTATTAAAATGGCTGATGTAAGCTTGGATGAACTCCCCTTCCTTCTGCTTGATATTAATGAGGGAGTCCGAACCTTATCTCTGACATCGGCTGCTGATGAAATGAGCTACAAATTGGTAGCTCATTTAGTCAATAAAATAGATGGTACTCGATTTGAGGCTCGAATATTAATTTCTTACTACTCCCTCTAGGGTAGAAGAGAAAGCTTGGCATAGAATGGCATCCGATGTGCCATGGAACAACAACATTATTTGGAAGGCTTCAAGATGGTCGATGGGGTTTGAGGTTCTATCATAACTCTCAAACTAGGAGAGTATGAAGTTTCGTGGGAGTGGCACCTGCATGATCTAGGCAATGAAGGGTGGATCGATGCAGATGTTGTCATTGCGAGCAGGGGCCATGTGGTAGAGTTTCTTAATTCACTAGTTTATTTTTTGAAGCTTTTGATCGAGAATATCATCTTGATTATAAATCTCAAAGTATGGCTAGCTGAAGGGTGGCTAAGACTTTTCAAAAGTGGAATCATGGTCGGAACAGGGACTCTTTGCTCTTTACTTCCCCTTTCTAGGGGTTATGAGTCAGCTTGTCCAGGTGGGTCTTTCTTGCATCGGATTTTGATGCTTCGATGATGATTTTTTCAGTTAAGTTGGTACTGGAGCTTGCTGCATGGCCTACACTACTTCAGTGAAGTCGCTAACCTACTGCATCAACAGGTTAAACTATTCTAGATCCACCGTTGCTACTGGTAGAGGAGGTTGGGATGCTGGTGATGAGGTCAGAGTAGGTTGATCTGGGTGGGATTTATCGATAGAGGCGGTGGATCACCAAGAAGGAGCTTTCCTAGATGGCATCTTGCTATCACAAAAGAAAGATTAGAGGAAAAAGAGTTTAAGAGTTGGAGAAGGGAGGAAGAAGATGAACATGATTGAGTACTCTATTAAGAATAAGAGCTCAGAGGCCTTTCCTCTAGCACCAATCTTGTTGGTGTAGAAAATAGTTGGACATTGGAGTTTTCTAGAGCTAGAGAAGACAAGGTCATCGATGAGACTAGTAAGATGAAGTTCCGATAGAAGGTGGGTGGCTCTGATAGGACCCTCCAACGGTTAAGATAGTTTTTTGTCCAACAAGAATGAAGTAGTCAAGAAAATTAGGATAGAGAGGAGAGCTTAGAGAGGAAGACATATCGGAGGGTCCTTTTTATAGGCAGAGCTCATAGCAAAATAATAGTGATAGCCATAATAGAATATCAGTAGGCCGTTCAGGCCACTAAGAGTTTGTTATGAAGAGTGGGCTATCATTTGTCGCTACTTGTAGGTAATTGGGTTTCATTTGTTGGAGTTCGGATAAGAAGCCAGAGACTTCTGTGCCTGATAGTAAGCTACCCACATTGAGGATGGAGAACTCGAAACTAGACTGGCTGAACTTGAAGGTCAACTTCCAAGTAGCAGATGGCAGACTAGCGATTGGATTTTAAGCTAGGTTTTTGTTGGTGCTACCTTTGATAGCTTTTAGGAGCTTGGTCGAGATAGTAGAAATCCAAGATCGACTAGAAGCCAGAATGGGTGAGTGCTAAGACCTAGGACTTCTTGTTGGTACTATTCTAACTACTTTCTAAATGCTTTCAAAAGTTCGGCCGCCCTTAAGTTCGACTGAAGGTAGATATCAACATTGTTTTGGTGGACTAAAGATTGGAAAGGATAGTGGATTCTTTGATCAGGACCACGATCTCACCCTCTAGAGGAAGTTCAAACTCATGTTGATGGTGAAGTCCTTTTGTTGACTCAAGGTCGTCCAGTCAAGATCCTTGGTATAGAAGTGCCAAGGTCTACAATTCGTAAGGTGGTGTAGAGGAACTTGGCTAGAGAGAAATTCGACTAGAGAGAAATTTGGCTTGAGAGGAATTCGATTAACTGGGGTCCTTAATATGAAGTTGGTGAAATCTACCATCTATGGTGAAAGAATTCAGCCAGCTTTAAAGTCGGCCACCAGACAAGGTCAGGCTGTACTGGGATTCAATACTTGATAAAGTCCTGCTATCTATCTTGAGCCAAAGATCAGAATTAGTTGAATGGTAATCCTTTTCACTATTCAAGTTCATCAAACCGAAGTTCATCATGCCTTTGACAAGTTTTGCAGTCATTGGAAGAGAGCTAATGATTGTTGTTGAGAAGATTGTCTGACATACAAGGGTTGAAGGTCATCCTTCCAGAATTCAACTAGAATAGGGAAGCTATTTAGTTGAAGCTTGGACCCAAATGCCACTACTCCAAGTCAGGCAATCCATCGAATTTTGGCGGAAGCTATTTTACCCCCAACATTTCCAAAATTTTTCTCACCTACCATTTTAATTGAGATAAAATAAGATCTAAATTTATTTCCCATTTCCATCCACTCATATACCTTATATATCACAAAATTTTTAAAATAATATGCTTTGACATGTGTTATATGCATGCGAAAAGTACATCAAATTCATAATCATTCATTTGGCGACTTTATAATTAATCGATCAACTAAGTTTGGCAACAAATGCTTGAGTTCTTCTAAACCCCTTGTGCTACAGAATAGAGAATTATTCGTGCATATATAATGGGAGCTGCATAGCATTATTCTTTTTTTAAATAATTCTTGATACTTTAAAGAGGATGCATTTGATATCTTGATAATGCACATGCTAACACATCTTGATAATGCACATGCTAACCCGTCCAAGATGGAGGATCCAATACTTGCTCCATTGGTTTCAACACATGATGCTCCATTGGTCAAGCATGTGGTGAGAGTATAGTGAATACTCTCCAATTTGTCTAGTTAGAGTTCATTTATGAGGGTGAAATATGATTCATGGTCTTCTCCAATTTGTCCTCCTAATGGCTCTCCAATATGAATATTGATCTCATATACGGCCTAATGGTGAAGGATTTTTTATGGTTGGTGAGAGAAAATGGACTCAACTCTTAGATTATCAACTTTTTGCAAAAGGGTTGGCTGAAAGAATTCTCTTTATTTCAATCGAAGAGGCAATTATATGGATAGGTTGTGATGTGGATTGTCTTTTGGGCTGATGCTTAATGCTTCCTATAAGATTTTATTAGCTTTTCTGACCCAGACCTTCACCTTACTATCAAATCAATCAAGTGTGAAGGTTAGGTGTTCATCCTAAGGTTGCTTTATTTACATGAAAAGTTGCACGGGGTTGTTTTTCATACAGAGGTACCTTACATCTATTGAAAAATGTGTCCCAAAGTTAATCGTCAGCCTATTGACGATCGAGCTATAATGTATCTATAATTGATTCATTAATAAATAAAATATATTTTTAGTATTTTTCATCATAAAGTATTCATCTTCTAACGAACTCCATTATTGTGATGATGTTCTTAGGACTATTTAGCTTTGATAAAGAGAGGATTTATCGATTAGTCCTTAAATCTGTTCATAACCAAATGATAGGCTGTTAATAGGATGACAGCATCTATTGAGCATAGGTTGCTGTATGCCATATAGGTTGGTTGTCCTCTTAATCAAGAAGTGTGGAGACATTGGTATGGTATATAGGTGAGATGTATGGGTACATCATCATTGAACGTGACCAGCTTCAGAGCAGTTTGCTGTCGAGAATGTCTCTGATGGGATATAGGTATAAGTGTCCCTAAGATCTGAGATTATCTCAGTGACTTATAAGCAACTCACTGTGCTTTGGTACCAGACTAATTGAATTTCTAATTTAGTAATGGAAAACTTCTAGGCACAGTTAAGTACTTGCAAAGTCAAAGTGTAATCAAGAAGGAATTGACCACTCCAAGAGTTGGAGAAAAATATATCATTGTATTAAAATAGAAAAATCTTGGTTAGGATAATCCATCAAATAAATTTGGTATTTTGAAATACAATGTAGACAATCTGATCAAAGTTGATATTTGAGCTCTAAGGTATCCTACAAGCATTTTGATCAAGGGGATGAATTATATAGAAACTATATCTGCATGAGTTCTAAGGATGTTGCACTACACATTCGACCTATCTGATCGTCGGATACCATTGCTAGATGATTACTTTGATTGGTATAGAAATTTATTTCTATACTACTGACTTAGATTCGGACCTATGAGGTTATACACATTAGAGTTCATGATCCGATCGGATGGTTGATCAACGATTAAGAATCATTTTAGGATTAAACGATCAATACGATTGATGTTTAACCTAGCATAAGTGTTGCAGGGGGATCGATTAGTAATTTGATTGCTAATTAACTTAATTTGATTAAGCCAAAGGGCTTAGATTAAGTTTAATTAAATATATTATAACTAAATTTAGTTTCGGCTTGATTGGATCAAGTCCAATTAGCTTATTGGATAAGCCAAGTGCAAGAAAAAACTTGTCCTAATTCAACTAGGACTTGAGCCAACTCCATTTCCTAATTTGATTAGAAAATTAAATCAAAATTAAATCTAATTTAATTTAATTTAATTTAATTCTTAATTGGGTTAGAACCTAATTTAATTTGGTTGATTTGGTTTTGATTTAATTTGATTTGAGAAACCATGTTTGACCAAGTCTTAGATGGAATCCTAGTGAGACTAGGATTACACCTTGTGCCACCTTAGCCCTCCATGCCCCCCATGCCTATTTTATAGGAATTTTCCATGGAAATTCTCTTTCCCCTGATCTTCACTCATGCCTCCTCTCTCCCTCTCTTTCTCATATGGTAATTTGGTGGTTGACCAAGTCAAAAAAGGAAGTAAGTTTTGATCTAGGATTTTATGAGATAAAATCCTTATAAACTAAAACACCTCCTTCTAATTGTGTTGCCCACACCTTCTTTATTTTCTCTAAATTCCATAGTAAAAAAAGAAGTTTTTGCACCGCTATTTCTGGTCCATGGTAGGAAATAAGGTGGGGGCGCCCAAGAGTTGGGTGCCCCAACAACTTGCCATATTATGTCCTTTCCTTCTTTGAGTTTTTGACCAAACTTAGACTCTGCATATCTTTTTATTTAGGATGAGTTTTTGGCTAAAATTTTTGTGAAAAATAGACAATAAAGAGAGCTTTGAGGTGTGCAAAAATTAGGAAGAAAGAACCTATAGGCATTAGGATTCCATAGATATCAATCCAGGTGTCTAGGTTAGAGAAAAGAGAAGAAGAAGAGGATCTTCTTCTAGGGCTATTTTGATTTTCTCTTCTCCTTCGCCTTTTGAGATTTCTTTCAAAGAGTCTCAGATCTAAAGTCTCTCTTATTTCTTTTGATATTTTGGAGAGTCCATGTTTTGAAGAAGAAAGCATCGAATCGATCGTCGAAGAGATATCAGCACAGTACTAGCATGCTGTATTGATTTTCTGCATCAAGATCTCAGATCGTGTTCGTGGGCTCATGTGGATGACTCCTAGAGGCCGGATATGTGTATGGGTCATTACTTCATCTTCAAGCCTAGATCAGCAAGTTAGAATGTCTAACTTGCTCAGGTATCAGATCTAATCTGTTATTCTATAGCTACATTAGATGTAGTATTGTAGCATGTTGATGAGATCAACATGTTCATTTTTTCTTTATATTTTTTAATTTTTGATTTAATATCATACCTCGATCACATAATAAATTTTAGATCTAAAATATTTTTATATTTATTTAAATAAATATTTAATTTATTTAAGTCTTCCACTACATGATCTTGAAAAAGTTTCAAAATCTATCCGTGAAACCCTAGATCTGGTTCCTTCAATTGGTATCAGAGCCTAGATTCTTATTACATGATTTTCTTGAGCATATTTAGATTATTTTTTAGATTAGATCTAATTTATAATCTAATTATTAAATCTAAAATTAAAAGTTCAGATCTTATGAACTGTTATAAGGTTGTCCTGCTGTAAGGTTTATCCCTTATAGTGAAAAGGTTATCCTAGTTCATGATGATCTGTTTCTAATCATAAATTTATTAGATTTGATCTAATTTTATTTATAATTTAATAGATTTAAAATAATTTTAGATCTAAAAATAAAGTTTTTAGATTGTACGGACTATTATAAGATTGTACTGTTGTAAGGTTTACCCTTTATAGTAAAAAGGTTGTCCTAGTACATGCTGATCTAAAATATTGATCATAAAATTTTATATTAGATCTAAAAAATTTTATGATCTGATTAAAAGTATTTGAATATAATTTTAATAATTATAAATATATTAGATTTGATCTAAGTTGATTTATGATTGATTGGTGTTGAAACTATTTCAATTATATGAACGTATTTAGATTAGATCTAAAGTAGATTTATGTTTATGTTACTTGTATTTTGATTATGAATCAAACATGCAACTTGATTGTTAGAACCATATTATAAAAATATTTTATAAATATAAAAATTATTTTTGAAAAGTCGAACCCTAACCCTCAGTCTAAAACTTAATTAAGAATTAAGAAGTTGTTTGATCAGGATCTAAAATTATAAATTGAAGATCCTAAGACATGAATCATAACACATTGGGTTAAATGGGTTAGTGGAGATTAGGTCCATTAATTGGGTTAGACCTAGGGTTAGATTAAAAAATTTACTTAATTAAAGAATTGACAAAATCTAATCAATTATTGTCTTAGATTAGATCAAGAATTCTCTAGATTAATTACAATAGTTGTAGTTGGTCAAGTCCATGTCTTTAACGAGATCCAAGATGGACTTGATTCTTGGCTATGAGATCCAGCATGAACTATTAGGTTGATCTAATTGAAACTAATTAAACTAGTTGGTGTCTAATGTAAACCAGATCGGTGGTCTTTAATTGGCAGCCCGCTTACCTGGCCATTTTTTATGATATCTAAGGCAAGCTTTGGCAGACCCTCCCACTGATTGAATTTACCTAGCCTCTTGGTGAAATTATATTTTGATCAGATCACTTGACTATTCGAGCTGACCCATGTCAGCTAGGTAAATCAATGTGATTGGTTTAGGTACTCCTAGATCAGTCTATTAATGGTCTCCCTTAATCTAACTTGGTGAAGCTAGTGGGAAGATCATGATAAGTTGGTTCATCTGAACTTCTTCATCTAAATCAAATTAATTAAATCCTCTAAAATTATTAGGTCTATAAAATAAAATAGTTATGGTGATAATTAGATCATAGCCTCCCATTAAGTGGATAATAATGGGTCAATTAGTTGGATAATTATTGGAGGCCCATAGGCCGGGTGCTTATCTGCTAATGGAATTATCATTCATAATATGATTTCTTTGATGCATCTCTCTAAGTGATGGTTAGGTTGACCAACCATAGTTGGGCTTAATCATTCATTAGTTAGATGGATTAAGTATGATCATATTAATGGTTCGACCTAACCGAGATTTTCAGTGGAGGCCCTAGCTTACTGAAAAGATATTTGAGGCAAAATTAAAATATTAAAAATTATTTACAGAAATAATTAGTTATGAACCTACCCTTAGATGTATATGGGTTGACCAATCATAGTCGAGCTTGTGTGCAGTCTATGTGGATTCTAGTAACCACTAAAGAATTAGGATAATTCCTCGAATTGGAGGTATAGGCTATCAATTTTAATAAAATAGTGGAAGAAATCTTTTGATTAAAATCCAAATCTTTAGATTTAATGAATCAATTATTAATTAGACTTTTGGTTCTCCTTTATGTAGTTAAACACAAAGCATAATTATTTAATCACTGTTAGACAGCGATTAACTTATGGGATCCAACTTCGATAATAAGTATCGAAAGTTGAATGTTGTTCAGCAGCACAAAATGGTTCGTTCTGGGGCCCCTATGCCCAATTTAAACATAAAGTCCAAGAATAATCTAGATCGGGTAGAGTGATTCTATTGTAAAAAGCAAGGGCATTGGAAGAGGAATTATCCTCAGTGTCCTGATTCCCATGACCTCAACAAGCTGAATAAGAGAGATGAGCAAGTAGTTGCTAATCAACAATGTTATATGATAACATCTTATAATTTCTCTATTTGTAATACTTCTACTTGGGTATTAGATACCGGAAGTCCAGTCCATATTTGCAATACATTGCAAGGACTTCAAATTAGTAGAAGATTTGAGAATAATGAGCAATTCCTGAATATTAGAGATGGAAGGTCTGTTCTAATTCTAGCTATGAAAATAGTTCAACTTAGTCTCAATACTAATATCATTTCTTTAAATGAATGTCATTATTGTCCTTTCTTTTTGATGAATAAAATCTATATTATCTTTTTGGCCAAAGATGGTTATCATTTGTCTATAAAGAGAGATTATTGTGACATTATTATGAATAATATTATAATAATGCAAGGACAACAAAGAAATAATATTTATATTTTATCACAGTCTCTGAGTGTAATGTACACTTCTAGAAAATATCCTAGATTAGATAATATCTCTGATATCTACCTATGGCATTGTAGACTAGGTCACATTAATAGGAACAAGATAAATAGGTTGATCCAAAAGAGAATCCTCGAAATTGGTGATTGTGAATCATTTCCAACCTATGAGTTCTGTCTTCTTGAAAAAATGATCAAGTCACCTTTTACTGAAAAAGGTGAGAGAGCTACTGAGCTCTTAGGTCTAGTACATACTGATGTATGTGGAATAATGAGCATAAGTACCAGAGGTGGATATGTCTACTTCATCCTTTTAATAGATGATCTATCCAGATATGGATATATCTATCTGATGAAACATAAGTCAAATTCTTTTGAAATGTTCAAAAGATTCCAAAGTGAAGTAGAAAAATAAAATGAAAAGTGCATTAAAACTCTTCAATCAGATCGACGAGGTAAATATTTATCTAGTGAGTTCTTGACATATCTAGGAGAGAATGGGATTGTCTCATAGTAGACTCCTCCTGACACACCATAGCATAATGGTGTATTGAAAAGGAGAAATCGAACGTTATTGGACATGGTTCAATCTATGATGGGATTTGTTAGTCTGCTTGTTTCATTTTTAGGTTATGCTCTTGAGACTACATGTTATATATTGAACAATGTACCGAGTAAATCTGTTGTAAAGACTTCATATGAGATATGGACTGGGAGTAGGCCTACACTTTCTCACCTGCGGGTTTGGGATTTTTCAATCTATGTCAAACATTTGCATACAGATAAGCTTAGATCCCGGTTTGATAAGTGTGTGTTTATAGGATAACCCAAAGAAAGTAAGGGTTACTATTGCTACCATGCTGATGAACAAAAGGTATTCGTTAGCCTTACGGTAATCTTTTTGAAAAAGGAGTTTCTTGGTGAAAAAATTGTTGCCTCTAAGATTGAACTTGATGAAGTTCAATAGGTAGAAAAACCAACACCTATAGCTGATCTTGAGTCGGATTTGATTAGATCAGATCTAGAGCCTAGTGTACCTACACCATTAAAGCAATCTGGTAGAGTACCGCATCATCCGGATAAATACTATGGTTTCTTGGTCCAAGATGGTGATCCCATCGAACTCGATGAGAATGATGAGGATCCGATCACCTATATGGATGCTATACAGAGATCTGATTCTAAAAAATGGCTTGAGGCCATAAAATTTGAAATGAAATCTATGAAGGTCAACAATGTGTGGATATTGGTTGACCCATCTAAAGGGATTAAATCCATTGGATGTAAATAGGTCTTCAAAAGGAAAAGAGCCATAGACGAAAAGGTGGAGACCTATAAAGCCCGTCTGGTTGCCAAAGAATATCATCAATATTATGGTATTGACTATGACGAGATATTTTTTCTGTAGTAATGCTCAAATCCATTCAGATTATGCTTGCGATTGCTACCCATCTGAACTATGAGATCTAATAGATGGATGTGAAAATAGCTTTCTGAATGAAGAGTTGACTGAAGAGGTGTATATGATACAATCTGAGGGATTCACATCCATAGATAAGTTCAAGGTGTGTAGGCTTCAGAGATCCATTTATGGACTGAAGCAAACATCTCAAAGTTGGAACATGCATTTTGATAAAGTGATCAAAATGTATGGCTTCATTAAGAATGGAGAAGAATCCTATATTTACAAATGGGCAAATGGTCCAGCAGTAGTGTTCCTTGTCTTGTATGTAGATGACAATCTCTTAATCGGGAATGATATCCCTGTGCTATAGGAAATAAAAGTCTGGTTGTCATCACAATTCTCCATGAAGGACTTGGGTGAAGCATCCTACATCCTAGGGATGAAGATCTATAGGGATAGATCTAAAAGAATGCTTGGGTTATCCTAGTCTACGTACATAGATACTATGTTGAAAAGGTTCAGCATGGAGAATTCTAAAAAGGGCAATCTTCCAATAGGCTATAAAATTTTTCTCTAAGAAGGATTGTTCGACAACTCTTGAAGAGAGAGATCGTATGAGTAGAATTTCATATGCTTCGGTAGTGGAATCTATCATGTATACCATGATATGTACGAGATCCGACGTGGCATACTCACTAGGAGTAGTGAGTAGATACCAATCAGACCCTGAAGAAAATCACTGAAAAGTGGTTAAAACCATCTTTAGTATTTAAGAAATACTAAAGACCAATAATTGGTATATGGCAAGTCAAATCTGGAACTTATGGGATTTACAGACTCCAGCTTTCAATCTGACCAAGATGACAGCAGAAGCATGTCAAGATATATCTTTACTTTAAATGGTGGAGCTATCTACTGAAAGAGTTCTAAGTAGCATATTGTGGCAGACTCTATTTGTGAAGCAGAGTACATCGCAGCATCAAATTCTATGAAGGAAGCTGTGTGGTTGAGGAAGTTTATTACCAAGCTTGGAGTAGCATATTTTCTAGATGGTCTAGTCCTGTTCTACTACGACAGCACTGGTGCCATAGCTTTGGCGAAGGAACCAAAGGCATACCAGTAGACGAAGCACATCCTACGCTGCTTCCACCTGATTTGGAAGATCGTGGATAGAGGTGACATCGACCTTCAGAAGAGCGATGAAATGGAGAACCTGGCCGATCCCTTCTCTAAAGCCTTTGCAATAAAGGAGTTCAACAATCACAAGTCAAAGATAGGTATTAGAAACTATGCCGAGTGGCTTTAGGATAAGTAGGAGTTGTTGGAAAATATGGCAGAAAGCCAAGCATCAGCCTATTGATGATTGAGCTACATTGTATCTATAATTGATTCATTAATAAATAAAATATATTTTTGACATCTTTCATCATAAAGTATTTATCTTCTAATGAACTTCATTATTGTGATAAAGTTCTTAGGACTATTTAGCTTCGATAAAGAGAGAATATATCGATTAGGACTATTGTGAATGGGGCAACTATGGTTTGGATTTAACTGCATAAAGGAGAACCAAAAAGTCTAATTAGTACTTGATTCATTAAATCTAAAGATTTGAATTTTAATCAAAAGGTTCTTTCACTATTTTATTCGAACTAATAGTCTCTACCTTCAATTCGAGAAATTATCCTAATTTCTTAGTGGGTACTAGAATCCACATAGACTGCATATAAGCCTAACTATTGTTGGTCAACCCACGTACATCTAAGGATAGGTTGATAATCAATTAATTCTCCAAATAATTTTTAGTAATTTAATTTTATCCTAGGTATCTTTTCAGAAGGCTAGGGCCTCTATTAAAAGTCTCGGTTAGGTCCAACCATTAACATGATCATACTGAAGGAAAAAACCTAATTTTTCAGATTAGGTTCGTTCGGATCTGATTGGATCAAGAGAGATATTTTAAAAAAAAATTTCTTAAATCCAGATTAGATCTAAGACTTTCTAGATCTGATATTATTAATCTAATAAAATAAAATAAAATAAAATAAAGAATAAATTAAATCTAATTTAATTTACCTTGTTGAGGGTAATCTGATTACCTTATGATGATCCTGATGTCTGCTTGAGGTTCTAGATCTTGCCATGCAAGTGCCTGGCCTCTATCAGTATCCACTTGGATAGGATCTGAGATCTTCTTCTTCTTTATCACCTCTCCAAAAATTAGATCTGAATCTGATTTTGAAGATCTTCAAAACTTCTTTCGAAGATGTGAGTTGTCTCTTGCAACAGTGCTACCTTCCTCCTTTTCCTATCGCCTTTCTCTTGCTTGGATCGTACCAAACTTGCACCCAAAAATTCATGGGCATGGGTAGGAGAGAGAACACCTAAAGATGGCATGGAGAAGGGAGAGGGGCAGTCTTGTGGCATGGGCAATGGGTCATGCTTTTTTAATCTTGGCGTAGATAGGGTTTTTATAGACCCTGTTGTGCCATGTAGTGCCACATTATCCTGATCAATCACGACCTTTTATGCTATCAGATCTAAATCTGACTGATGGGATGACATCATCTGATTCAATTGGATGAGAGCCCTTTTGACTGATTCTTAGATGGCACTAAGACTGCTCAAAGACAAGTCTTTGATGCCACCTAGGTAGAAACCCTGAAGCAACTGGAGTCCCATCTGTATGGGACTCTAGATGCTTTATCTATGGGTGCACACCTCCCTAGGAATGCACCCCTTATCCATCTGCCTTTAGCAGGTGGACTAGTCCAAAAATTCTCTCCTATAGGTGCATGACACATGGACAGATGTTTAAGTGTCAAAGGTCAATGTTTGACCAAATGTCTGAAATAGGATTTAGCAGATGATGGAAAATGGCAGATGTTGTCTCAAATTTATCTCATAAATTAAGACAATCCTTTTCTGATCTAGACAAGCTCCAGTCAAACCAAGTAAAGGTACTTGAGTGAGTCTAAATATATTTGGCTTAGTCGAGACAAACTTTAATGATAATTAAAAGAGAACACTAGGCTCAATTATGTGCTAGCACGATTTTCTTGAACCTAATTGAATCTAATTCAAATCAATTGAACTGGATTAGTCCAACCGATGATAACCAAATCGAAATCATTATTTGTGTGACCTAGTTAGGTTCAATTCTATATGGTAATGAGATAGTCACGATCTCTATCATCGACATCATTGAAACACTTTCTGATGGATCAGAACTTTTCTGATTTGGACAACTAGTATGATTGATCATCTAAATCATTTTAATTGCTCTTAGAATCCATCAGTGACACCTAGTAGCATATGGTGGCAACCCATCAAAACTAAAAATGAACCTCTCAATGTTGTTATCTATGTGATTAAGTTATTCTATCTTGAGCTCTGACAAGATTAGGGTTAAGATAATCTTGTCAAACCCTAATATCCGTCATATGATTAATCATTCGATTCAAGTCCAACGTGAAAACCTTAATAAAAACTCTTTCTATTATTTCACTCTGCCATGGCCATGGGCTTATGGACTTGATTCTCATGATCATCATAGGGCTACTCCTCATCTACCAAGGTAGATATATTCTCTATTGGTGCAATCTAATTCCTATAATGAACATGCTATAGCCAACATACACCTTAGGATTTCAAATTGCTAGGAGACCGTGTAATGGTGTAGTCAAACTATAACACCCTCAAGGTGAACTGCTGATGCACCATAGATCAAAGAACTAGACACATAATTATAGCTTCGAGCTAGTCATCGATGAGAAGGTAGACTTCCTAATAACTGGTCGAGGTAGTCACGCTCAGTGCCCTCATTCTATAACGAGTATCTGTACTCTCGCTCTGGTGTCTCTACATCGTAGACTCAAGACTCATCTACTATAAAGAAGTGATTGTACACCAACCTTCCGGATCAATCACCATCATCATAATGATCCTACGATCAGGAGCATTTTATGAGTTAATAATGAAAATTCATGTCTTAAATTTTCAACTCTTAAAAATAAGAACTATCATTGCCATTAACTCAAGGGATGTATCACAAACACTAAATATACATTATGATAGAAAATAATCTATTTTATTATTTATAGTCAAAATTATAATTTTGTTCTTAGAAGTATATAACAAGTGTCAGCCAACTCTGGCTTCTAGGGCACACATATCAAACAAACTCTCACTTGACCTAAAGCCAATTGGCTACAAATCTAAGTCCCATCTTCTCAAGGTGGGTTTCGATCTTCTGCTGGCTCAATAGCTTTGTAAGTGGGTCTGCTGCATTGTCTACAGAGTCGACTCTCTTGACCTCGACGTATCCTTTCTCGGGGTAATCGCGGATGAGGTGGTATTGCCACTCGATGTGTTTGGATTTTTTATGAGACTTCGGCTTCTTAGCAAGGGCTATGGCACCATTATTATCGCAATATAGAGGAATGGCATCACTCCGATCTCTATGGTAAACTTTTTGTACCAAAATGCCTCCTTCGTAGCTTCGGACATAGCGATATATTCTGCTTTCATGGTGGAATCTGCTATTACTGTCTGTTTGGAACTCTTTCAATTGACAGCACCACCATTACACACAAATAGATTTTTAGATGTCAACTTTCGATCATCTATATCAGACATAAAATCTGAGTCTATATACCCTTGGACTTTGAGTTCTCGATTACCAAAAACCAAGAATATATCCTTAGTTCTTCTTAAGTACTTGAAATACATTTCACAGAAGTTCAGTGTTCTTCTCCTGGATTTGACTGATATCTGCTTGTGACACTCACAGCATGGGCTATATCAAGTCGTGTACATAACATGGCATACATGAGGCTTCAATTGCAGAAGCATAAGAGATCTTGCTCATGTGTTCAATCTCCTCTAGTGTGTTGGGACACATTTTCTTGAAGAGATGAATGCCATGTCTGAAGGGTACCAATCCCCTCTTGGAGTTTTTCATGCTAAACCTCTTTAACACTTCCTCTATGTACATCTTCTATGAAAGACCTAGCATCCTGTTAGGTCTATCTCTATAGGCTTTGATTCTAAAAATGAATGATGCTTCTCCTAGGTCTTTCATGGAGAATTTTTAAGATAACCATATTTTAATTATGGTCAACATGGGAATATCATTCCCAATAAGGAGGGTATCATCCACGTACATATGAGGAAGTCAATAGCGCTCCTACTGATCCTTTTGAAAATACATTATTCCTCCTCATTTTTGATGAAACCAAATAATTTGATCACATTATTAAAATGAGTATTCCAGCTTTGAGATGCTTGCTTAAGTCCATATATGGACCTTTGTAGCTTACATACTTTATGATCAATATCACTGGATGTGAAATCTAGTGACTGTTTCATATAAATATCTTCCTCAAGATATCCATTTAAGAATGTCATTTTTACGTTCATTTGTCATATTTCATAATCAAAATAGACTGCAACAGCAAGCAATATGCGAATGAATTTAAGCATGGCTACTGACGAAAAGGTATCCTGATATTCAATGCCTTCATGCTAACTATAATCTTTTGCCAGTAATCTAGCTTTGAATGTCTCTACATTCTCATTTGCACCAATCTTTCTCTTGTAGATCTATTTACACCCAATAGGTACTATACATTCTGGTGGATCTACCATGGTCTAGACTTGATTTAAGTACATCGAATCAATTTCAGACTTTATTACCTCTAACCATTTCTCAGAGTCGATATCTGATATTGCCTCGTTATAGATTTTGGGATCATCAACATAAACTCCATTACCTATAAGGAATATTTTTTCTACTTTCTCTGAAATAGTACCTAAGTACCTCTCAGGGGGATGAAAAACCCTTTCCAATCTATGAGGTGGAGGAGGTAGTGATTGTATTGGCTCAACCTGATTTGGTTCCAAAGGATCCTTAGCTCTTTGCTATTGGGAGACTTTCTCCTCTAGCTTGATCTGCTTTCTAATGCCGCCATCTTGAATAAATTATTTTTCAAAAAAGATGGCATGTCGACTCACAATCATATTGTGATCTTTTGGAATGTAGAAATAATATCCTAATGACTCTTTAAAATATCCTATAAATCAAGCTCTAAAGGATCTATAGTCTAACTTATCCATTTGTTATCTTTTGACATGAGCCGAACAACCCCAAATCTGAGATGACTTGGACTTGGTTTCTTGCCATGCCATATCTCATACGGTATGGTAGGAATGGTTTTAGAAGGAATCCTATTCAGTAAATATATAGCAATTAATAAATTATGTCCCCAAAGAAAATCAGGAAGGTCTGTGAAGCTCATCATGGATCAGACCATATCTAATAGGGTTCAATTCCTTCGTTCTGAAATCTCGTTGAGTTGGGATATTCCAGGTGGAGTTCATTAAGAGACTATTTCATTCTACTTGAGATAGTTCAAGAATTTTCGACTAAGGTATTCACCTTCTCGATCTGATCAAAGAACCTTAATAGATTTTTTGATTTGCTTTTCTACTTCATGTCTGAATTCTTTAAGCTTTTCAAAGACTTCAGACTTGTGTCTCATAAGATGCACATACCCATACCAAGATAAATCATCGACGAAGATTATGAAGTAGACAAAATTTCCTCTAGTCGATACATCAAATGGGTCGCACACATCAGTATGTACTAGGACAAGTAAATCTGTGGCCCTTTCTCCATATCCCACAAAAGAGAGTTTAGTCATTTTGCCATGAAGACATGATTCACAAATTGGATATGACTCGGAAGTTAATTGACTCAATAGCTTGATTTTCTCTAATTTGTTAACCCTATCTTCTGCTATATGACCTAGTCTAAGGTGCCATAGATACCTATCATTTTGACTATCCCTGGGTCATTTTGATTTTATGGCATCACATTTTGCTCGATACTAAAAATAGATACATTAATATATAACTAGTAAAGATCGCTAATAAGGAAACTACTTGCAATTTTATTTCTCTCATAAAGAATGTTACAATGGTCCTTAAGAAAACTAATTACATAGCCTTCTAGTGCTAAGCATAAAAAAGAAATCAAATTCCTGCTTGCTGTAGGCACATAATAACAATCCTTAAGTACTAAATCTAAACCAGATGGTAGTCGAAGAGGGTAGGTTTCTATGGCCATAGCAGCAACCCTTGCTTCATTTCCAACGTGTAGGATCATCTCACCATCCCTCAACCTCCTGCTATCCTCAAGACCCTGCATGGAAGTGCATAAATGAGCACTAGAACCAGAGTCAAGCACCCAACTAGATGCAGAAGAAATCATAAGGTTAGATTCAGTAACGAGCATACCTCCAGAAGGACCTGCCTCCTTCTTATTCTTTAGGGTGGCCAGGTATGTAGGACAGTTCTGCTTTCTATGGCCGTCGGTGTTGCAATGAAAAAAATTTTCTTTGTTAGTGGCCTTCTTCTTCAGCTCTGCCTTCTTTTTCTTTCCTCCTTTTACCTTCTATCTTTTCACAGACTTCTTCTTCTTTCTAAAAGACTTTCTCTTAGAAGACGTCTATTCTATAGCAAATACTGAGCCTTTAGAATCTTTCATTGAAAGCTTAGCAGTAACCAGCACATTCACAAGTTCGGCCAGAGTATTTTGAAGTTTATGCATATGGTAGTTCATGATGAATTGCCCATATGCATCATTCAAGAACTACAAAATTATATCATTCTGCAGATCCAGGTCCAACTTCACTTCGAGCTTCTCAAGCTCTTCTAAGTCTTTGATCATCATTAGACAATGATTTTGGACTAACTACCCATCACACATTTTAGCCTTGAATAATCATTTTATGATCTGATATTTGGCTGCGTGACTCTGTTCACCAAACATTTCTTGTAGGTGAGCCAACATTTGGCGAGCAATCTTGATATCTTCATGTTGGCGTTGAAGCTCATCAGACATCGAGCCCAACATATAGTATCTGGCCTTGTTATCTTCGTCCGTCCAACTATCAAGAGATGCTCTCTATTCAGCAGATGGAAGAGCTAGTAAGGTTGGGGGATCCTGATCCAATATATGAGTTAACTTCTCAGAATCCAAAATAATTTTGAAATTTTAGAGCCAATTCTTGTAATTAGGTTTGATCAATCTATGGGTGTCCAGGATACGAGCTAGTGGGTTGGATGTAGACATTTTAATTTTTCTTGTAGAGAGTCAATGTTTCTAGTTAGATATTATAATTAAGACTTGATCAATTTATTTAAAGATTTAATTTCTAAATAAATTAACTTCCACTATTTTTTTGAATTTCTACACTCCCTCTATAGAGATGCAAAAATCTCCATGATTATAGATTTCTAATGGATGGTGCAGTCCCACCAACTGATTCATCACCTCATCTAATAGTTATTGATGATGGATTAGCCAATAAGTGGATAACTCTTGTTCAATGAATCTCTAATCATGGTGCACCCAAACTTGAACTCTAATTCATGAATCTCATCATGTCTGAAATATTGATCCACTCCTTAGCTATGTCAGATCCATCATTTGCATAGATTGGATTCCTAATTGGGTCTCTCACCGTATCTGGAATATTGAGCCCAATTTATCATCCATCCCGTAGCATCCAATGCCTAATAGACATGGTTGTATCTTTTCAGTTCAACTGAACTACTGTGACCAGTCGAGAACAATCAACCTCCGGAAGGGTCCGCATATCTACAATGGTGGAAGATCTTAGACTTAATCTTTTCTTAGGAAGATTTGATTTAGGTCTCTTTAAACTTGATTTACAATAGTCATAACAATTATGACTAACCTAGCGGCATGGGTTTGCTTGGATTGTTAACCATCTTAGATCAGGACTGGATCGACAAATATGGTTAGATAAGTAAGATCGGTGGAAGGGACATGGCATTAACTTGACAAGAACGCATTCAAATCGAGTAGCTCCTAATTAAAAACTAGTCGATCGTAACTGCCAGACTTACCTTAGACACCAAATTATTGAGCCAGAATCAATCAGATTAGTCTACAATACAGACTCTAACCACTGAGTCTAATTAGGTCTTAGCTTGATCGATCACTTATGTGATTCGATCTTGACCCAGACTTAATCCTATTAGGCTGGTCAATTTAAGCACTCTTGATTCCATCTAATGAACTGTTGATTTAGTTTGATCAACTGCTAGACCTAATTAGGCTACCCAAGCTCGAATCTAATTTTATAAATATATCTTAAATCTAAAAATTTTTAACTTTTAGACTTAATATATTTTATAATATTAATTTTTAATTAAGTTTAGGGTTCACAAACAAAATATGTAAATAAAATCCTAGGATTTTAGGATCTAAGATTTTTCAGAAAATAAATTTTAGGTTTCTGATTAAGGACGAACGTGCAGTACCCCTATACATTATAAGAACAACCCATCAAATGAAAGGAGAGGGCATTTAAACCCTACTTTATTCTTACAATCAGATAATCAAGGAGAACGTCTTAATCAAAAATATGAGGAACTATAAAATTAGTTAGATCTACATTATATATCTCATATATAAAAAATTGATCTAACTATAAACATATTTTGCATACATCTTCATGTATCATATCATGCATATTTCAAATCTAAATTATCTTATAATTATCTAAAAAATTAAATTTAAATTAATTATATCAAATTAAAATCTATTCTAGATAATTATGTAGAGCTATTCTACAACTTGTCTAAACATGCATTCATCATATCTCATATGAATAAAAATTAAATAATTTTATTTTTTATTTTTTAGATCTTATTATAATATTTATAATATCAAAAAATAGTAAATAAATAAATCTAAAAAAAATTATAAGTAATTAAATTAAATTATGATCATGCTAGACTATACATAGAATAATTTTATTCTACAACTAGTCATGCATCTTGTACAACTTAGATATAAATTATTTAATTTTTTTATTTATAATTTTAGATCTAATCATATCTAGTGTGACATCTAAAATTATTAAATTATCAGATCAAAATTAAAATAAAATCAGATCTAATGAAAAATGCAACCTGGCTTTGATACCAGTTGAAGGAAAAAACCTAGTTTTTTGGATCAAGTTCATTCAGATCTGATTGGATCAAGAGAGATATTTTTAAAAAAAAATTTTAAATCTAGATCAGATCTAAGACTTTCCAAATTTAATATTATTAATCTAATAAAAAAATAAAGTAAAATAAAAGAAAATTAAATCTATTTTAATTTATCTTATTGAGGGTAATCTAATTATCCTATGATGATCCTGATGTCTGCCTGAGGTTCTAGATCTAGCCACACAAGTGCTTGGCCTCTATCGGTATCCACTTGGGTAGGATCTAAAGATCTTCTCCTTCTTTATCACTTTTTTAAAAATTAGATCTAGATCTAATTTTGAAGATCTTCAAAACTCCTTTCGAAAATGTGAGTTGTCTCTTGTAGCAGTGCTGCCTTCTTCCTTTTTCTATTGCCTTTCTCTTGCTTGGATAGCACCAAACTTGTGCCCAAAAATTCTTAGGCATAGGTAGGAGAGAGAACACCTGAAGATGGCATGGAGGAGGGAGAGGGGCAGCCTTGTGGCATGGGCAATGGGTCAAGCTTTTTTAATCTTGGTGCAGATAGGGTTTTTATAGACATGTTGTGCCATGCAGTACCACATCATCCCAGCCAATCATGGCCTTTTGTGCAATCGGATCTAAATCTAATTGATGGGATGACATCATCTGATCCAATCAGATGAGAGCCCCTCTGAATCATCCTTAGATGGTGCCAAGATTGGTCAAAGACAAGTCTTTGATGCCACCTAGCTAGAAACCCCAAGGCAACTGGAGTCCCATCTGTATGGGACTCCAAATGCTTTATCCATGGGCACACGCCTCCCTGGGTGTGTACCCCTTATCCATCTATCTTTTAGTTGATGGACTGGTCCAAAAATTCTCTCCTATGGGTGCATGACATATTGGCAGATGTCTAAGTGTCAAAGATCAATGTTTAACCAAATGTTCGAAATAGGATTTAGTGGGTGATGGAAAATGGCAGATGTTGTCTTAAATTTATCTCATAAATTAAGATAACCCTTTTCTAACCTGAATAAGCTCTAATCAGACCAAGTAAAGATACTTGAGTGAGTCCAAATATATTTGGCTTAGTCGAGATAAACTTTAATGATAATTAAAGGAGAACGTTAAGCTCAATCATGTGCTAGCACGATTTTCTTGAACCTAATTGGATCTAATTCAAATCAATTGAACTGGGTTAGTCTAATTGATGATATCTAGATCAAAACCCTTATTTGTGTAATCTAATTAGGTTCAATCCCATATGATAATGAGATATGTCGCAATCTCTATCATCGACATCATCAAAAGTTATCATCGACATCATCAAAATACCTTTTGATGGATCAGAACTTTTTTGATTCAGACAACTAGTATGATTGATCATCTAAATCATTCTAATTGCTCTCAGAATTCATCAGTGACACCTAGCAGCATATGGTGGCAACCCATCAAAATTGAAAATGAACCTCTCGATGCAGTTACCTGTGTGATTAAGTTCTTCTATCTTGAGCTCCGACAGGATTAGGGTTAAGGTAATCTCATCAAACCCTAATATCCATCATATGATTAATCATTCGATTCAAGTCCAATATGAAAATCTTAATAGAAACTCTTTCTATTATTTTACTCTACCATGGCCATGGGCTTATAGACTTGATTCTCATGATCATCATAGGACTACTCCTCATCTATCGAGGTAGATAGATTCTCTATTGGTGTAATCCAATTCCTACAATGAACATGCTATAGCCAACATACACCTCAGGGTTTCGAATGGCTAGGAGACCGAGTCATGGTGTTGTCAAACTATAACACCATCAAGAAGAATTGCCGATGCACCATAGGTCAAAGAACTAGACACACAACTATAGCTTCGAGCCAGTCATCGACGAGAAGGTAGACTTCCTAATGACTGCTCGTGGCAGTCATGCTCAGTACCCTCATTCTCTAATGAGTATCTGTACTCTCGCTCTGGTGTCTCTACACCATAGACTCAAGACTCATCTACTATAAGAAAGTGATTGTATACTAATCTTTCAGATCAATCACCATCCTCATGATGATCGTACGGTCAGGAGCATTTTATGAGTTAATAATAAAAATTCATGTCTTAAATTTTCAACTCTTGAAAATAAGAACTATCATTGCCATTAACTCAAGGGATGTATCACAGACACTAAATACACACTGTGATAGAAAATAATCTATTTTATTATTTATAGTCAAAATTATAATTTTGCCCTTAGAAGTGTATAACAAGTGTCAGCCAATTCTGGCTTCTAGGGCATACATATTTGATACATATATGGTCCATCTAACTAATGAATAATTAAGCCCAACTATGGTCGGTCAACATAATCACCATTTGAAGAGATGCAATCAAGAAATCATATTATGAATGATAATTTTATTAGCAGATAAGCACCAGGCCCATAGGCCTCCAATGATTATCCAACTAATGGACCCATTATCATCTACTTAATAGGAGGCTATGATCTAGTGATCATCATAACTCTTTCATTTTAAGGACCTAATAATTTTAGAGAATTTTAATTTAAGAAAGAGAGAAGGCCAGATGAACCAGCTTATCATGATCCTTCCACTAGCTTCAGCAAGTCAACCTAGGGGAGACCATTAATAGGCTAGTCAAGGAGCACCTAAATTAGTCACACTAATTTACCTAACTGACATGGGTCAGCTCGAATAGTCAAGTAATCTAATCAAAATATAATTTCACCAAGAGGTCAGATAAGTTCGATCAGTAGGAGGGTCTACCAAAGCTTGTCTTAGACACCATCAAAAATGGCTAGGTAAGCAAGCTGCTAATTAATGACCACAGATCTAGTTTATCTTAGACATCAACTGATTTAATTAGTCTTGATTAGATCAACCTAATAGTTCATGCTAAACTATCTAGCCAAGAATCAAGTAAATCTTGGGTCTTGTTAAAGACATGAACTTGACCAACTACAACTATTGTAATTGATCTAGAGAATTCTTAACTTAATTTAAGACAACAATTGATTAGATTTAGTCAATTCTCTAATTAAGTTCATTCTTTAATGTAACCTTAGCTCTAACCCAATTAATGAACCTAATCCCCACTAACTCATTTAACCCAATGTGTTATGATTTGTGTCTTAGGATTTTTAATTCATAATCCTAGATCCTAATCAAACAACTTCTTAATTCTTAATTAAGTTTTGGACTGAGGGTTGGTGTTTGGCTTTTTAAGATTAATTTTTATATTTATAAAATATTTTATTACATGGTTCTATTAATCAAATTACATGTTTGATTCATAATCAATATGCAAGTAGGATAAGCATGAAACTACTTTAGATCTAATTTAAACAGGTTCATGTAATTGAAATAGTTTCAACTAGAATCAATCATAAATTATCTTAGATCAAATCTAACATATTTATGATGATTAAAATTAGATTAAAATATTTTTAAGTAGATCATAAAATTTTTTAGATCTAATTTAAAATTTTATGATCAATATTTTAGATCAGCACGTACTAGGACAACATCTCCACTATAAGGGATAAACCTTACAGCAGGACAACCTTATAGCAGTCCATGCAATCTAAATATTTTTATTTTTATATTTAAAATTATTTTAAATCTAATAAATCATAAATAAAATTAGATCATATCTAATAAATTTATAATAAAAAGTAGATCAACATGAACTAGGACAACCTCTCCACTATAAGGGGTAAACCTTACAGCAGGACATCCTTATAGCAGTTCGTGTGATCAAAATTTTTAATTTTAGATTTAATAATGAGATTATAAATTGGATATAATTTAAGAAATAATCTAAACATACATACATAATCATATAATAATCAACCTAGGCTCTGATACCAATTGTGGGAACTAGATCTAGGATTTTAGGGATAGATCTTAAAACTATTTCAAGATCAGATAGCGCAAGACTTAAATAAATTAATATTTATTTATAAAACTAAAGAATATCCTAGATCTAAGATCTTATTAAATGATTATGGTATGGGATTAAATTAGAAATTAAAAATATAAATAAAGAAAAATAAGTGTTGATCATATCAACATAGATCTACACTAGATCAGAATCATATAAGTAATAGAAGATTAGATCTTTGTTACCTCTACAAGTTAGATGTTCAAACTTGCTGATCCAGGCTTGAGGATGATGTTGCAAGCCATACATATTTTTGGTCTCTTGGAATCATCCACACGAGCTCATGAATCACGATCAAAAGTTCTGATGCAGGAAATCGGTACAGTATGCTAGTACTATGCTGATCCTTTTTTGATGGTCGATCTGGAACCACCTTCTTCAAATCTTGGACTCTATAATTTTCAAAAGGAAGGAAAAGATATTTTGAACCTGAGCCACCTCTCAAAAGTCTTTAAAGAAGGAGGAAGAGATCAAAGAAAAACCCTAGAAGAAAAATCCTTCTTCTTGTTGTTTTCTCTCACCTAGACACCTAGATTGGTGTCAATGAAATCCCTATGCCCAAATATTCTTTCTACTTGATTTTTACATACCTCAAAGATCTCTTAATAATTTGGAATCTACAAAAAAATCAACCCGAAATTCATTTTAAATATTGAGATATGCAAGAATCTTATCTAGGTCAAACACCTAGATAAGGTAGGTCCAAAATAGGCAACTAGTTGGGGCACCCAACACTTGGGCGCCCCCTCCTTTCTTTATGTTGTGGACCACCAAGAAAAAGTGCATAAAATTCTCCCCTTTCCAATTAAAAAATGAGAGAAAAATCAGGGATGTGGGCCACACAAAGAAAGGAGGAGTTTTAGGTGTTTAAAATTCTATCTCATAGAGTTTAAGTCAAAACCAACACCTAGTTTGACTTGGTCCACAACCAAATGCCATCTAAGGAATAAGGAAAGGCTTTGGGCATGTGTGAATGCCTGGGAAAAGGATTTTTTCACATTCCAAATCAAAGAAAAGGGGCATGAGGGGTGTGAGGAGTCAATGGCGCAAGGAATAGGGAGTCCTAGTCATACTAGGACTCCTATTTTGACTTGGTCCAAGTGATCTACGAACCAAATTAAATTAGAATTTATTTAATCTAATTATAATAGATCTTAGTACAACTAATAATCTAATTAAATTAGATTAAATTATATTTAATTTTAATTTAATTTTTAATCAAATTAGAGATTGGGTTCAATCAAGTCCTAATTGAACTAGGACTAGTTCTTCCGTGCAATTGGCTTATCCAATAAATTAATTGAAGTTGATCCAATCAAGTCCGAACTAATTTTAATTTAATTATATTTAATTAGATTTAATCTCAACTCTTTAGCTTAATCAAATTAAGCCAATTAGCAATTGAATTGCTAATCGATCCTCCTGCAATACTTGCATTAGTTTAAACTCAATCGTATTGATTGTTTAACCATAGAATGATTTTTAATCATTGATTAACCATCCGATTAGATCATGAACTCTAATATGTATGATCTCATAAATCCAAATCTAAGTCGGTAGCATAGAAAAAAATTTCTGTACCAATCGAAGTAATCATCTAGCAATGGTATTCGATGGCCTTATAGATCGAATATGTAGAACAACATCCTTAGAACCCATGTGGATATAGTTTCTATATAATTCATCTTCTTGATCAAAATATTCATAGGACACCTCAGAGTTCAACTATCAACTCTAATTAGACTGTCCACATTGTATTTTAAAATACCAAATCCATCTCATGGATAATCCTGGCCAAGGTTTTGCTATATTGAAATATAGTGATACATTCTTGTCCAAGTCTTGGAGTGGTCAATCCCATCTTGATCATACACTAAATTTGCAAGTACTAGATTATGTCCAAAAATCTTTCATTGCTAAATTAAAAATTTAGTTAGTCCGATAATAAGGCACAATGAGTTTCTAGCAAGTCATTGAGGTGATCTTAGGTCTAAGGGACACTTATACCTATATCTCATCAGAGATATTCTCGATAGTAGAATGCTCTGGAGTTGATCACATTCTATGATAATATACTTATACATCTCATCTGTATGCCATACTAGTATCTGCACACTTTTTGATTAAGAGAACAACCAACCTATATATCACACAGCGACCTATGCTCGATAGAAGCTGTCATCCTAATTAATAGCTTATCATTTAGTCATGAATAATTTTAAGAACTAATCGATAAATCCTCTTTTTATTGAAGCTAAATAATCCTAAGAACTTCATCACAATAATAGAGTTCATTAGAAGATGAATACTTTATGATAAAAAAAATATCAAAAATATATTTTATTAATTAATGAATCAATTATAAATATAATATAGCACAATCATCAATAGACTGATGATTGACTTTGGAACACATTTTTTAATAGATCGAGGTTGACATCAAACTAGAATACCAGTGCCCAGCCATTCCTTCTAAAGTGGAGGGGAATGCCTGACATAGAATAGCATCAGTGACTCCATGGAGGAGCATCACCATCTTAAAACTTTCAAAGTGATCGATGGGATCGGTGGTTCCATTGTAGTTCTTCAACTGAGGAGCCTTGAAATGATGAGGTAGCAGCTCCTGCATTATCCAAGAGTTGAAGAGCACATCATTGTTGAACCCATAATACGGTGCTGACTCCTAGTAGTGGATTGCCTCAATTCATCGATCTGAGTCTTGAAGTCACCGCTTGACCTTGGCATCTCTAGCTGTGCAAGCCTTAGAGTGTTGATGATACTACTAGCTAGGGGTCGACCCATGCCCCGATTTGGGGCTTGGAGATCGCTACCACTTTGGTTCTAGGTTCCTAGGATAGCTTTGATGAGTCTGTCTCCCTTTGACACTTTAAAGGACAAGCCGTAATTGATTCAAAGGTGACACCACCACCTGTGGCATTGGGTTTGGGTGCAGATCAGTGGATGGTAGAATTGGGGTAGCCTGAATAGTGGTTGGCACCATCGGTGGGAGTGTCGGGATGACTTAGATCACCTGAATGGCAGTCATCAGATTTTGAGCCTGCTGAAAAAGTAGGTTGAACTGCTCTGCCATCACCATCACCGATTGCAGAGGTGGATGATCTCTTATGGACACCGACTGAACTAGATGGTTAGCCTGGCCTTCCTCCAATCATGTGGTGGAGCTGCTGCGATAGAAAAACATCCTTCTTGGTGCCATGATCTCTATTGCCTCAATCTATGTTCCTCCAGATAGGGATATACTCTTTCTCTAGCATCAATCTATTGGTGCAAAATTTCATCTGATGTTGAAAGTGGTGAAGTGGATGGCTGAGATCAATCCTCTCAGAGGGGAGACCTATAAGAAAAGTCTTGACCGAAGGTGGCTCTAGAAGGGACCCTCTAATGCTCAAGTTAGAATCTCATTCAACAAAAGGAGCGTGAGAGGTAGAGTGATGGTGTAACATTTTTGGGTCCCCTTTTTGGCTCCATTTTATAGATGGAAGCTAGAGCCTGTTAGCCCTGAGCCTGTAGGCGGTCAGGGTAGGTGAAATGATTCTTTGGTCATGGGTGTTCGCCAGATGGGCGCCTCCCAAGTTTGTTAGTCATGGTTATTTGCTAGATGGCTGCCTACCTAGATTGTTGGTCATGGGTACCTGCTATACTATGCAATTGTAGGGTGTCTGAAGATTTGGTGAGATCGAACGTGCATCGAGAAACATGACTAAGGTTGGGTTGGTCATCGAGAGCCGATGTTTGCTTGGTTTGAGCTAATCACACATGAGCTCCATTAGTTCTTGATGTTCACTCAGCAAGGATTGTCCACTGAGGGGTCACAGGCAACCCTGAGAAAGGCTTAGTAGCAAAACCATATACAACTTCATTTGCTCAGTAGGGATACTGGTTGGTTAGTGGAGGTTTGACTATTTGACGATCAAGTGTCGATGGTGCCAGCTATGGAGGCATGGACCGACAAAGGAATTATCCTACCAAGTCGGAGAATCATAGCATGAACAAAGCCAATGAGGGGTCAGTCACCATAGAATCATCCTTTGAAAAGAAGGCCTTCGATCAAGAACTAGGTTGACTACTGAGTGGACTTGTTCATTATCGATGATGAATCGATCGGGTGTAGTCGGCTATGAGCAGATGCCTAGTTGGAACATGCCATTCACCTGAGTGTGCCATTTGGAAAAGGATCCGACGGCTCTCCTAAATCTTGTGTAGGACTGGCAGCTAGCATGTTGCCATTTGGAAAAGCCTGTAGAGATTCTATATGTGGGTGCATCAAAACTGGATGTAGCTTCCATCACGTCATTTCCTATGCATCGGTTTTGGAAGCATTCTGCATGGATGCCACATAATGCATTAAGAACGTACTTGAGGGATCTCTTTAAGCCTTTATGTGACAACTTCTAATGCACTAGCTCATATGACATGTCCTTATTATGATAAAATATCAGGTGGAATTCATAAATATTTAAAGATAAATATTTTATGAAATTATTTTTTTGTGTTTGATTAATGCCATATCCATAGCTATAGAATATGAGTGTCACATCAGTTGTTTCTTTCAAATCCTCACACAAAATGGTTTTTCTTACATTCTTCTAATGATTTTTTTCCACTAGATTCTTTTATTAAATAATTGGTTAATTTGAAATACATTGGCCTCCATCTTTATTGAGAAGCTATGGAGTTGTTTCTTCTCATCCCAAGAGAGTATCCTAAGAGAGTAAATGAATGCATCAAAATGCTCCATCTTGCTGGCTATTGTGCCAAAAATGAGTGTCTTTCACTCCAAATCAAATGCAATTCATGCGTGGTAGTACCACATGATGATGCCATCCAGTTATATATAAACATTTTCAAGATTAATGCACTACCCCAATATCTTATTTGCATAGGTGGCTGATTAACTCTAAAATAAAATTAAAGGTGTGTTTGGTCCATGATTAGAATTGGAGTCAGAATCATAATAAATTGGGAAGAGAATTAGAATAGCCATATCTTCGAATACATTTGGTTTGGAATTGAAATCAGAATAGGAATCAGAATCAAAATGATATTTGAATACGAGACAAAAAATTAGATATTGGATTTTGAAATATTAGAGTATTCCCACTCCCTTCGAAATTGAAATCAAAATGGGACTCCCTCCAATCAAATAGCTGAAATGTGAGTCACTTATTTTCATTCTCATTTTAAATTCCAAGCTCTCCCCAACCAAATATATTTTAAGATTGGTAAGCATCAATATTTAGTGGAATGGAAAGTTAGATAAATGAAAAAAGAGAACCAGGCGTTTATAGTCTCTTGACCTACCTGAGATAATTCCAGAAATCAAAATTAGTTGATACCGTAAATATATAAGTAACTATCATTTTTAGGTCTTATTTTTAATATTTATTCATAGCAATTTTAATATATTTTCATGTAGACAAATATATACTAACATAAAACTCTAGGATTTTAACTTCAAATTAAAAAGGCATCTAAAATATCCATAATCCTACTTACTTGTTTATTATGTTCATTCATTTTCCTACTTTTAGAAACTATCAATTAAAATTCCACATATATATTTTAAACAAAGAATAATTGTCAAACATTTCAAATTGATTTAATAAATTTAAAACTTTGTTCTTCATTTGACCCTTTGACTTTAATTTTAAGAATTAGTGCGTAAGCAATTAAACATTTGAAGTTTAATCCTTTTACACATAGTTAAGCTTAATCTATATAAAGGACTTTCTTCTAAGAAAAAGGTTTTATTTGATTAAGTCATGGACTCAATATAACACAATCATCAAAATCCAAGGCCATGAACAAGTTAAATTGCAGTTATCTATATGGCAGCTCTCATTTTTTATTTTTTTTTGTTTTTACTAACATGCATGAGAGAGAGAGAGATAGATAGAATTTTAATCAAATATACTAATTTATTAGTTAAGTTATAAGATGGCATAAGCTAATTATAGAACTAGCAACATGAGAACAGTATTGCAACTAACCCATGCAAACTATTCCCCTATAAATAAAACAAGAGCCACACTACTTCCTTTGCTCATAAAAATCCCAATAGATCTAAACCTTTATTGGTCATTACTCGCCAATTCAAACACTTTGTGTGGGTGAAACTTCTTTAGGTGGTTTTGATGAAGTCTTTGTAGCACAGTAAGTCTCAAGGAAGGGGAGGGAGTAGAGAGCCATAGAGAGGGTTAGAGGAGAATAAATCATCAAAGCAATCCTGGCTGAGGCTATTGATAGCCTTGCAGCACTCGAGTGTCAATCGGAAGCGCCAGGTGAGGAGGGAAGACATGATGCTTGGGGCGCACCCTTTGATTGCAAAGATGGGTTTTGAACAATTTTTAAACTTGGGGTCACTCACTACAAAGGAAATCCTCTCTTCTTGTTCTAAGCTCCTAGACTACTCTTGTGGTCATTGCCAAGGAAATGATCAGAAGGAGGATACCATGTGTAATGAGTTAGCCATGGTGGTGGTGGTGGTGGTGGTGGTGAACTGGTGATAAAGGTGATGGATATGCTGGGAAAAAGATGAGTGTGGAAGGGATTTATAGAGAAGGGAGATGGGAATGTGGTGAATGTGTTTGGAAAAGAGTCAGTTTTTTAGTTTTAATTGCACTTTATTTGCTAGAGTTTTTAGTTTTAGTTGTGTCGTTATTTACTACGATGTTAATAAATGTTACCATGCATTGGTTTTTAACTTATACACTTAGTTATGTATGCCTTCCACGTTATGGCTTTATGCTTGCTTCTTTTTTTTTTGGGACGTTATGGCTTTCTGCGTTATAGCAGTCCACAATATGATAATGTTTGGAGCAAGGAGAACACAGCATAAAATAGAGCCTACTAAACTAATTTTTTTCCTTTAAAAAACCTAAATACCTACATTTTTCATGAGATAGAAATTTTTTAGAAGAATTTTCTAGAGATACAATCAACCTAATGAGCTTGACCTTTAGGAAATCTTTTTGACTTGAATTTAGCAAAGTTTGATTGGGCTTGGATTTGATTAATTAGATCGATTTTTAAGTCATGTTTAAGTTTATGTTTTAAGATTAAGCTAACTTAATCTATTTAATCAAGCTTAATTGAGCTCGATATTGAAATGAGTCAAACATGAGTTTAAACAATTACCTCAACTTCTCAAACCAAGTAGAAATCAGCTTAGCTGGTATCGAGATTGCATAAAGCATTTGACCTTCAGAGCTTAGCTAAAGCTTGAATCAATATATAATTGATGCACATAATTACTTTAGATAATAACTATTAATTAGTTATAAAATATAATTTTTAGTAGAATATTAAATATATAACTTAGATTGGTAGAGTAAGATGAGGCACCGATTCACATCCAAATCCACCAATATAACATCCATCTCTATCCTAAGCTAAGAGAATGCATTCTACATCCAAATCTAACCAAACTATAATTTTTCAACCCAAAGTACATTGTGCATTGGTTATGTTAGTATGGATTTGGTCCATTAGTAATTTGAGAATATTTTGACCTATATCTGTAGGCTCTGTATTAATATTTAGGTTATTTGTGTGCTTGGTCACAGACTTATTATGAAAATGCAATTGTTGGCTTTTGCCAAGTTGCTTGTGTACTGGTACATTACCATCCTAGATGTGCTAACCTAGATTGCATTTGGCACTAGTTCAGATTTTATTGTTTTTTTAAATTTTCATGAAAATAAAATTATTTTTTAAACTTAAAAAATAAAACTTATATGGTAGTTATTTGGATGGCATTTGATTGTGAAGTTGATGGTGGTGGCAGTCTTGGCCAGGCTTCTCTAGATTCAGAAAAAGTGCTATATCGAATCCATAGTATGACTCATTAGTTGATAGGATAACAATTGATCATTGATTCAATTAAAACCCTTCCGCCCCATTGCATTAGTTGAAAGGATAACAATTGATCATTAAGCCAGCTAAAACCCTTTGTACCTAATCCTGGCCCTATTTTTGGATAGGAAATAGACCGGCCCATTGCATTAGTTTAACAATTGATCATTAAGTCAATTAAAATCCATTGTAACCAATCCCAGCCCTATTTTTGGTAGGAAATAGACCTAGCCTATTTCGTTGGCTCTCAGACCACCTATCAATAAATTTGATGGTCAGGATTAAATAAGGCATAGGAATTAGGGTTTCACCCTCCTCTATCTACTCTCTCTCTCTCTCTCTCTCTCTCTCTCTCTCTCTCTCTCTCCTTATAAATCCAACCAACCCCCACTCCCCTCCCCTGTCATCGTCACATCTATGAAATCTCTCTCTCTCTTTCTCTAGTTCTGTTCTTTAAGTGATGAGGAGTTCTTAAATCATGTTATAGAGATGGATGGATTTTATCCATTGATGATGGAAACACAACCCTCTAAGAAGTTCTCAGCAATTTCATTCCTTTTGCATACTAATATAATCTTCTATCGTTAATTTTTTATTTATCCTCCTTTTGTTTTTTTCCTTGATGCTTTTTTATCATCTTAGTCTTTTAAATCGAATCCAACAATAAAGGTTGAATTTTTCATTTAAAAATTTGATCTTGGGGGTTTGAGGTGATGAAAAAATTCATGGTCTGTCAATCCACTGATGATTGCAAGTGATGTAGTCATGAAATCTCGACAAGTTCTAATCACCCCTCATCATATCGACTATTCAAACCAAACTTTTTTTTTTCTCCATGGTTCAAATTATTTTGAGATATTGTCTTATGTTTCATACCGTAAAATGTACAAGGTTTTATTTTCACATCTAATGAACTTTTATTTAAGAAACAAAACATCTAACACTTTTCCTAATTACTTATTTTTTTTCCTACCAAATAATTAAGTCTAATCTTTTAGATGCTTTTGTTTTTGAGGATCTTCTTTTTATTGTTACATTATAATTTCTTTTTTATTTGAAAAGTTAGAAGAATGAAGAGTTTTACCTTGGAAAGTTATATATAAAAAAAAATCTAGTTTAGACTAATATTTATGAAAATATTACTTTATGTGTCATTTGAGTGCTAACTGTTGGAAACCCCCTTATTATTCATGCTGGCCATATCTCATCAGCTGATATATTTGGAGACTATTAAATCAATATACTGGATGAATCTCTACTTACCATAATGTTATTATGAATGCTCTAATTGATATGAATGTTTTAATTGCTATGAATGTTTGGCTTCATTGTTTTGAATTCCCAAAAATATAGTTGGGATGTTGGTGTTTACCTTGCTCATGGCAAATATTGGAACCTAGAACATAAGCCTGATTAAGTTTGAATTGAGTCAAACCAGGCTAAGCCTGATCAAATGTATGTTAGGTCAAGCTTTGCTAGATTACTTGTCTCATCAGAGGTCATATTAAGAAGCTTTGGAATTTGTTTTCATACATGATGGTGTGGAGAAAAAGCAAAGTTCCAATAAGTTAGATTGAGGCATAGAAAGAAACTTGACTAAATGGTAATATTTTTTAAAAAATTATAATAAGATTGTTATTGATGAGTCTCCAAGTCTCTAAAATAGAAAGAAATAAAAAAATAGAGTAATAGATTCTTAATAACAAAGTAATAAAACTACTGGGGGTTTAAATAAGAGATCAATAAGTGTCAACTCTGAGCCAACTAACAATGTTAAATATTCTAAGTGTGGTAAAGTTCATGCTGATAATGAATGTCATTAGATCATTGGTGCTTACTTTAAATATTGTAAGATAGGTCATAAGATAATTGAATGCCCATAGAGAGCTAAGAGTCAGCCTACCTTGATAGCTGAACACAATAAGGATGGAAATCTAAAATCTTGGACCCAAAAAATGGTCCATGCTGTTAGGCAATGAGATGTGCAGACTTCTGATGTAGTGGTAATAGACTTTGAGAGATTCTCAAAATTAATTGGACTAATCAATTAATTTTACGTATAAGATAAGTAATGATTCATTTTCACTGGATTTTTTATTTATATAATTTTATTTTAAATATCAAATAAATTATTAGTTAATTTTTATATGATTAATGAATTTTATGAAAATATGTGCTGATGAAAATTGATATAAAATTTTTTAAAGTAATATATCTTAGATTATTACTATAATTGTTTACTGATTTCAAATCATATATGCATATTTTGATTTGATTATGAAATATATGCTATTCTATGAAAAAAATTTTGATATGAATTGAATTTGGACTCTGAGTCCAACTAATTAGTATTATTAAGTATAATTTTATCTTAATATTTTGTTAATTTATGTAATAATAATTATTTATTTATCTTAATATATTTTTAGAATATTATGGATTTGTTAGGGATAGTGCGCGGTTATTTCATGTTTGCTATATTCTTGGAAATAGATCTTGACTTGACTTAAAGTCATCGGGCCTAAGCCCAACTTGATGTCTAAAAATAATTTTTGGATTGGACATGGTTAGGGATAGTACCCGGTACATTCCTAAGACACATCTTTTGATTTTAAATATATTGCATTGCATAGAACCATAGATCCATCTTTTGATTAAATGTACATAATCTGGCTGAATTATGTATATTGATCAATTGATTATTCAATTTAGATAATTTAAAAATTATAATTAATTTTATAGATAATTATAGTAATCAAACGATATGCAATATGGATCTAAAAAAAATTTGGATAGCATTTTTCTTTCGTTCTCCTCCCATGTGGGAAGAACTAAGGAGAAATACTGTCAAATTTTTTCTCAATCCATATTGTATATCATTTGATTATTGTAATTACCTATAAAATTAATATAATTTCTGAATGAAATAGAATCTAACTTTACCTATTAGTTGATGATAGGATGCATTTATTATATAAATTATTTTATTAAAATAAATATTACTATCTTATATTTTGATTTTGATGTTGTCATAGAATTATCCAAGAAAATGGCCAGTGCTCGGGTTCGTCTACTATTATATTATGATAGCATAATAGAAAATGATGAAGATGTCGTGCAGTACAGTCAGCCTACGAGCTAGATGGTTATGTTATCTTTGTCATTATCACGTCAAGAATTATTGGACCATTTATATAGTAATATTCCTATAGATAAGAAAAAATATAAAATCAAACTAAGGTGGAGATCACCTAATTTATCGAGATAGTTAATGCAGAGCAAATATATCTTAGTTCTAATTGATGACGATAAAGATATCCAAGAAATGCCAACATTTTCTCTAAAATTTTCACAATGCCGATATATTGAATTATATATTAAAAAGAAAGATATATCACTAATGAAAATATTACTCAAATAATGATACCAAGATTTGGATACTTTAGTGGGCTTTTAACCTAAGAGGACAATACTCCTGGACCTTCCTCGCCTTTCTTAAATCCTATGGTACGAACCATTGGTGCTGAGGCTATGTTTGCAGAACATTATAATACTATTGGTCCTAGTTATCCAATTATTCAAAATTCTATGGTGACTTCTCCTATGGTGACTTGTTCTATGGTGACTTTCCCTACGACGACTTCTCATCTAGTGATTTTTCCTATGGTGGAAGTAGTAGTAAGTGGAGGATATGATACTCAGATGAAGAATAATGATGAGGTCAGTATTGAAATAAATTCTGATAACTGAGGTTTTGAGTTAGATGAGAATGAGGCTGAGGAAGAATGACTTAATGAAGACAGTAACAATGATGAAGATGAAGATGGTGATCGGGATGATCAGCTCAATATTAATATAGGTAAACCTGAACCTAGGATGCATGAACCCCTATAATTTTTTAGCAACTTAAATTTAGATCATGGTGGTGCTGTTAGTGTTGATCGAAGATTAAACTATGACTATCAATTTTAAAACTCTTCGATGACTAAATTTTCTAAAGGTCTGATTTTTCAAAGCAAAGATGATTTAAAGAGAGCTGTTGATCTTTATCATATTCGGAAGCATCGGACATATAATGTAGTTCAGTCACATTCAAAGTTATGGTCTATACGATGTGCATCATTAGATAATAAACAAGAATGTACATGGAGGCTTTGTGCTGCATTATTGAAAAAGCATAGATATTTTCAGATAACCAGATATGAGGGTTCACACACTTGCTTATTTAGGGGGTTGAGTCGAGATCACAAACATGTCAGTGGAAGAATGATTGGTACACTACTCTAACATATTATTGAGAAAGATCTAGGAGTTAAAGTTGAAGTTATTATGGCAACCGTTAATGAGCAGTTTTAATGCACAGTGTCATACAGAAAAGCATTGTTAGAAAAATAGAAGGCATTGGTTGATATTTATGAAGAATGAGAGTCATCTTATGCAAAATTATCCTATTATATGACTGTACTCAAAAATGCAAATCTCGATACTATTATTTCATGGGATTTTGTACTAATAAAAAATTTCAATGTGCAGATTTTAAATTATGTTTTTTTGGGCTTTCCAACCATCCATCCAGGATTTTAGGCATTATCGTCCTATGATCATTATTGATGGCACACACTTATATGGAAAGTTTAAAGATAAGATACTAATTGTCATAGGAGTTGATGCAGAGAATGAGATTTATCCCATAGCATATGCAATTATGGATGAAGAGATGACTACTAGTTGGAGTTGGTTTCTTCTTTGGCTCAGAACATATGTCACACAAAATAGAGATGAAATATGCCTAATTTTTTATAGACATCCGGATATATTGGTGCCATTGTAGATGAGTCCATTGGATGGAGTCCGCCACGTGCCTATCATCGATACTATTTAAGACATATCTGCAGTAATTTTAATACTTAATTTTAAAATGCACAGATTAAAAGAGTAGTATGGCAAGCAGGAAGCACTCATCAAGTTTGGAAGTTTGATTTTATCATGGGCAGGATCAGAATAGTGAATGCAGAGGCTTGAAGTTGGCTATCTAAGTTGAAAAAAGAAAAATGGATATTGCCACATGATATCGGCATGTGCTATGGTATCTTAACTACAAATTTATCGAAGATTTTTAATAGTATTTTATGAGGAGCTAGAAATATGCCAATCACTGCTTGTGTTCAAATGACATTTTACCGTCTTGTGAAATACTTTAACACAAGACGTACCCAAGCCTTAAGATATGTGCAGGATAATCCAAATAGTTTTTTTACTCCTTATGTTGCAATTAAGATTGCAGAAGATCAAGTTAAAGCTAATCAGTATAGAGTGACAGCATTCAATATCCAAAGAGGGATATACAAAGTGCTTACGAGGAGAGTAAGCGCAGGATTAAGAGATGGAGAAAATTCTCATACCATAACTTTAAATGAAAGAAAATATTCTTGTAGAAAGTAGAGCATCTATAGATATCCCTGTTCACATGTATTGGCTGTGTGCCAAGAAATTGCTGTACATTTTAGTGGATTCGTAGATGACGCATATACAATTGTGACATATATGAATGCTTGGAGTGGAGAGTTTTATCCATTACCACATGAAGACTATTAGATGTCCAAAGATATATTTACATGTATTTTCGATCATCATCGTTTGAGACCTAAGTAGAAGGACAGGCCAAAGTCAAAAAGGCTGTGAAATGAAATGGATGATAGGCAAATAAGAAGCAAGAATCATTATGGTATTTGTAAGGAACAGGGTCATGATCATCATCGTTGTCCTAGGTTACTTCCTGGTGCATCAACTTCAAGCAGTGGAAGAAATTAAAGGCATCAAAGTTTTATGTACCATACTATGTATTTTTGATAGTTGAACTTTCTATGTATTTTAGATAGTTAAACTACTCTATGTATTTTAGAGTTATTTTATTGTTCTATAAAAGTCTGATAGTTAAACTGTTGTTGGATATATGTGCAGGTCTATTTTATATATGATTTAAATTAATATAGTATTTCTAATATACTAATAAATTTGGGATGTATGTCATTGTTTTAAATATCATTTATTGTATTATGGCTTTTGATCCATGGCATCCGGGCTCACGAGACCGTAGTGTTCTTATATTGCAGAAGACACATCGATCATAGGCTAAATTAAATGGCACTATAAGCATTCCATTTTTACTTTTATTTTAATAAATTCTTGTTAAAATCATATATGTGGCCTTATTATATTATCATATTGTAGGAGCCCAGACACCTTTGCTTACGTCGAGCAGATGCAGATTTACGGAGGATGGAGGATATCCCAGATAGAGTTATGGACTATTTGCGATATCTGAGATTTTATGGAGTATATCGGATTAAGAGGATACAGATGGATGTTGATCTGATTACTGTATTACTTGAGCGATGGTGTCTAGAGACACACACATTCCATCTTTCATTTAGTGAGATGATGATCACATTATAGGATGTTAGTGTGCTCACCGGACTTCTAGTTGATGGTGATGTAGTTATAGGATCTAATCCATAGCTTACCATTCTAGAGTGGCAAGCTATATGTGGTTGACTATTAGGATTTGAGTTAGATGTCTATTTTCTCATCATTCATGATTGAGGATGGAGTGTTTGGATGATCGCTATCGATATTTTTATAATGGAGATGATGCACCAAAGGAGATGGTGTGACAGTATGTTAGGAGTTAGATACTTCGATTACTAGGAGGTGCCCTTTTGTCCGATACTTCATTAATAAGGTGAGTTGATGTTTTATCACTATTAAGAATTTAGATTTTGCAGCAGACTTATTGGGGTTGCGTTTAGCTATTTAACAGGACTATGTGTCGTGTTCGTATCATGTCAGACGAGATTGTGGTTATTTTATTTGAAGGAAAATCCTGATTTTTCGGACCAGGTTCGTTCAGATCTGATCAGATCAAGAGATATATTTCAAAAATTTTTCTCTTGATCCCAATCAGATCTTGATATATTTTCAGATCTGATTCTTATTATTTTAATAAATAAAATAAAATAAGATAAATTAAATCAAATTTAATTTACCTGATTTGGGTAATCCTATTACCCTGTTGATGATCCTGTTTGCAGCGGAAGGTTCTGGATCTAGCCACGCAAGCGCCTGGCCTCTACCGGTATCCACTCAGGCTGGATCTGGAGATCCTCTTCTTCTCTATCACACCTCCAAAAATTAGATCTGGATCTGATCTGGAGGATCTTCAAAACTCCTTTTGAAGATCAGCAGTCGTCCTTTGCAGCAGCGCAGCCTTCTTAGCTTTTGATCGCCTTTCTTTGATCTGGATCGCACCAACCAAGGTCCAAAACTCCTTTTGGACGTGGAGAGGAGAGGGAGAAGAAGCTTTGGCATGGAGGAGGAGGGGAGAGGCAGCCTTGGGGCATGGGGTTTTCAATTCTCAATTGAATCTTAAACTGAGTTGGGCGCAGGGTCCTATTTATAGACTAAGCGTGATCCAACTCCTCTTCTTCCCAACCAATCACAACCCTTTGTGAAATCAGATCTAAATCTGATTGGTGGGAATAGAGTCCCCTGGATTCCTCCTTAGAGGGTGCCTAAGACCAGTCAAAGTTGGTTCTTAGGAGAACTCTAATTGGAATCCAAAAAGGAGATGGAGTCCTTGTCCAACAAGGACTCCTAGGCGCCTCCAACTTGGGCACACGCCTAGGGTGGCGTGCGCCCTTCTCCTTGCCAGGTTCTGGTAGGGGGACAGGCCCCCACCAGCTCTCCAATAGGTGCATGACATGTGGTCAAAAGTCAAAGTGTCAATGGTCAATGTTTGACCAGTCAAAGGTAGACTTTTGACCAAAGTCAAAGAACAAGAAATGGCAGGTGACCAAAAATGGCAGGTAATGTCTTACAAAATAAGACAACCTTTTCTGACTTGGACAACCTCCAGTCAGACCATATGAAGGCCTCTGATTGAGCACAAACTCCTTTGGCTCAGACAGGACAACTTATTTATGATAGCAAAAGAAGAACGTTAGGTTCAATCGAGTGCTAGCACGATTTTCCTTGAACCTAATTGAATCTCATTCAGATCAATTGAACTAGATCAGTTCAATTGATGATCACCAGATTCAAACCCTTGTTTGTGTGACCCAGTTAGGTTCAGTTCTGTATGGTAATGGGATATGTCATGATCTCTATCATCGACATCATCGAAACTCCTTTCGATGGATCAGAACTCTTCTGATTCGAACAGCTAGAATGATCGATCATCTAAATCATTCTAATTGCTCCCAAAATCCACCAGTGACACCTAGCAGTATATGGTGGCAACCCATCAGAGCTGAATGCGAACCTCTTGGTGCAGCTACCTGTGTGATTAAGTTCTTCTATCTTGAGCCCCGATCAGATTAGGGTTAAGGTAAACTCGTCAAACCCTAGTCTCTGTCATATGATGTAATCATTCGATTCAAGTCCAATGTGAAAATCTAAATAGAAACTCTTTCTATTATTTCACTCTGCCATGGCCATGGGACTTCTGGACTTGATTCTCATGATCATCATAGGGCTGCTCCTCTACCACCGAGGTAGATAGATTCCATCTTGATGCAATCCAGTTCCTACAATGAACATGCTATAGCCAACATACACCTCAGGGTTCCATATGGCTAGGAGATCGAGTAATGGTGTAGTCAAACTATAACACCCTCAAGGTGAACTGCCGATGCACCTCAGGTCAAAGAACCAGACACACTACTGCAGCATCGAGTCAGTCATTGACGAGAAGGTAGACTTCCCTAATGACTACTCGAGGTGGTCACGCTCAGTGCCCTCGTTCTCTAACGAGTACCTGTACTCTCGCTCCGGTGTCTCCACACCGTAGACTCAAGACTCATCTACTAAAGAGAAGCGATTGTACACCAACCTTTCGGATCAATCACCATCCTCGTGATGATCCTATGGTCGGGAGCATTTTATGAGTTAATAATGATTATTCATGTCTTAAATTTTCAACTCTTGAAAATATGAATTATCATTACCATTAACTCAAAGGATGTATCACAGACACTAAATACACATATGTGATAGAAAATAACCCATTTTATTGATTTTAGTCAAAATTATAATTTTGCCCCTAGAAGTGTATTACAAGTGTCAGCCAATTCTGGCTTCTAGGGCACATATATCTAACAATCTCCCACTTGTCCTAAAGCCAATTGGCTACAAGTCTAAGTCCCATCTTCTCAAGGTGGGCTTCGATCTTCTGCTGGCCCAACGGCTTTGTAAGTGGGTCTGCCACATTATCTGCGGAGTTGACTCTCTTGACCTCGACGTAACCCTTCTCGAGGTAATCGCGGATGAGGTGGTATCGCCGCTCAATATGCTTGGATTTCTGGTGAGACCTCGGCTCCTTAGCAAGGGCTATGGCGCCATTGTTGTCGCAGTATAGAGGAATGGCATCTGATGGCATTACTCCAATTTCTGCAGCAAACTTCTTGTACCAGAATGCTTCCTTCGCAGCCTCTGATGCAGCGATATATTCTGCTTCCATGGTGGAATCTGCTATCACCGTTTGCTTGGAAACTCTTCCAGCTGACAGCACCACCATTGCACACAAACAGACTCCCAGATGTCGACTTTCGATCATCTATATCGGACATGAAATCCGAGTCTGTGTATCCCTGGACTTGGAGTTCTCCATTACCAAAGACCAACATCATATCCTTAGTTCTTCTCAAGTACTTAAGGATACATTTCACAGAAGTCCAGTGTTCTTCACCTGGATTTGACTGATATCTGCTTGTGACACTCACAGCATGGGCTATATCAGGTCGTGTACATAGCATGGCATACATGAGGCTCCCTATTGCAGAAGCATAAGGGATCTTGCTCATGCGTTCTATTTCCTCAGGTGTGCTAGGGCACATCTTCTTGGAAAGATGAATACCATGTCTGAAGGGTATTAATCCCCTCTTAGAGTTTTCCATACTAAACCTCTTTAGTACTTTCTCTATGTACATCTTCTGTGAAAGTCCTAGCATCCTATTCGGTCTATCCCTATAGACCTTAATTCCTAGAATAAAGGATGCTTCACCTAGGTCTTTCATGGAGAATTCCTTGGACAACCACATTTGACTGATGTCAACATGGGAATATCATTCCCAATAAGGAGGATGTCATCCACGTACAATACGAGGAAGACAACAGCGCTCCCACTGACCTTTTTGAAAACACATGGTTCCTCTTCATTTTTGATGAAACCAAACATTTTGATCACATCATTGAAACGAGTGTTCCAGCTCCGAGATGCTTGCTTAAGTCCATATATGGACCTTTGCAGCTTGCAAACCTTGTGATCAGTATCACTGGATGTGAAACCTAGCGGCTGTTCCATATAGATATCTTCCTCAAGATATCCATTTAAGGAATGCCGTTTTCACGTCCATTTGCCATATTTCATAATCGAAATAGGCTGCAACGGCAAGCAATGTGCGGATGGATTTTAGCATAGCCACTGGGAAAAGGTATCCTGATAGTCAATGCCTTCGCGTTGACTATAACCTTTTGCCACTAGTCTAGCCTTGAATGTCTCCACATTCCCATCTGCACCAATCTTTCTCTTGAAGATCCATTTACACCCAATAGGTACTATACCTTCTGGTGGATCTACCAAGGTCCAGACTTGGTTTGAGTGCATCGAGTCAATTTCTGACTGCATTGCCTCTAGCCATTTCTCGGAGTCGATATCTGATATCGCCTCGTTGTAGGTTTTGGGATCATCACCATGAGCACCATTACCTACGAGGAACATTTTCTCTACTTTCCTCTGAAATAATACCTAAGTATCTTTCAGGGGGACGGAAAACTCTTTCCGATCTACGAGGTGGAGGAGGTAGTGTTCTTATTGGCTCAACCTGATTTGGTTCCAATTGGTCCTTAGCTCGTTTGTACTTGTGAGACTTTCTCATCAAGCTTGATCTATTTTCCAATGCCGCTATCTTGAATAAACTATTTTTCAAGAAAGATGGCATGTCGACTCACAATCACATTGTGGTCTTCTGGAATGTAGAAATAGTATCCTAATGACTCTTTAGGATATCCTATGAATCGAGCTCTGAAGGACCTAAACTCTAACTTGTCCGCTTGTTGTCTTTTGACATGAGCCGGACAACCCCAAATTCTGAGATGACTCAGACTTGGTTTCTTACCGTGCCATATCTCATACGGTGTGGTAGGAACGGTTTTAGAGGGAACCCTATTCAGTAGATAAATTGAAGTTAACAATGAGTGTCCCCAAAGGAAATCAGGGAGGTCTGTGAAGCTCATCATGGATCGAACCATATCCTAATAGGGTCCGATTTCTCCATTCTGAAATCCCGTTGAGTTGAGGTGTTCCTGGTGGAGTCCATTGAGAGACTATGCCATTTTCCTTGAGATAGTCTAGGAATTCCCGGCTAAGGTATTCACCTCCTCGATCTGATCGAAGAACCTTAATGGGTTTTTCAGTTTGTTTTTCTACTTCATGTCTGAATTCTTTGAACTTTTCAAAAGCTTCAGACTTGTGTCTCATAAGATACACATACCCATACCTAGACAGATCATCGGTAAAGGTAATGAAGTAGACAAAATTGCCTCTAGCCGGCACATCAAATGGGCCGCACACATCAGTATGTACTAGGGCAAGGAGATCTGTGGCCCTCTCCCCATGTCCAACAAAAGGGAGTTTAGTCATTTTGCCTTGAAGACAAGATTCACAAGTTGGATATGACTCGAAAGTCAATGGACTCAATAGCCCATTTTTCTCCAATTTGTTGATCCTATCTTCTGCTATATGACCTAATCTCAGGTGCCATAGATATCTATCATTTGGACTATCCCTAGGTCGTTTGGCATTCACGTTTTGCTCGATAGTTAGAACAGGTACATCAATATGTAGCTGATAAAGACCATTAATAAGGAAAACCATTTGCAATTTTATTTCTTTCATAAAGAATGTTACAATGGTCCTTAAAGAAGGTAATCACATAGCCTTCTTGTGCTAAGCATGAAACAGAAATCAAATTCCTGCTAGCTGCAGGCACATAATAACAGTCTTTCAAAACTAAGTCTAAACCAGATGGTAATCGAAGAGGGTATGTTCCCATGGCTACTGCAGCAACTCTTGCTCCATTACCGATGCGTAGGATCATGTCTCCATCCCTCAGCCTCCTGCTATCCTCAAGACCCTGCATGGAAGTGCACAGATGAGCACTAGAACCAGAGTCAAGCACCCAACTGGATGCAGAAGAAACCGTAAGGTTAGACTCAATAACGAGCATACCTCCAGAAGGACCTTCCTTCTTGTTCTTCAGGGTGGCCAGGTAAGTAGGGCAGTTCCGCTTCCAATGGCCGTCGCTGTTGCAATGGAAACACTTTCCTTTGACATCGGCCTTTTTCTTCGGCTCTGCCTTCTTCTTCTTTGATCCTTCCACCTTTTGCTTTTTCACAGACTTCTTTTTCTTTCCATAAGACTTTCTTTTGGAAGAAGTCCGTTCCATAGCAAGAACTGAGCCTTTAGAACCTTTCATAGAAAGCTCAGCGGTAACCAGCATATTCATTAATTCGGCCAAGGAATTTTGAAGTTTATGCATGTGGTAATTCATGATGAATTGCCCATATGCATCAGTCAAGGATTGCAGAATAATATCATTCTGCAGGTCCAAGTCTAACTTCACACCGAGCTTCTCAAGCTCTTCCATGTCCTTGATCATTGTCAGACAGTGATCTTGGACTGACTGCCCATCACGCATCTTAGCCTTAAAAAGTCATTTTGTGACTTGATATTTGGCTGCGCGACTCTGTTCACCAAACATCTCCTGTAGGTGAGCCAACATTTGGCGAGCAGTCCCGATATCTTCATGTTGGCGCTGGAGCTCATCAGACATCGAGCCCAACATGTAATATCTGGCCTTATTATCTTCGTCTATCCATTTTTCAGAGATGCTCTCTGTTCAATAGATGGACGGGCTGGTAAGGTGGGAGGGTCCTGGTCCAAGTACATGGGTTAACTTCTCGAAACCCAAAATAATTTTGTAGTTCCTGAGCCAATCTTTATAATTGGGTCCAGTCAGTCTATGTGTGTCCAGGATACGTGCCAATGGGTTGGACGCAGACATTTTCCTGTAGAGAGTCAAAGATTCTAGTTAGATACTGTAATTTTGACTTGACCAATTTATTTAGGAATTTTATTTTTAAACAAATTAGCTCCCACTATTTTCTCGGATCCCTACACTCCCTCTGTAGAGATGCAAAAATCTCCATGATTAATGATTTCTAGTGGGTGGTGCGGTCTCACCAACTGACTCATCACCTCACCTAACAGTTATTGGTGATGGGTTAGCCAATGAGTGAACAACTCTTGTTCAATGATTCTCTAATCATGGTGCACCCAAACTTGGTCTCTAATTCATGAATCTCACCGTATCCAAAATATTGATCCACTCCTTAGTTAAGTCAGACCCACCATTTGCATAGACTGGGTTCCTAATTGAGTCTCTCACCGTATCCGAAATATTGAGCCCAACTCATCCTCCAGCCCATAGCATCCAATGCCTAATAGACATGGTTGCATCTTCCCGGTGCAACTGAGCCACTGTATCCAGCCGAGAACAATCAACCCCGGGAAGGGCCCGCACATCTACAATGGTGGAAGACCTCAGACTTAATCTTTTCTTAGGGAGAATTGATTCAGGTCTCATTAAACTAGACTTGGCATAGTCATAACAATTATGACTAACCTAGTGGCATGGGTTAGCTCGGATTATTGACCACCTCAGATCAGAACTGTGTCAACAGATATGGCCAGGTAAGTGAGACCGGTGGAAGGAATATGCCATTAACTCATACAAGAATGCATTCAGGTCGAGTAGCTTCCAATTAAAAACCAGTCGGTCGTATGTGCCAAACTTACCTTAGACACCAAATTGTTGAGCCAGAACCAATTGGGTTAGCCTACAATCCAGACTCTAACCTCTGAGCCTAATTAGGTCTTGCTTGATCGTGACTCGATCTTGACCCAGACTTAATCCTATTAGGCTGGTCAATTTAAGCATTGTTGATCCCATCTAACCAACTCTTGATTCGATTTGATCAACCGCTTAGACCTAATTGAGCTACCCAAGCCCGAACCCAGTATTATGAATATGTCTTAGATCTGAAATTCTCAATTTTAGACCTAATTAATATTCCATAAACTTAATTCTTAATTAAGTAGGGTTCATAAACAAAATATGCACAATAAATCCTAGGGTTTCAGGATCTAGGGTTTTGCAGAAAGTAAGTTTTGGATTTCTGATTAAGGACGAACACGCAGCACCCCTACACATCATAAGAACACCCCATCGAATGGAAAGAGAGGGCCTTTAAATCCTTCTTCGTTCTTATGACCGGACGGCCAAGAGGAACGCCTTAATCAGGAACATTCAATACTACAAAACAGTATCAGATCTATATCATATATCTCATATATAAATTAGATCTAATCATGGCATATTTTGCATACATCTCATGTATCATAATCATGCATATTTTTCAGATCTAAATTATCTCATAATAATCTAAAAAATTAGATTTAAATTGATCTAATCAAAATAAATTCTAATCTAGATAATTATGTAGAACTATTCTACAACTAGTCTAGACATGCATCAATCATATCTCATATGATATTCAAAAATTAAATAATTTTATTTGCTATTTTTTAGATGTTATTATAATACTTATAATATCAAAAAATAGTAAATAAAAAGATCTAAAATATGATTTAATCAGATTAAATCAAGAACATGCAAGACTATTCTATAGAACTATTCTATTCTAGAACTAGTCATGCATATCTTCTAATCTTAGATCCAAATTATTTAATTTTAATTTTTTCTGATTTTAGATCTGATCACATCTCATGTGACATCTAAAATCACTTATTTTTTAATTAAAATAAATTTAAAATCAGATCTAAATAATTTTAGAACCATGGCTCTGATACCAGTTGAAGGAAAATCCTGATTTTTCGGACCAGGTTCGTTCAGATCTGATCAGATCAAGAGATATATTTCAAAAATTTTTCTCTTGATCCTAATCAGATCTTGATTTATTTTAGATCTGATTCTTATTATTTTAATAAATAAAATAAAATAAGAATAAATTAAATCAAATTTAATTTACCTGAATTTGGGTAATCCTATTACCCTGTTGATGATCCTGTTTGCAGCGGAAGGTTCTGGATCTAGCCACGCAAGCGCCTGGCCTCTACCGGTATCCACTGGGCTGGATCTGGAGATCCTCTTCTTCTCTATCACACCTCCAAAAATCAGATCTGGATCTGATCTGGAGGATCTTCAAAACTCCTTTTGAAGATCAGCAGTCGTCCTTTTGCAGCAGTGCAGCCTTCTTACTTTTGATCGCCTTTCTTTGATCTGGATCGCACCAACCAAGGTCCAAAACTCTTTTGGACGTGGAGAGGAGAAGGAGAAGAAGCTTTGGCATGGAGGAGGAGGGGAGAGGCAGCCTTGGGGCATGGGGTTTTTAATTCTCAATTGAATCTTTTTAAACTGAGTTGGGCGCAGGGTCCTTTTTATAGACTAAGCGTGATCCAACTCCTCTTCCTCCCAACCAATCACAACCCTTTGTGAAATCAGATCTAAATCTGATTGGTGGGAATAGAGACCCCTGGATTCCTACTTAGAGGGCACCTAAGACCAGTCAAAGTTGGTTTTAGGGAGAACTCTAATTGGAATCCAAAAGAGAGGTGGAGTCCTTGTCCAACAAGGACTCCTAGGCGCCTCCAACTTGGGCACACGCCTAGGGTGGCGTGCGCCCTTCTCCTTGCCAGGTTCTGGCAGGGGGACAGGCCCCCACCAGCTCTCCAATAGGTGCATGACATGTGGTCAAAAGTCAAAGTGTCAATGGTCAATGTTTGACCAGTCAAAGGTAGACTTTTGACCAAAGTCAAAGAACAAGAAATGGCAGGTGACCAAAAATGGCAGGTAGTGTCTTACAAATAAGACAACCTTTTCTGACTTGGACAACCTCCAGTCAGACCATATGAAGGCCTCTGTTTGAGCACAAACTCCTTTGGCTCAGATCAGGACAACTTATTTATGATAGCAAAAGAAGAACGTTAGGTTCAATCGAGTGCTAGCACGATTTCCTTGAACCTAATTGAATCTCATTCAGATCAATTGAACTAGATCAGTTCAATTGATGATCACCAGATTCAAACCCTTGTTTGTGTGACCCAGTTAGGTTCAGTTCTGTATGGTAATGGGATATGTCATGATCTCTATCATCGACATCATCGAAACTCCTTTCGATGGATCAGAACTCTTCTGATTCGAACAGCTAGAATGATCGATCATCTAAATCATTCTAATTGCTCCCAAAATCCACCAGTGACACCTAGCAGTATATGGTGGCAACCCATCAGAGCTGAATGTGAACCTCTTGGTGCAGCTACCTGTGTGATTAAGTTCTTCTATCTTGAGCCCCGATCAGATTAGGGTTAAGGTAAACTCGTCAAACCCTAGTCTCTGTCATATGATGTAATCATTCGATTCAAGTCCAATGTGAAAATCTAAATAGAAACTCTTTCTATTATTTCACTCTACCATGGCCATGGATTTCTGGACTTGATTCTCATGATCATCATAGGGCTGCTCCTCTACCACCGAGGTAGATAGATTCCATCTTGATGCCATCCAGTTCCTACAATGAACATGTCTATAGCCAACATACACCTCAGGGTTCCATATGGCTAGGAGACCGAGTAATGGTGTAGTCAAACTATAACACCCTCAAGGTGAACTGCCGATGCACCTCAGGTCAAAGAACCAGACACACTACTGCAGCATCGAGTCAGTCATTGACGAGAAGGTAGACTCCCTAATGACTACTCGAGGTGGTCACGCTCAGTGCCCTCATTCTCTAACGAGTACCTGTACTCTCGCTCCGGTGTCTCCACACCGTAGACTCAAGACTCATCTACTAAAGAGAAGCGATTGTACACCAACCTTCCGGATCAATCACCATCCTCGTAATGATCCTATGGTCGGGAGCAATTTATGAGTTAATAATGATTATTCATGTCTTAAATTTTCAACTCTTGAAAATATGAATTATCATTGCCATTAACTCAAAGGATGTATCACAGACACTAAATACACATATGTGATAGAAAATAATCCATTTATTGATTTTAGTCAAAATTATAATTTTGCCCCTAGAAGTGTATTACAAGTGTCAGCCAATTCTGGCTTCTAGGGCACATATATCTAACAGTATTATTGTAGGTATATGGTATATAATTTTAATTTTCAATATTCTATTATATCTCTTATTAGAGATATCATTGCTAATTTTATTTAAATTAGCAGATTTAGGTATGGGAGAGGATGCCGATTATCAGCCCACTACAGACATAGTTTCTTGAGATGCCACTAGTGTATCAGGATCCCGATGTTCCATTTCAATTGGACGCACCTTAGGGATATAGATATAAAATTATTGGTTCCATTATTTAAAATATAGTACTATTTTTATTCCATTAAAAATCTAATATGAATAAACTGTTGTGCAGATGGAACGTTGCATTCAACGTTCACCACGTGTCGATGAAAGTGGCATAGGTTTATAGGTGTCAACTAGATACATTGGCTGATATTGATGCACGTAGATGGATAATTTTGATTTATATATCCATATTATTTTATAGTATTCATAATCTACTAAAAGATGAAGTTACTAATCTAATTTTTTTTAAACCTATCAGTTTTTATGGGAGCCATATACAGACAAGATTATGGCTATATTACCATAGTATTGTATGGCTTCTCATGATATATGGACTGCTAGGATGCCGCTTATTTATTTTGATGTGGAGTGGCACCTCCCAGATCGTATGCTGCGGTAGTTTGGCCACATTTAGGGCATCCCAGAGCATTTTGATACCAGCCAGTGACTTCATCGTATCGATCGACAAGGGAGAGCTCCCATTGATTGGCGTATCGGACATGCAGAGTACATTACCATATGGAATGCACGATGAGATCATACAGTTTATGATGATGATATATTAGGAGGCCGTTCATATACCGAGGACTACATGGCTTGGTTTCTTAGTATTACAATATGGACTATTGGGCAGCCTCTGTATGCAGTTTCAGGATATAAGGGTGAGAGTTCTACTATGCGGATGTTGGTTAGTCTATTTAATGCCATATTGAATTTTATATTGAATGTTAATGTTGGCCATCCATATTTTATTTAATATCATATTGAATTTTATACATGTTGTATATTCTATAATGTATTGCTAATTTTTTTTTATTATATAGATTGATCGAATGTCAGATCTTATGTTGGACACTCGTCGAGCCCTATCTACAACTGATGAGGATGAGTGGACCTAGATACTACAGGAGATGGAGAGATCATATGCGGGGACATTAATGGAGATTGGTTATGATCCAGATAGCAGTGTGCCTTGGTATGGAGCACCCGATGCGCTAGATATGAGATATACACCATTACCACACATTCCACATATGCCATCATCATATATTCCATAGATGTCATCGTCGCATGTTGAATATATGCCATCACCTTCTGATCCACAAATGCCAGGGCCTTTATCTTCCTACGTACCCCAGACGACAGCATCGGATTCTAGTTGGCATCAATATGATCCTTTTCTTACAGGCACATTCTTGCATCTAGGTGAGGAGGTCACTCAGTTCGTAGATGTTCCAACAGCATCCGATATTCTTCATATGCATGATCAGGAGACATCTACTGAAGGTGGGAAGGCCCCATCATAGATGACACAGTAGAAGGAGCGACCATTGAGGACCTTCCTGAGAAGGTCTAAGTGACCACGAGCACCACGACATCTAAATCAAATTTATTTCATTACAATAAAAAAATAAGCTTTTTTATTAATAATAATATTTTATTTTTTATTTTAATTTTTTTAATTAATTATATAATTAATAAAAATATTAATTTCTTAAAAATATATAAAAATTAATTATTAAATTTTAAAAATAAATATAATTTAATTAATAAATTAATACTTTTATTGATAAATTTATGGTACTTATCATACCTCGCAACTTAAGCTTTGCTCATCCTCGAGTAAAGAAAGAATTTAGCTTTAGATATCTTTTAACTTTAGAGTTTCAAATTTTACCTAAGTAGTTTCAAAATGGCCATTGATATTCAGTAGAGCATGAGTGAGGCATGTCATTGGGGTATTAGTACTTATCAATATAAAAATTAAGTAAGGAACATTAAATTTTTTTGAATTTTTTCTAAATTATCCCTACTTTTATCTCTGAATTATTTAAACTTTCGTATGGATAAGTGTATTATCACTTCCACCCTTCATTTATTAAATTTTTTATTTATGTTGTCCACTTATTGATATGAATATCATTGCTTACTTAGACAATGAAATCTAATTACTCGATAAAAAATTAATATATTTTTATCTTTTTTTAATATTGTACCATTATTGAGTGCCTTAAATCCTTAAGCTTTCTATTTGATCAATGTAGCGAGTCTTAGGCCAATGACTCCCAAACCAGTTGGCTTTAGGATACCAAGTATAAAATATCCCTCGAGCTTACTAGCTCGAATTAAATAGGCTACAAGTTAATACTAGCTTTACAACGAGCTTCTTCATTCTTCCCATCTTTTGATGCAAAACTCAATACTTAGGTAAAAAGGCCCAATTACTCAGTAAAAAATACTTAAAAATTATTTTATTTTTTATTTTTTTAATATAAAAAAAATATATAATTATCCTACATAAGTCCATAAAAAGTAGACTTTTCTTTGATGCTGGTAGAAAAAATCAGAAGTGCTCAAAAAAAAATTATTTATGTTCTAGATTTAACTTTTTATTAGATTTTCTTAATACTTGATCCCTCAATATCTCATAAATTCTTTGATCTGCGCATCAATTTTCTTTTAAAAATGCTTAGTTCAACTCAATTTTTAAGCATAATTGGATGTCTAAATCCTAAATACTAACTTCTTTGAGGACTTTAAAAATTTAATTTAAAATTTAAATACATGAAATTAAAAAAAAAAATTAAAAGCAGTTGATCTTGATCTTGGATCGGTGTTGGCATTGAGATGATGTAGAAGCCAGCTCTTCTTTGCAGCACCCATTGCTTTGAAGCAGCCTCTAGCCTAAGTATGGCTCTAACCTTTACCAAACTTCTTTCCATGACTGAAGATAATTTTTTTTGAAGGCCTGGGGTCCTTTAAATAGGCATTGGAGGGTAGGATATCCTTGCTACAGGCAATATGAAACTAAGAAAGTATTTTAATCATTAAAAATAATGAAATTTGAGTAAAATTTAGATTAAAAGGAGTCGTGGATGAATTTTGCTTTCTTAGGTGAAGTCTGACTGTTCAATAGGAACCCAACGGTCCAAAAAATGTCAAAAATGGATGTGTATCAGTCCAAATCGAGTCAGATTAAGTTCTGACCACTAGATCATACAAGATCGAGAAAATCTAGCTATCGGATCAGTATTCTGGGTGTTTGATTCTCGTTGGGAGCTTTCTAGACCATTGGATCGGCATTTAGAGCACTATCGATCGTCGGATCGAGCAGATGAAGCAGCCTAAAACCAAATCAAAATCGAAAATCACCCTAGCCATTGGATCAAAATCTGTAGCGAGCATAGCTATCCATTTGTGCATCACTATGCTTAAGGACCATGCTGGATCGGCCACACTACACACTGCAACCAATCAGCACATGGCAACTCCCAAAAATTATTGAAATACCCTCCCTTAAGGGTCTACGATGAGCCACGATAAATCTGACATCAAGGTGATGTCAGTGGCGCATGGAGGTGGGTGGCTTGGTCGGCTAGCTTGGCACGTTTGGGTGCACCGGCTAGAGAAAGCGCGCTGGCTTGGGTTGTAGAGCCGGCTTTGTCGATTCCTTTTTTTATTTTAATTTTTTTTTTAAAAATTCATATCTAATCCATTTTAGGTCTATTTTGCTTTAAATTTATTTTATTATTATAAAAAAATAAGCTCTTTTTATTGATAATAATATTTTATTTTTTTATTTTTATTACTTTTTAATTAATTTTTTAATTAATAAAAATATTAATTTTTAAAAATATATAAAAATTAATTATTAATTTTTAAAAATAAATTTAAATTAATTAATAAATTAATATTTTTATTGATAAATTTATGATACTTATCATACCTTCCAACTTAAACTTTGCTTGTCCTCGAGTAAAGAAAGAATTTAGCTTTAGATACCTTTTAACTTTAGAGTTTTAAATTTTACCTAAGTAGTTTCAAAAAGGCCATTGATATTCAGTAGAGTATGAGTGAGGCATGTCATTGGAGTATTAATACTTATCAATATAAAAATTAAGTAAAGAATATTAAATTTTTTTAAATTTTTTCTAAATTATCTCTATCTTTATCTCTGAATCATCTAAACTTTCATATGGACAAGTATATTATTACTTCCGCCCTTCATTTATTAAATTTTTTTATTCACATTGCCAATTTTTTGATGTGAATATCATTGCTTACTTAGGCAACGGAATTTGGTTACTCGATGGAAAACCAATATATTTTTTTTTCTAACGTGTACCACTATTGAGTGCCTTAACCTCTTAAGCTTTTTATTTGATCCATGTAGTGAGTGTTAGGCCAATGACTTCCAAACCAGTTGGTTTTAGGGCACTAGGTATAAAATATCCCTCAGACTTACTAGCTCGAATCAAACAGGCTACAAGTTAAGACTAGCTTTACAACGAGTTTCTTCCATCCTTTCCATCTTTTGACGTGAAACTCAATGCTTGCTTAGGCAAAGAGGCCCGATTACTCAATGAAAAGTACTTAAAAATTATTTTATTTTTAATTTTTTTTAGTATGAAGAAATGTATAATTACCTTACATAAGCCCATAAAAAGTAGACTTTTCTTTGATGTTGGTAGAAAAAATTAGAAGTGCTCAAAAAAAATTATTTATATTCTAGACTTAACTCTTTATTGGAATTATTTAATACTTGATCTCTCAATATCTCATAAATTCTCTGATCTACGTATCAATTTTTTTTTAAAAATGCTTAGTTCAATTCGATTCTTAAGCATAATCAGATGTCTAAATGCTAAATACCACTTCGAGGACTTTAAATTTTAAAAAATTTTATTATTCTCTCTTCTAACTTAATCGACATTATTCTCAATGGAGAAAGAAAAAAAAAGGATGTAATAAAGAACAGAAAAGAATACACTTGACTTAATGTGTTCATGGTCCAGCACATACCTTTAAAAATTTGGGCTCTCCCTCCAACTTATTCAAAATATTTAAAAAAAAAAAATTAGATGCAAGAAAACTAAATATTGGGATACCTCTCAATAAGCGCTAAGTTTACCATCTTCAGCTAGACATAATGCAGCTTACTATCCTATGTCAAATATTGGATTGACAAATTTCAATAATTTTGGATCACCAATCTCAAGAAGATAGATTGTTATCCCTTTATTAATATATTCCTTATTAATTATGAGAATATAGTTTGTGACCCTATTCTCAGTTTCTTGTTTATTAAGAATTTCTCCTATTTGTTCTTCTAGAATGCTCATATATTGAGTTTTTGGATTAGGAATTAAGTTTGATGCAACGGGTACCGAAAGAATGACTAGAGATGGGTTTAATTCTGGAGATAAATTATTATGATCTTATTTAAATAACTCCATTGATAGTTCATTACATACTTCTTAGTTTTTATAATATGAACCAACTTCTAGAGCTGAAGGAAATAGGATTTTAGATTTATAAGTCTTAGGTAAATCATCTATTCTCTTCTCTCCTTTACCTGATTTATTTAAATTAGAACCAGCATCAGTACTAGTTCTAGGCTCATGTTCTTCTATGTGGTTAGTCTCAGTACTAATCTTTTTTTTGAATTTTCATCTTGGCTAGCAACAATACTAGCCTCTCTCACCTGATCTTGATATGTGTCCATAAGAATTCTATAACTTTTAAGTTTAGAAATTACTTTGGCATTCTCTAATTGAGGATTCTTAGATGGAACATTAGATTGATAATTAGGTCCAGGTGGTTGGTGGACAATGGATGGATTGTTTATAGGATTCAGAATTGGTAGGCTCGGTAATTGATCTAGTTATCTCCTTATGTTAGACTCAACTAATTATCCTATTTGTGCTTCTAGCCTGACGATAGATTATTGTTGAGTTAGAATTCAGTTGTTGAAGTTGATTAAATCTATCATCGGCTAGATTGGTTTGTTGAAGAGATGGATATAATGGCTGATTATAATATAATGGTTGGAAAGACTGACTAGGCTGACCACTATTATAGGCATAGTTTTGATATTAGGTCTGAGCTTGAGTCTGTTGGGGTATCCTAAGAAAAATTAGAATGGTTCCACCAATTTAGGTTATAAGAATTTGAAAAAAGATCACTAACCAGCTTGGAGTAGTCTTGTGCAGCTTGAAGCTTGTTCTTGGATAAAATGGTGAAAATTGTGCAGCCATAGGACATTCACTCACATGATGGGATTGGGCTAGCATAGATTGAATAAATCTTCTAATAATTAGAGGGTGATGTAAATTATGCAGGAGATTGTTGATTTAGGATTAGGAGTTGGTTCTAATTTTTGGACAAGAAAGTTCCACTTTATTTATCAAATTTGAATCAGTCTTAGGACAAGATTCTAGATGTTTAAATTCATGGATCCCTACCCAGGTTTGGTAGAAAGATAATGAAATATGGTTAATTGAGTTTTCACTCAGGATTTTAAACAAGGATATAGGCTTCATCCTCGCTTTTATTTATAAATACACTTTACAAGATGCATCTATCAAGTATCTATACTGATCTCCTAAACCCTCATAGAAAGCTTGAACTATTTGCCACTTAGACATATCATGATGTAGGCATTTTCTAAGAAGTTCCTTAAGTCTCTCCCATGACTCATGAATTTATTCTTCTGAAAGCTGAGTAAATCCAGTGATAGCTCGCTTCATAATTTTGGTTTGGCTCATGGGATAAAATTTTTTAAGAAATTTATTTTATAATTCAGCTCAAGTTTTAATTGATCTTTCTATTGTGCCAAGCCAGTACTTGGCTTTGACTTTTAATGAAAAAGAGAATAAAATTAGTCTTAGGGCATTCTTTGTCAAATTTTGAATCTTTACTATAGAGCAGACTTTTAAAAATTCATCCAGATGCTTATAAGGATCTTCATTGGTATTCCTATAGAAAGATGGAAGCATCTGGATTATGGTCGGCTTGATCTCATAGTAGGTAGCATGAATATTAGGTAACTGAATACAAGTCGAAGGATTATAGATGGAAGGAATAAGTATTTCTTCATCTATCTAGATGGATTTCTAAGATTTCTAGTCATTTGATTATTAGATTTAATATAGTTTAGCTATTTTAATTTTATGATTGGATTCAAATGTATTAGGTAAAGCAATTTTCTACCATGTATGTATTAGTACAACCTTAACATATGATTCAAAATTTTTTAGATTTTTTTAGAAATTTTTATATTTTTATATTATTTTATCATTTTATATTTTTTTTACTTTTTTTATAATTTTATAATTTTAAATATTATTATTTTATTATTTAGATTTTTTAATTTTTTATTATTATTTATTATTATTATATTAAAATTTTTATTTTTTTAAAATATTTAATAATTTTTTAATAATTTTATTATTTTATTATAATTTTATTTATTTATTTATAATTTTTATTTATTTTAATTTTTTTAAATATTTTTAAATATTTTTATTATTTAATTATTAATTTTTATTATTTTTAATTTATTTTAATTTATTATTATTTTTTGAGAGAAAAGAGGAGAAAATGAGAAGAAAGAAGAGTTCTAAAAAAGAGGTTCTAAGGAGTCCTAGAGCTAAGAAGAGAGAGAAGATTTAGGTTTAATTAGGTTAAATATTGGTTAGCAATCAAGTTAGGCAAACAATCCTTAACTAAGAATTATCCTAGATCTGGACAGCTCCTAACTGCTAAGGTCACCTTCAAGCCCTCCAAGTATAAGATCAGTCAATCAACTGGACCAGGTAAGTATAAGGATTGGTGGAAGTCTCTCCATTGCTTGCCTTAGGCACTAATTGTGCTTAGTCAGGTAAGCTAAATGGAATCAATTATAAATCACTTTTCTTCAGGATCCAAGTCATCCCTGAACCACTTTTTTTAGACACCAGTTAAATTGACTAACTCTAATCTGGTCCAACTTTTAGTATTTTTTAATCCTATTAAGCTCGAGTTTCTAGGGCCGATGTCTAATTGATTTTAAAATTAAAGGCTTAGGTCAATGTAGGATGCTAGTTGGTTATTTGTGGGCTAAAGAAGGATGATCAAATTTTCCACCTTATATTGATTAATGGGTTTTGCCCTTAAATTGATTTAATATGAATATGCACAAAAAATTTTTCAAGTAAAGGGTTCTATGCAATTTAAACTAGATGCATGCAACTAATTGAATTCTAAAAAGCTTACCTTACTTTTAGCAATCACCAAAAGAAAATAAGAATAAAATTAATATGATGCATGCTCTAAGCAATTAGGATTTCTAATCTTATCATGAAGCTTTTAATTAGGTTTAAGTGGATATTTTTTAGATTAATTTAAAAATAAAATAAATAATAATAAAAAAATCTAGGGTTAGGATTGATCTCACCAAGCAAAATTGGAAGTTTCCTCCTTGCCCTAATTTATTTCCTCTTTTTCTTCTTTTCTTATTTTATTTTTCTATAAAAGAAACAAGAAAAAGTTAGTAAGCAATATTTTAAAAAATTAAAAATTTATTTATAATTATTTTATAAAAAAATTAAAAAATTTAATGTTTGTGCCTTTTCTGACAACGATGCCAAAAATTTGAAAACGATGTTGTCATTAAGACACCATGTTTATCAGTTTAATTTCCAACTTCTTAAAATAATTAAAAATTGATAGAAAGTAGTGAAGTCGGATCGAATCCATGGAGAAGGCAGTGTTTTGATTTTGAAATCTTTGATTTTTAGAGAAAAAAGAAAAGGAAAGAGTTTTGAAAAAGAAATTCGAAGTCAAAAAATAGAATCATAAGTAGAAATTAAAAAGTGCAGAAAGATAAACTTAGTACTAAGATCTACTAGTTAGATCTTAGCATTTACTTGCATAAAAATAAAGAAGTAATAATTAAAGTGCAAAAATTAAATTATAATAAAAATAAAGAGCATGAATTTTAAGAGCTGGAAAAGTAAATTTGCATTAATTAAAAAATTAATTAAAAATTTAAATACATAAAATTAAAAAAAAAAATAAAAATTAAAAGTAGCTGATTTTGATTTTGGATCGACGTCGGACGTTGAGATGGTGCAGAAACCAGCTCTTCTTCGTAGCACTCGTTGCTTTGAAGCAGCTTCTAACCCAAGCATGGCTCTAACCTTTACCAAACTCCTTCCCATGACTGAAGACAACTTTTTCTGGAGGCCTGGGGTCCTTTAAATAGGTGTTGGAGGGCTGGATATCCTTGCTGCAGGCAATATGAGACTCTCTATATGGGACTAAGGAAGTGTTTTGATCATCAAAAATAATGAAATTTGAGTGAAATTTGGATTAAAAGGAGTCCTAGACAAATTCTGCTTTCTTGGGTGAAGTCTGGCCCATTCAATAGGAATCCAACGATCCAAAAAATGCCAAAAATGGATGTGTATCAGCCCAAATCAAGTTGGATTAAGTTCTGGCCATTGGATCATGCAAGATGGAGAAAATCTAGCTATTGGATTAGAGTTCTGGGTATTTGATTGCTACCAAGATTTTCCTGGACCGTCAGATTGGCATTTGGAGTGCTGTCAGCCGTCGAATTGCGCAGATGAAGCAACTTGAAACCAAATCAAAATAAAAAATCATCCTAGCCATTGGATCAAAATCGGCAGCGAGCATAGCCATCCGATTGCGCATTACTATAATCATGGACCATGCTGGACCGGCCACATTGCATGCCGCAATCAATCAGTGCACAACATCTCCCAAAAATTATTGAAATACCCTCCCTTAAGGGTCTATGATGAGCCGCGATGAATCTGACGTCAGGGGTGCATGGGGGTGGGTGGCTTGGTCAGCTGGCTTGGCATGTTTGGACATGCCTGCTGGAGAATGTACATTGACTTGGGTTGTAGAGCCGGCTGAGTCGATTCATTTTTTTTTTAATTTTTTCTTTAAAAATTCATATCTAATCCATTTTAGCTCCATTTTGCTTTAAATTTATTTTATTACAATAAAAAAATGAGCTCTTTTTACTGATAATATTTTTTATTTTTATTTTTTAATTAATTTTTTTAATAAAAATTAATTTTTTAAAAATATATAAAAATTAATTATTAATTCTTAAAAATAAATATAAATTAATTGATAAATTAATACTTTTATTGATGAATTTATAGTACTTATTGAAGGAGAAATTTTGATTTTTTGGATCAGATTCGTTCAGATTTGATTGGATCAAGAGAGATATTTCAAATTTTTTTTTTTGAATCCAGATTAGATCTGAGATATTTTAGATTTGATTTTATAGATCTAATAAAATAAAAAAAAATAAATTTGATTTAATTTTGTACCTTTTGTTGGGTAATCAGATTACCCTATGATGATCCAGCTGATTGCCTGAAGTTCTGGATCTAGCCATGCAAGTGCCTGACCTCTATCGGTATTCACTCGATCTGGATCTAGAGATCATCTCCTTCTTTATCACCTCTCCAAATATCAGATCTGGATCTAATTTGGAGGATCTTCAAAACTCTTTTTGAAGATCTGGAATCGTCTCTTGCAGCAGTGCTGCCTTCTTCCTTTCTCGTCACCTTTCTCTTGCCTGGATCGCACCAAACTAGAGTCCAAATCTCCTTAGGCATGGAGAGGAGAGAGAGGACTAGAAGATGGCATGGAGAAGGGAGAGAGACAGCCTTGGGGTGTGGGCTAAGGGAGAACCTCTTTAAAGCTTGGCGCAGATAGGGTTTATATAGACCCTGCTATGCCATGCAGTGCCACATCATCCCGACCAATCACGTTGCTTCATGCAATCAAATCTAAATCTGATTGGTGGGATGACATCACCTGATCTAATCAGATGAGAGCCTCCTCAAATCATCTTTAGGTGGTGCCAAGATTGGTCAAAGCTGAGTCTTAGGCGCCTACCTAAGTTGATTCCAAGAAGTAATTTGGAGTCCCATTTGTATGGGACTCCAGGTGTCCCTATCCATGGGTGCATGCCTCCCTAGGCATGCACCCCCTCCTTTCCAATTGCTAGTAAGAGGACAAGCCCCTATGTACTCTCCTATGGGTGCATGACATATGGGCAGATGTCTAAGTATCAAAGGTCAATGTTTGACCAAAGTTAAAAGACAAGAATTAATAGGTGATGAAAAATGGCAGATATTATCTCAAATTTATCTCATAAATTAAGAAAACTTTTTTTTGATCTGGACAAGCTCCAGTCAGACCAAGTAAAGGTACCTGAGTGAGCATAAATACATTTGGCTCAGTCGAGACAACTTTTAATGATAGTAGAAGGAGAACGTTAGGCTCAATCGTGTGCTAGCATGATTTTCTTGAACCTAATTGAATCTTATTCAAATCAATTGAACTAGATTAGTCCAATTGATGATATCCAGATCCAAACTCTTGTTTGTATGACCCAGTTAGGTTTAGTTCTGTATGGCAATGGGACATGTCATGATCTCTATCATCGACATCATCGAAACATCTTTCGATGGATCAAAACTTATTCTGATTCATACAACTAGAATGATCGATCATCCAAATCATTCTAATTGCTTCCAAAATTTATCAGTGATACCTAGCAGTATATGGTGGCAACCCATCAGAACTGAAAATAAACCTCTCGGTGCAGCTACCTGTATGATTAAGTTCTTCTATCCTGAGCCTCGATCAGATTAGAGTTTAGGTGAACTCATCAAATCCTAATTTTTGTCATATGAATTAATCATTCGATTCAAGTCCGATGTAAAAATCTTAATAGAAACTCTTTCTATTATTTCACTCTACCATGGCCATGGGCTTAAGGACTTGATTCTCATGATCATCATAGGGCTGCTCCTCATCCATCGAGGTAGATAGATTCCCTCTTAGTGCAATCCAATTTCCTATAATGAACATGCTATAGCCAATATACACCTCAAGATTCTGAATGGCTAGAAGACCGAGTCATGGTATAGTCAAACTATAACACCCTCAAGATGAACTATCGATGCACCTCAGGTCAAAGAACCAGACACACCACTATAGCTTTGAGCCAGTCATCGACGAGAAGGTAGACTTCCTTATGACTGCTCGAGATGGTCACGCTCAGTGCCCTCGTTCTCTAACGAGTACTTGTACTTTCGCTCCGATGTCTCTACACCATAGACTCAAGACTCATCTACTATAAAGAAGCAATTGTGCACCAACCTTCTAGATCAATCACCATCCTCATGATGATCCTACGGTCGAGAGCATTTTATGAGTTAATAATGAAAATTCTTGTCTTAAATTTTTAACTCTTGAAAATAAGAATTATCATTATCATTAACTTAAGGGATGTATCACAGACACTAAATACACATTTATGATAGAAAATAATCTATTTTATTATTTATAGTTCAAAATTATAATTTTATCTCTAGAAGTGTATTATAAGTGTCAGCCAATTCTGGCTTCTAGGGCACATATATCTAGCAAACTTCCACTTGACCTAAAGCCAATTGGCTACAAATCTAAGTTCCATCTTCTCAAGGTGGGTTTCGATCTTCTGCTGGCCCAACAGCTTTGTAAGTGGGTCTGCCGCATTATTTGCGAAGTCGACTCTGTTGACCTCGATGTAATCCTTTCTCGAGGTAATTACAGATGAGGTGGTATCGCCACTCGATGTGCTTGAATTTTTGGTGAGACCTTGGCTCTTTAGCAAGGGCTATGGCGCCATTGTTGTCACAGTATAGAGGAATGGCATCTGATGGCATCACTTTGATTTCTACGGCAAATTTCTTATACCAGAATGCCTCCTTCACAGCTTCTGATGTAGTAATATATTCTGCTTCCATGGTGGAATCTGCTATCATAGTTTGCTTGGAACTTTTTCAACTGACAGCTCTACCATTACACACAAATAGACTTTCAGATGTCGACTTTCGATCATCTATATCGGACATAAAATCCAAGTCTGTATATCTCTGGATTTTGAGTTCTCCATTACCAAAGACCAACAATATATCCTTAGTTCTTCTCAAGTACTTAAGGATATATTTCACAGAAGTTCAGTGTTCTTCACCTGGATTCAACTGATATCTGCTCGTGACACTCACAGCATGGGCTATATCAGGTCGTGTACATAACATGGCATACATGAGGCTCCCTATTGCTGAAGTATAAAGGATCTTGCTCATGCGTTCTATTTCCTCAGGTGTGCTAGGGCACATCTTCTTGGAAAGATGAATGCCATGTCTGAAGGGTACCAAACCTCTCTTAGAGTTTTTCCATGCTAAACCTCTTTAGCATTTCCTCTATGTACATCTTCTATGAAAGTCCTAGCATCCTATTCGGTCTATCTCTATAGACCTTAATTCCTAGAATAAAGGATGCTTCTCCTAGGTCTTTCATGAAGAATTCTTTAGATAACTACATTTTAACTGTGGTCAACATGGGAATATCATTCCCAATAAGGAGGATATCATCCACGTACAATACGAGGAAGACAACAGCACTCCTACTGACCTTTTTGAAGACACATGGTTCCTCCTCGTTCTTGATGAAACTAAATAATTTGATCACATCATTGAAATGAGTATTCCAGCTCTGAGATGCTTGCTTAAGTCCATATATGGACCTTTGCAGCTTGCATACCTTGTGATCAGTATCACTGGATGTGAAACCTAGCGGCTGTTTCATATACATATCTTTCTCAAGATATCTATTTAAGAATGCCATTTTCACGTCCATTTGCCATATTTCATAATCAAAATAGGCTGCAATAGCAAGCAATGTATGGAAGGGAATTTTAGCATAGCTACTGGCGAAAAAGTATCCTGATAGTCAATGCCTTCATGCTGACTATAACCTTTTGCCACTAATCTAGCTTTGAATGTCTCCACATTTCCATCTGCACCAATCTTTCTCCTGTAGATCCATTTACACCCAATAGGTACTATACCTTCTAGTGGATCTACCAAGGTCTAGACTTGGTTTGAGTGCATCGAAGTCAATTTCTGACTTCATTGCCTCTAACCATTTCTCGAAGTCGATATCCGATATCATCTCGTTATAGGTTTTGGGATCATCACCATGAACCTCATTACCTACGAGGAACATTTTCTCTATTTTTTCTGAAATAGTACCTAAGTACCTCTCAGGGGGATGGAAAATCTTTTCGATCTACGAGGTGGAGGAGGTAGTGATTGTATTGGCTCAATCTGATTTGGTTTTTTTCGGTCCTTAGCTCGTTGCTCTTGTGAGACTTTCTCATCGAGCTTGATTTGCTTTCCAATGCCGCTATCTTGAATGAACTATTTTTCAAGAAAGATGGCATGTCGACTCACAATCACATTGTGATCTTCTGGAATGTAGAAATAATATCCTAATGACTCTTTAGGATATTCTATAAATCGAGCTCTAAAGGACCTAAAGTCTAACTTGTCTGCTTGTTGTCTTTTGACATGAGTCGGACAACCCCAAATTTTGAGATGACTCAGACTTGGTTTCTTATCATGCCATATCTCATACGATATGGTAGAAACAGTTTTAGAAGAAACCCTATTCAGTAAGTATATTGCAGTTAACAAATAGTATCCTCAAAGAAAATCAGAAAGATTTATGAAGCTCATTATGGATTGGAACATATCTAATAGGATCCGATTCCTCCATTCTGAAATTCCGTTGAGTTGAGATATTTTAGGTGGAGTCCATTAAGAGACTATGCCATTTTTTTTGAGAGAGTTCAAAAATTTTCGACAAGGTATTCACCTTCTCGATCTGATCGAAGAACCTTAATGGATTTTTCAGTTTGCTTTTCTACTTCATGTCTGAATTCCTTGAACTTTTCAAAAGCTTCAGACTTATGTCTCATAAGATACACATATCCATACCTAAATAAATCATCGATAAAGGTTATGAAGTGGACAAAGTTGCCTCTAGTCGGTACATCAAATGGGCCACACACATCAGTATGTACTAGGGCAATAAGATCCGTGGCCCTTCCCCATATCCTACAAAAGGGAGTTTAGTCATTTTGCCATGAAGACAAGATTCATAAATTAGATATGACTCAAAAGTCAATGGATTCAATAGTCTGATTTTTTCTAATTTGTTAACTCTATTTTTTGCTATATGACCTAGTCTTAAATGCCATAGATACCTATTGTTTGGACTATCCCTAGGTCGTTTTATGGCATTCACATTTTGCTCGATATTAAAAATAGATACATCAATATGTAACTGATAAAGACCATTAATAAGAAAACCACTTGCAATTTTATTTCTTTTATAAAGAATGTTATAATGGTCCTTAAGAAAACTAATTACATAGCCTTCTAGTGCTAGGCATGAAATAGAAATCAAATTTCTACTTGTAGTAGGCACATAATAATAGTCTTTTAATACTAAGTCTAAACTAGATGGTAGTCGAAGAGGGTATGTTTCCATGGCTACGATAGCAACTCTTGCTTCATTTTCGACGCATAGGATCATCTCACCATCCCTCAGCCTCCTGCTATCCTCAAGACCCTGCATAGAAGTGCACAAATGAGCACTAGAATCAGAGTCAAGCATCCAACTGGATGTAGAAGAAATCATAAGGTTAGACTCAATAACGAGCATACCTCCAGAAGGACCTGCCTCCTTCTTATTCTTTAGGGTGGCCAGGTAAGTAGGGTAGTTCCGCTTTTAGTGGCCATCATTGTTGCAATGGAAACACTTTTCTTTGTCAGCGGTCTTCTTCTTCAGCTCTGCATTTTTCTTCTTTCCTCCTTCCATCTTCTACTTTTTCATAGATTTCTTTTTCTTTCCAAAAGACTTTCTCTTGGAAGAAGTCCGTTCCATAGCAAGCACTGAGCCTTTAGAACCTTTCATGAAAAGCTTAGTAGTAACCGACATGTTCATAATTTCGGCTAAGGAATTTTGAAGTTTATGCATATGGTAGTTCATGATGAACTGCCCATATGCATCAGTCAAGGATTACAGAATTATATCATTCTATAGATCTAGGTCCAACTTCACTCCAAGCTTCTCAAGCTCTTTCAAGTCCTTGATCATCATCAAACAATGATCTTAGACTGACTGTCCATCATGCATTTTAGCCTTAAAAGATTATTTAGTGACTTGATACTTGGCTGCGCGACTCTGTTCATCAAACATCCCTTATAGGTGAGCCAATATTTGGTGGACAGTCCTGATATCTTCATGTTGGTGTTGAAGCTCATCAGACATCGAGCCCAACATGTAGTATCTGGCCTTGTTATCTTTGTCCATCTATTTTTCAAAAGATGCTTTCTATTCAATGGATGGATGAGCTGATAAGATGGGAGGGTCCTGATCCAATACATGAGTTAACTTCTCAGAATCCAAAATAATTTTGAAGTTTCGGAGCTAATCCTTGTAATTAGGTCTGATCAGTCTATGGGTGTCCAGGATACATGCTAGTGGATTGGACACAGATATTTTTCTATAGAGAGTCAAAGTTTCTAGTTAGATATTATAATTAAGACTTGATCAATTTATTTAAAAAATTTATTTTTTAAATAAATTAGCTCCCACTATTTTTTTGGATCCCTATATTCCCTCTATAGAGATATGAAAATCTCCACGATTAATGATTTTTAGTGGGTGGTGCAGTCCCACCAACTAACTCATCACCTCACCTAATAGTTATTGGTGATGGGTTAGCCAATGAGTGAACAACTCTTGTTCAATGATTCTCTAATCATGGTGCACCCAAACTTGGTCTCTAATTCATGAATCTCACCATGCCTGGAATATTGATCCACTTCTTAGTTAAGTCAGATCCACCATTTGCATAGATTGGATTCCTAATTGAGTCTCTCATCGTATCTGAAATATTGAGCCCAATCCATCCTCCAGCCTGTAGCATCCAATGCCTAATAGATATAATTGCATCTTCTCGGTGCAACTGAACCACTATAATCAGTCGAGAACAATCAACCCCAGAAAGGACTCGCACATCTACAGTGGTAGAAGACCTTAGACTTAATCTTTTCTTAAAGAGATTTAATTTAGGTCTCATTAAACTAGACTTGACATAGTCATAACCATTATGACTAACCTAGTGGCATGGGTTAGCTCGGATTATTGACCACCTCAGATCAGGACTGAGGTAATAAATATGGCCAGGTAAGTAAGACCGATGGAAGGGATATGCCATTAACTCGACAAGAACGTATTCGAGTCGAGTAGCTCCCAATTAAAAATCAGTCGATCATATCTACTAAACTTACGTTAGACACCAAATTATTGAGCCAGAACCAATCAAGTTAGCCTACAATCCAGACTCAGCCACTAAGCCTAGTTAGGTCTTAGCTTGATTGATCACTCACATGACTCGATCTTGATCTAGACTTAATCTTATTAGGCTGGTCAATTTAAGTACTGTTGATCCCATCTAACCAACTCTTGATTCGGTTTGATCAACCGCTTAGACCTAATTGAGCTACCTAAGCCCAAACCTAATTTTTTGAATATATCTTAGATCTGAAATTCTCAATTTTAAACCTAACAAATATTTTGCAATCTTAATTCTTAAGTAAGTTTAGAGTTCACAAACAAGATATGTAAATAAAATCCTAGGATTTCAGGATCTAGGATTTTATAGAAAGTAAGTTCTTGATTTTTGATTAAGGATGAATGTACAGCACCCCTACACATCATAAGAACACCCCATCGAATGGAAGGAGAGGGCATTTAAATCCTACTTTATTCTTATGATTGGACGGTCAAGGGGAACGCCTTAATCAGAAATATAAATCTACAAAACTAGTTAGATCTACATCATATATCTCATATATAAAAATTGATCTAACTTTATACATGTTTTGCATACATCTCATGTATCATATCATGCATATTTTTAGATCTAAATTATCTCATAATTTATCTAAAAAATTAAATTTAAATTGATCACATCAAAATAAATTCTAATCTAGATAATTATGTAGAACTATTCTACAACTAGTCTAAACATGCATTTATCATATCTCATATGATATAAAAATTAAATAATTTTATTTACTATTTTTTAGATCTTATTATAATATTTATAATATTAAAAAATAGTAAATAAATAGATCTAAAATTATAACTTAATCAAATTAAATTATGAACATGCAAGACTATGTATAGAATAGTTCTATTTTACAACTAGTCATGCATCTTGTAAAACTTAGATCTAAATTATTTAATTTTAATTTTTTTGATTTTAGATCTAATTACATCTCATGTGATATCTAAAATATTCTAATTATTAGATTAAAATTAAAATAAAATTAGATCTAAATAATTTATTAGAACCTGGCTCTGATACTAGTTGAAGGAGAAATCCTGATTTCTTGGGTCAGGTTCGTTCAGATCTGATTGGATTAAGAAGATATTTCAAATTTTTTTTTTTTAAATCTAGATTAGATCTAAGATATTCAAATTTAATTTTATAGATCTAATAAAATAAAATAAAAAAAATTAAATTTGATTTAATTTTGTACCTTTTGTTAGGTAATTCAGATTACCTTATGATGATCCTATTGATTGCCTGAAGTTCTGGATCTAGCCATGCAAGCACCTGGCCTCTACTAGTATCCACTCAGACTGGATCTAGAGATCTTTTTCTTTTTATCATCTCTCCAAATATCAGATTTGGATCTAATTTGGAGAGTCTTCAAAACTTCTTATCTCTCTCTTTT
>QRFJ01002782.1:61721-150991 GCA_006176705.1 Cocos nucifera | reverse complement strand
TTACCTATCAATTTGTACTATCCCTAGGTCATTTTGGCATTCATATTTGCTCGATAGTTAGCAATAGGGTACATTCAATTTTGTAGCTGATAAAGACCGTTAATAAGGAAAAATCATTTGCAATTTTATTCTTTTCATAAAGAATGTTACATGGGTCCTTAAAGAAGGTTAATCACATAGCCTTCTAGTGCTAAACATGAAACAGAAATCAAATTCTTGCTAGCTACAGGCACATAATAACAGTCTTTCATAAACTAAGTCTAAATTCAGATGGTAATCGATATGGGTATGTTCTTCACAACTACTGTAGCAACTCTTTACTCCATTATCGATGCTGTAGCGATCATGTCTCCATCTCTCAGCCTCCTACTATTCCTTTAAGATCCTGCATGGAAATGTAGATGAGCACTATAACCAGAGTTCAAGATCCAACTGAATGAGAAAAGAAACTGTAAGGTTAGACTTCAATAACGAGCATACTCCACAAGGAAACCTACCTTCCTTTGTTCTTCAAGCGTGGCCAGGTAAGTAGGGCATGTCGCTTCCAATTGGGCCATCGCTGTTGCAATGAAAATACTTCTTTGACATCGGCCTTTCTTCTTCTGCTCTGCTTCTTCTTCTTTGCTCCTTCCACCTTCTGCTTTTTCGCAGACTTCTTTTTCTTTCCAATAATAACTTTTCTTTTGGAAGAAGTTTCATTCCATAGCAAGAACTCGAGCCTTTAGAACCTTTCATTAGAAGCTCAACGGTAGACCACATGTTCATTTAATTACGGTCCAAGGAAATTTTTGAAGTTTATGGCCATGTGGTAATTCATGATAATTGGCCATATAAATCAGTTTAAGGAATTTGCAGAATAACATCATTCTGCAGATCCAAGTCTAACTTTACACCAAGCTTCTTAAGCTCTTCCAAGTACTTGATCATCATCAGACAGTGATCTTGGACTGACTGCCCATCATGCATCTTAGCCTTAAAAAGTCATTTCGTGACTTGATACTTGGCTGCGCGACTCTGTTCACCAAACATCTCCTGCAGGTGAGCCAACATTTGGCGAGCAGTCCTCGATATCTTCATGTTGGCGCTGGAGCTCATCAGACATCGAGCCCAACATGTAATATCTGGCCTTATTATCTTCGTCTATCCATTTTTTCAGAGACGCTCTCTGTTCAGTGGATGGACGGGCTGGTAAGGTGGGAGGGTCCTGATCCAATACATGGTTAACTTCTCGAAACTCAAAACTATTTTGTAGTTTCTGAGCCAATCTTTATAATTGGAGTCTGGTCAGTCTATGTGTGTCCAGGATACGTGCCAATGGGTTGGATGCAGATATTTTTCTGTAGAGAGTCAAAGATTCTAGTTAGATACTGTAATTATGACTTGACCAATTTATTTAGGAATTTTATTTTTAAATAAATTAGCTCCACTATTTTCTCGGATCCCTACACTCCCTCTGTAGAGATGCAAAAATCTCCCCGATTAATGATTTCTAGTGGGTGGTGCGGTCTCACCAACTGACTCATCACCTCACCTAACAGTTATTGGTGATGGGTTAGCCAATGAGTGAACAACTCTTGTTCAATGATTCTCTAATCATGGTGCACCCAAACTTGGTCTCTAATTCATGAATCTCACCGTATCCAAAATATTGATCCACTCCTTAGTTAAGTCAGACCCACCATTTGCATAGACTGGATTCCTAATTGAGTCTCTCACCGTATCTAGAATATTGAGCCCAACTCATCCTCCAGCCCATAGCATCCAATGCCTAATAGACATGGTTGCATCTTTTCGATGCAACTGAGCCACTGTATCCAGTCGGAAACAATCAACCTCGGAAAGGGCCTGCACATCTACAATTGATTCAGGTCTCTTTAAACTAGACTTATCATAGTCATAACAATTATGACTAACCTAGTGGCATGGGTTAGCTCAGATTATTGACCACCTCAGATCAGAACTGTGTCAATAGATATGGCCAGGTAAGTGAGACCGGTGGAAGGAATATGCCATTAACTCGTACAAGAATGCATTCAGGTCGAGTAGCTCCCAATTAAAAACCAGTCGATCGTATGTGCCAAACTTACCTTAGACACCAAATTGTTGAGTCAGAACCAATTGGGTTAGCCTACAATCCAGACTCTAACCTCTGAGCCTAATTAGGTCTTGCTTGATCGTGACTCGATCTTGACCCAGACTTAATCCTATTAGGCTGGTCAATTTAAGCATTGTTGATCCCATCTAACCAACTCTTGATTCGGTTTGATCAACCGCTTAGACCTAATTGAGCTACCCAAGCCCGAACCCAGTATTATGAATATGTCTTAGATCTAAAATTCTTAATTTTAGATCTAATTAATATTTTTCATAATCTTAATTTTTAATTAAGTAGGGTTCATAAATAAAATATGCACAATAAATCCTAGGGTTTCAGGATCTAGGATTTTGCAGAAAGTAAGTTTTGGAGTTTCTGATTAAGGACGAACATGCAGCACCCCTACACGTCATAAGAACACCCCATCGGATGGGAGGAGAGGGCCTTTAAACCCTTCTTCATTCTTATGATCGGACGGCCAAGAGGAATGCCTTAATCAGGAACATGCAATACTACAAAATAGTTTTAGATCTATATCATATATCTCATATACAAATTAGATCTAATCATGGCATATTTTGCATACATCTCATGTATCGAATCATGCATATTTTTAGATCTAAATTATCTCATAATAATCTAAAAAATTAGATTTAAATTGATCTAATCAAAATAAATTCTAATCTAGATAACTATGTAGAACTATTCTACAACTAGTCTAGACATGCATCAATCATATCTCATATGATGTTAAAATTAAATAATTTTTATTTTCTATTTTTTAGATATTATTATAACCATTATAATATTAGAAAATAGTAAATTAATAGATCTAAAATATAATTTAATCAAATTAAATTGTAAACATGCAAGACTATTCTATAGAACTATTCTATTTTAGAACTAGTCATGCATATTTTCTAATCTTAGATCCAAATTATTTAATTTTAATTTTTTTCTAATTTTAGATCTAATCACATCTCATGTGATATCTAAAATTACTTATTTTTTTATTAAAATAAATTTAAAAATTAGATCTTAATACTTTAGAACCTTGGCCTTGATACCAGTTGAAAGGAAAATCCTGATTTCTCAGACCAGGTTCATTCAGATCTGATCAGATCAAGAGATATATTTCAAAATTTTTTCTCTTTGATCTAGATTCGATCTAAAATATTTCAAATCTAATTCTTATTATTTTAATAATTATAAATAAATTTAGATAAATTAAATCAAATTTAATTTACCTTGAAGTGGATAATCCTATTATCCATTGATGATCCTATAAGCAGTGGAAGATTCTGGATCTAGCCACGCAAGTGCCTAGCCTCTACCAATATCTACTTGGGTTGGATTTGGAGATCCTCTTCTTCTTTATCACGTCTCCAAAAATCAGATCTGGATCTGATCTGGAGGATCTTCAAAATACCTTTCAAAGATCAGCAGTTGTCCTTTGCAGCAGCACAGCCTTCTAGCTTTCAGTCGCCTTTCTCTCATCTAGATTACACCAACCAAGAACCCAAAATACTTTTGGACATAGAGAGGAGAGGGAGAAGATGCTTTGGCAAGGAGGAGGAGAGGAGAGGCAGCCTTGGGGCATGGGATTTTTAAATTGCTCTTTGAGTTGGGCGCATGGTCTTATTTATAGACTATCTATGATCCAACTCCTCTTCTTCCCAATCAATCATAATTTATGAAATTAGATCTAAATCTGATTGGTGGAAATAGAGTCCCCTGGATTTCTCCTTAGATGGCGCCTAAGACCAGTCAAAGTTGGTTCTTAGGAGAACTCTACTCGAAATCCAAAAAGGAGATGGAGTCTCTGTCCAATAGGGACACCTGGGCGCCTCCCTTGGCGTGCGCCCTCCTCCTTGCTAGGTTCTGGCAGGGGGACAATTCCCCACCAACCCTCCAATAGGTACATGACACGTGGATAGGAGTCAAAGTATCTATGGTTAATATTTGACCAGTCAAAGGTCAACTTTTGACTAAAGTCAAAGGATGAGAAATGGCAGGTGACCAAAAATGGCAGGTAATGTCTTACAAAATAAGACAATCTTTTCTAACTTAGACAAGCTCTAGTCAAACAAAGTGAAGGCCTTCGATCGAGCAAAAACTCCTTTGGCTCAATCAGGATAACTTATTTATGATAGTAAAAGAAGAATGTTAGGTTCAATCGAGTGCTAGCATGATTTTCTTGAACCTAATTGAATCTCATTCAGATCAATTGAACTGGATCAGTTCAATTGATGATCACCAGATTCAAAACCTTGTTTGTGTGATCCAGTTAGATTCAGTTCTGTATGGTAATGGGATATGTCATGATCTCTATCATCGACATCATCGAAACTCCTTTCGATGGATCAGAACTCTTCTGATTCGAACAGCTAGAATGATCGATCATCTAAATCATTCTAATTGCTCCCAAAATCCATCAGTGACACCTAGCAGTATATGGTGGCAACCCATCAGAGCTGAATGCGAACCTCTTGGTGCAGCTACCTATGTGATTAAGTTCTTCTATCTTGAGCCCTGATCAGATTAGGGTTAAGGTGAACTCGTCAAACCCTAGTTTCTGTCATATGATGTAATCATTCGATTCAAGTCCGGTGTGAAAAGCTAAATAGAAACTCTTTCTATTATTTCACTCTGCCATGGCCATGGGACTTCTGGACTTGATTCTTCATGATCATCATAGGGCTGCTCCTCTACCACCGAGGTAGATAGATTCCATCTTGATGCTATCCAGTTCCTACAATGAACATGCTATAGCCAACATACACCTCAGGATTCTGAATGGCTAGGAGAGACTGAGTAATGGTGTAGTCAAACTATAACACCCTCAAGGTGAACTACCGATGCATCTCAGGTCAAAGAACCAGACACACTACTGCAGCATCGAGTCAGTCATTGACGAGAAGGTAGACTCCCTAATGACTACTCGAGGTGGTCACGCTCAGTGCCCTCGTTCTCTAACGAGTATCTGTACTCTCGCTTCGGATGTCTCCACACCATAGACTCAAGACTCATCTACTAAAGAGAAGCGATTGTACACCAACCTTCCGGATCAATCACCATCCTCATGATGATCCTATGGTCGGGAGCATTTTATGAGTTAATAATGATTATTCATGTCTTAAATTTTCAACTCTTGAAAATATGAATTATCATTACCATTAACTCAAAGGATGTATCACAGACACTAAATACACATATGTGATAGAAAATAATCCATTTTATTGATATTAGTCAAAATTATAATTTTGCCCTTAGAAGTGTATTACAAGTGTCAGCCAATTCTGACTTCTAGGGCACATATATCTAACACTAAGGTGGTCAATAATCTGAGCTAACCAATGCCACTAGGTTAGTGATAATGGTTATGACTATGTCAAGTCTAGTTTAATGAGACCTAAATCAAATCTTCCTAAAAAAGATTAAGTCTAAGGTCTTCCACCATTGTAGATGTGCGGGCCCTTCCTAGGGTTGATTGTTCTCGGCTGATTATAGTAGTTCAGTTGCATTAAAAAGATGCAACCATATCTATTAGGCATTGGATGCTACAGGCTGGAGGATGAATTAGGCTCAATATTTTGGATATGGTGAGAGACTCAATTATGAATCCAATCTATGCAAATGGTGGGTCTGACTTAACTAAGGAGTGGATCAATATTCCGAGCATGGTGAGATTCATGAATTAGAGATCAAGTTTGGGTGCACCATGATTAGAGAATTATTGAACAAGAGTTGTTCACTCATTCGCTAACCCATCACCAATAACTATTAGGTGAGGTGATGAGTCAGTTGGTGGGATCGCACCACCCACTAGAATTCATTAATCATAGAGATTTTTGCTTCTCTACAGAGGGAGTGTAGGGATTCGAGAAAATAGTGGAAGCTAATTTATTTAAAAATAAAATTTCTAAATAAATTGTTTAAGTCTTAATTATAATATCTAACTAGAAATTTTGACTCTCTATAAAAAAATATCTGCATCCAATCCATTGGCATGAATCCTGGACACCCATAGACTAATTAGACCCAATTACAAGGATTGGCTTTAGAACTTCAAAATTATTTTAGATTTCGAGAAGTTAACTGATGTATTGGATCAGGATCCTCCTACCTTACCAGGTCATACATCTGCTGAATAGAGAGCGTCTCTTGAAAAGTGGATGGACGAAGATAACAAGGCCAGATATTATATATTGGGCTCGATGTTTGATGAGTTTCAGTGCCAACTTGAAGATATTAGGACTGCCCACCAAATGTTGGCTCACCTACAAGAGATGTTTGGTGAACAGAGTCACGCAGCCAAGTATCAAGTCACTAAATGACTATTCAAGGCTAAAATGCGTGATGGGCAGTCAGTCCAAAATCATTGTTTGATGATGATCAAGGACTTGGAAGAGCTTGAGAAGCTCGAAGTAGGGTTGGACTTGGATCTATAGAATGATATAATTCTGCAATCCTTGACAAATACATATGGGCAGTTCATCATGAACAATCACATGCATAAACTTCAAAATTCCCTAGCCGAACTTTTGAACATGCTGGTTACCGCAAAGCTTTCTATGAAAGGTTCTAAAGGCTCAGTGCTTGCTATGGAATAGACTTCTTCCAAGAGAAAGTCTTTGGAAAGAAGAAGAAGTCTATGAAAAAGTAGAAGGTGGAAGGAGAAAAGAAGAAAAAGGCAGAGCTGAGAAAGAAGGCCACTGACGAAGGAAAGTATTTCCATTATAATAATGACGGCCACTGAAAGCGAAACTGCCCTACTTATCTGGCCATCCTGAAGAATAAGGAGGCAGGTCCTTTTGGAGGTATGCTCATTTTTGAGTCTAACCTAATGGTTTCTTCTACATCCAATTGGGTGCTTGACTCTGGTTCTAGTGCTCATTTATGTACTTCCATGCAGGGTCTTGAGGATAGCAGGAGGCTGAGGGATGGTGAGATGATCCTATGCATCAAAAATGGAGCAAGAGTTACTGCCATGGCCGTGGGAACATATTCTCTTCGACAACCATCTGGTTTAGATTTAGTGTTAAAAGACTGTTATTATGTGCCTGTAGCAAGTAGGAATTTGATTTCTATTTCTTGCCTTGCATTCGATGGCTATGTAACTAGTTTTCTTAAGGACCATTGTAACATTCTTTATGAAAGAAATAAAATTATAAGTGGTTTTCTTATTAACGGTCTTTATCAATTACATATTGATGTATCTATTTTTAACATCGAGCAAAATGTGAATACCATGAAACGACCTAGGGATAGTCCAAATGATAGGCATCTATGGCACCTAAGACTAGATCATATAGCAGAAGATAGGGTTAACAAATTGGAGAAAATTGAGCTATTGAGTCTATTGATTTTCCAGTCATATCCAATTTATGAATCTTGTCATCATGGCAAAATGACTAAGCTCCCTTTTGTAGGACATGGGGAAAGGGCCACGGATCTTCTTGCCCTTGTACATACTAATGTGTGTGGCCCATTTGATGTGCTGGCTAGAGGCAACTTTGTCTACCTCATAACCTTTACCGATGATTTATCTAGGTATGGATATGTGTATCTTATGAGACACAAGTCTGAAGCCTTTGAAAAGTTCAAGGAATTCAGACATGAAGTAGAAAAGCAAATAGGAAATCCATTAAGGTTCTTCAATCAGATCAAGGAGGTGAATACCTTAATCAAGAATTTTTGAACTATTTCAAGAAAAATGGCATAGTCTCTCAATGGACTCCGCCTGGAACACCTCAACTCAATGGGGTTTCAGAATGGAGGAATCAAACTCTATTAGATATGGTCCAATCCATGATGAGCTTTAGAGACCTCCCTGATTTTCTTTAGGGACACTATTTGTTAATTGTAATATACTTATCGAATAGGGTTCCTTCTAAAATTGTTCCTACCACACCGTATGAGATATAGCATGGTAAGAAATCAAGCCTGAGTCATCTCAAAATTTGGGGTTGTCCGGCTCATGTCAAAAGACAACAAGCGGACAAGTTAGATTTTAAGTCCTTTAGAGCTTGATTTATAGGATATCCTAAAGAATCATTAGGATATTATTTCTACATTCTAGAAGATCATAATGTGATTGTGAGTCGACATGCCATCTTTCTTGAAAAATAGTTTATTCAAGATGGCAGCATTGGAAAGCAGATCAAGCTTGATGAGAAAGTCTCACAAGAGCAACGAGCTAAGGACCAAATGAAACCAAATCAGGTTAAGCCAATCCAATCACTATCTCCTCCACCTCGTAGATCGAAAAGAGTTTTTCGTCCCCTTGAGAGGTACTTAGGTACTATTTTAGAGGAAGTAGAGAAAATATTCCTCGTAGGTAATCAGATTCATAGTGATGATCCCAAAACCTATAACGAGGCGATATTGAATATCGACTCCAAAAAATGGTTAGAGATAATGAAGTTAGAAATTGACTTGATGCACTCAAAGCAAGTCTGGACCTTGGTAGATCCACCAGAAGGTATAGTACCTATTGGGTGTAAATGGATCTACAAGAGAAAGATCGGTGCAGATGGAAATGTGGAGGCATTCAAAGCTAGATTAGTGGCAAAAGGTTATAGTCAATGCGAAGGCATTGATTAACAGGATATCTTTTCACCAGTTGCTATGCTAAAATCCATTCGCACATTGCTTGTTGTTGTAGCCTATTTTGATTATGAAATATGGCAAATGGATGTGAAAATAGCATTCTTAAATGGATATCTTGAGGAAGATATTTATATGAAACAGCCGCTAGGTTTCACATCCAGTGATGAAGATCATAAGGTATGCAAGCTGCAAAGGTCCATATATGAACTTAAGCAAGCATCTCGGAGCTGGAATACTCGTTTTAATGATGTGATCAAATTATTTGATTTCATAAAAAATGAGGAGGAGCCATGTATCTTCAAAAAGGTTAGTGGGAGCGCTGTTGTCTTTCTTGTATTGTACGTGGATGACATCCTCCTTATTGGGAATAATATTCCCATGTTGACCATAGTTAAAATGTGGTTATCCAAAGAATTTTTCATGAAAGACCTAGGAGAAGCATCCTTTATTCTAAGAATTATGGTCTATAGAGATAGACCGAATAGGATGCTGGGACTATCATAGAAGATGTACATAGAGGAAGTGCTAAAGAGATTTAACATGGAAACCTCTAAGAGGGGTTTAGTATCCTTCAGACATGGCATTCATCTTTGCAAGAAGATGTGCCCTAGCACATCTGAGGAAATAGAATGCATGAGCAAGATCCCTTAAGCTTCAGTAATAGGGAGCCTCATGTATGCCATGTTATGTACACAACCTGATATAGCCCATGTTGTGAGTGTCACGAGCAGATATCAGTCAAATCCAGGTGAAGAACACTGGACTTCTGTGAAATGTATCCTTAGGTACTTGAGAAGAACTAAGGATATGTTGTTGGTCTTTAGTAATGGAGAACTCCAAGTCCAGGGTATATAGATTTGGATTTTATGTTCGATGTAGATGATCAAAAGTCGACATTTGGAAGTCTATTTGTGTGCAATGGTGGAGATGTTAGTTAGAAAATTCCAAGCAGATAGTGATAGCAGATTCCACCACAAAACTAGAATACATCGCTGCGTTAGAAGCTGCAAAAGAGGCATTTTGGTACAAGAAGTTTGCCATAAAGCTCGGAGTAATGCCATCAGATGCCATTCCTCTGTACTGTGACAATAATGGCACCATATCCCTTGCTAAGGAGCTGAGGTCTCATCAGAACTCCAAGCACATCGAGTGGTGATACCACCTCATTCGTGATTACCTCGAGAAGGATTACGTCGAGGTCAAGAGAGTCGACTCCACAGACAATGTGGTGGATTCGCTTACAAAGTCGTTGGGCCAGCAGAAGATTGAAGCCCACCTTGAGAAGATGAGACTTAGATTTGCAGCCAATTGGCTTTAGATCAAGTGGGAGTTTGTTAGATATATGTGCTCTAGAAGCCAGAATTGGCTGACACTTGTAATACACTTTTAGGGGCAAAATTATAATTTTGATTATAAATAATAAAATAAACTATTTTCTATCATAAATGTGTATTTAGTGTCAGTGATATAACCCTTGAGTTAATGATAATAGTAATTCTTATTTTCAAGAGTTAAAAATTTAAGATAAAAATTTTCATTATTAACTCATAAAATGCTCCTGACTGTAGGATCATCATGAGGATGGTGATTGATCCGAAAGGTTGGTGTACAATCATTTCTTTATAGTAGATGAGTCTTGAGTCTGTGTAGAGACATCGAAGGGAGAGTATAAGAACTCGTTAGAGAATGAGGGCACTGAGCGTGACCACCTCGAGCAGTCATAAGGAAGTCTACCTTCTCGTCGATGACTGGCTCGAAGCTACAGTGGTGTGTTTGGTTCTTTGACCTGAGGTGCATCGATAGTTCACCTTGAGGGTATTGTAGTTTGACTACACTATGACTCAGTCTCCTAGCCATTTAGAATCTTGAGGTGTATGTTGGCTATAGCATGTTCATTATAGGAATTGGATTGCACCAAGAGGGAATCTATCTACCTCGGTGGATGAGGAGCAGCCCTATGATGATCATGAGAATCAAGTCCATAAACCCATGGCCATGGTAGAGTGAAATAATAGAAAGAGTTTCTATTAAAGTTTTCACATCGGACTTGAATCAGATAATTAAATCATATGATAGAAATTAGGGTTTGACGAGTTCATTTTAACCCTAATCTGATCGGAGCTCAAGATAGAAAAACTTAATCACACAAGTAGCTGCACCAAGAGTTTTGTTTTCAGTTTTGATGGGTTGCCACCATATACTGCTAAGTGTCACTAGTGGATTTTGAGAACAATTAGAATGATTTAGATGATCGATCATTCTAGTTATTTGAATCAGAAAAGTTATGATCCATCGAAAGGAGTTTCGATGATGTCGATGATAGAGATTGTGATATATCCCATTACCATACAGAACTGAACCTAATTGGGTCACACTATAAGGGTTTGGATCTTGATATCATCAATTGGACTAACCCAATTCAATTGATTTGAATTAGATTCAATTAGATTCAAGAAAATCGTGCTAGCACATGATTGAACCTAACATTCTCCTTCTACTATCATCAAAAGTTGTCTCGACTGAGCCAAATATATTTATACTCATTCAGATACCTTTACTTGATCTAACTGAAGCTTGTCTAGATCAGAAATGAGTTATCTTAATTTATAAGATAAATTTGAGACAATACCTGCTATTTTTCGTCACCTGCTAATTCTTGTCTTTGACTTTGGTCAAACGTTGACCTTTGACACTTAGACATCTGACCATGTGTCATACACCTATTGGAGAGCAGATAGGGGATTATCCCCTTGCTAGATTTTCAAAAGAAGGTGGTGCATGCCTAGGGAGGCATCATGCGCCCATGGATAGGGATGCCTGGAGTCCCATACGGATGGGACTCCAGGTTGCTTTTTGGTTTCTACTTAGGTGACCCCTAGCTATAGACTTTGATCGATCTTAGGCACCATCTAAGGATGAATTAGTGAGGCTCTTATATGATTGGATCATGTGATGTCATCCTACCAATCAGATTTAGATCTAATTGCACAAAGCAACATGATTGGCCAGGATGACGTGGCACTGCATGGCGTAGCAGGATCTATATAAATCCTATCTGCACCCAACTTTGATAGACTTCTCTCTTAGCCCATGCCCTAAGGCTGTTCCTCTCCCTCCTCCATGCCATCTTCCGATCCTCTCTCTCCTCTCCATGCCCAAGGAAAGTTGGGCTTCAGTTTGGTGCGATCAAGACAAGAAAAAGCTGACGAAAAAGGAAGAAGGTAGCACTACTATAGAGACAATTGCAGATCTTCGAAAGAAGTTTTGAAGATTCTCCAAATCAGATCTAGATCTAATTTTTGGAGAGATGATAAAAAAAGAGAAGATCTCTAGATCTAGCCCGAGTGGATACCGATAGAGGCCAAGCGCTTGCGTGGCTAGATCCAGAACCTCAGGCAGTCAACAGGATAATCAAAGGATAATTTGATTACCCAGCATCAAGGTATAAATTAAATTATATTTAATTTATTTTTATTTTTATTTATTAGATCTATAAAATTATATTTGAAATATCTCAGATCTGATCTAGATATGAGAAAAATTTTTGAAATATCTCTTTTGATCCAATCTAATCTGAACGAACCTGATTTGAAAAATCAGGATTTTTCCTTCTGAGGGGCACCAAGAGTGGGTGCCCCCTTGTTTGACTTGGTCTTCTTCTGCGTAGAAGAGAAGGGGTGCATGCCCCCTAGTTTTTCTTATGGGGGCATGTGCCATCTACTTCTTAGAGAGAGTCTAGGTGCCAACCACCTTATTTGATAAGATAGTGCGTGCCCCATATGGTTTTTGTTCGACAAAATGCATGGAGAATAGAGAGGAGGCACGACATATTGGTTGGAGAGTCCTTCTACTTTAAGTATTTGGCTGGATCAAATACTTAAAGCTCTAGGACTCTAGGTTTTCTATTTCTATAAATAGGAAACCTGCTAAATGCTTTCACATCGCATTTTGGAAAGTGCGAAGCCCTGCTCCCCTTCTCCCATGCCTCCTCCCTCTTCTTCTCCAATTCCTCTCTCTAAGGGTTGGGCTGATCCAAGTGCTCGAAAGGTCAAAGTGCTGTTATGCAAAAGAAGAGATCCGATCGTGTGTTGATCGAGGTGCTACCGATAATTCGAACGAAGGCTGACTTAGGAGATCCAGATTTGACTTGTTGATGCCAAATCAAGCCAAAAAAGACATCCAAATTTGAATCCAGTGGATACTAATAGTGGTCGGGTGCATGTGCGGGTCGAAGGTGAATCTCAATCAAGATTTAGATCATTAGATTATGAAGATCGTCTACCCACGAAAGGTGATATAATCATCAACCCTTTGTATACATGTTTAATCAAAGAATATATAATTAGATCTATGAATCCAAGGCTGGATTGGATCTAAAACATTTTAAATTTTGCTACATTTGATCCAATCTGATCTAACTAGGGTAGAAGTTCCTTCACTTGCCATCTTTTAAACATAAAAGAATAGCATTATTTATTCCTAACCTTATAAGAGGCTTTACAGCAACTTATACTAAACCTATATGAATGAACTCAAATTTAGATTTTTGAGTTGTTTTGATAACATCTTTTGTAAGGATTGGGATTAATTCATGTTTTTTTTCTCAATCAAAATTATTTTTTCTATCAACTTAATTCTATTATCTCTTAAAAGTTAGCTAGTTTTGTAAACTGACCTATCAGAACATTTGAAACTATCCATTGGCTCAGCAACTCCTTGCTTGAAAGTTCTATCAAAGCCTTGTCTGAGCTTTATCCTTCATTATGAGATGAAGAGCTCGTAGAGGACAATCTCAATAGGAAGCTCAATTTGAATAAGATAAAGCAAGATGCCGGACTTTAGGCTTAAATTTATGCCTGCACCTTAAGAGCCTTCACACGGCATGAACGACATTATGGCTACACACCAACATCCATCAACAAGTTTTAAATTATTCAAACTTGAAGAATCTTACCTTTGATCAATACTCTACCACTCTCTCCCTCCTAGGCTCTGATACCCAGGCTCTGATACAACAATCAAGGTACATTTGTTAAAGAATCTATATATGTGATTTTTGATAAAACTAACAATCTAACTTTGAGAAAAAGATATATTTTTGATGATGATGTAGGAATTCTGAAAAATGGACTAAAGAAACTTAACTTGAAAGAAAGAACAAACCAAGATGAAGATAAAGGAGCTAAAGATGTAGAGCAAAATAATAACCTTGAACAAGATATCAATAAAGAGCATAGTGATCTGCCCAAAGAGTGGAGGTATGCACACAATCATCCAAGAGATCTCATAATTTATGATCTTTCACAAGGGATAAGAACTAGAGGTTCCTTGAGAGATACTTTTGATTATCTTGCATTTGTCTCTCAAACTAAATCCAAATGCATAGAAGAGGCTGAAAATGATTCAAATTGGATGCTTGCTATGTAAGAGAAATTAAATCAATTTGAGAGGAATAATATTTGGACCCTAATAAGTAGACCTTATGATCATCTCATTATTGGAATTAAATAGGTATTTAGAATCAAATTGGATGAAAATAGTAAAGTAGTTAGAAACAAAGCAAGATTAGTAGCTAAGGAATATAACCAAGAAGAAAGAATAGATTTTGATGAAATATATGCTCCTGTAGCAAGATTAGAGGCAATTAGATTATTACTTGTATTTGCTTGCTACATGAACTTCAAATTATTTCAAATGAATGTGAAAAGTGCCCTCTTGAATGATTATATTGCTGTAGAGGTTTTTGTAAAATAACCCCCTGGATTTGAAAACTATACTTTTTCAAATCACGTATTGAAACTAGACAAAGCACTATAAAGACTAAATCAAGCATCTAGGGCATGGCATGAAAGACTTAGCAAATTTCTGCTAGAAAATAATTTCAATAGAGATAGTGTAGACACAACATTATTTTTGAAAAGAAAAAGAAATGATCTCCTAGTAGTTCAAATATATGTTGATGACATTATTTTTAGAGATATTAATAAGGATCTTTGCCCAAAAAATTTGCTAAGTTAATGTAGGGTGAATTTGAAATGAGCATGATGGAGAAGCTAACTTTCTTCCTTGGGCTTCAAATCAAACAAACAAAGGAAGGAATTTTCATCAATCAAATAAAGTATGTTCGAGAGATACCTAAGAAGTTTGGTATGGAGAATATAAAGAAAATTGGCACATCAATGAGCCCCACGTGTAGACATGACAAAGATAAAAGTAGTAAAAGCATGGATCAAAATCTCTACAAATGTATAATTAGTTTCTTACTTTATTTAACTACTAGTAGGCCTGATATACTATTTAGTATATACGTGTGTACTAGATTTCAATCTAATCCTAAACAATCTCACATGCTAGCTATTAAAAGAATACTTTTAGATATCTAGTTGACATACAAAATCTAGGACTATGGTACTCTAAGCAATCCTCAATTGATTTAATTCTATATTCAGACGCTGATTATGGAGGATGTAGAATTAATTGAAGAAGTAATAGTGGAACATACCAATTTTTATGGCTGAACTTAATTTCTTGGTACAGCAAGAAGCAAAATTCCATAGCATTGTCCATGGCCAAGGTCGAGTATGTTGCTGTTGGAAGTTATTGTACTCAAATACTTTGGATTAAGCAACAACTTAAAAACTTTGGCATAAAATAAAGAAAAATTCTCATAAAATATGACAATACTAGTATAATAAACTTAACGAAAAATTTAATTTAGCACTCTAGAACAAAACTATTAGATGCCCTAGAAGCCAAATTGGCCAAACACTTATAATACACTTCTAAGAATAATTTTATAATTTTGACTATAAATTAATAAAAAAATTATTTTTCTATCATAGTGTGTATTTAAAGTATCTGTGATACATTCTTTGAGTTAATGGAATGACGATTCATATTTTCAAGAGTTAAAAATTTAAGACATGAATTTTCATAATTAACTCATAAACTGCTTCCAATCATAGGATCATCACGAGGATGGTGATCGATCCAGAAGGTTGGTGTATGATAGCTTCTTTAGCATAGATGAGTCTTGAGTCTACGGTGAGGAGATACCAAAGTAAAAATATGTTAGATATGTATGCCCTAGAAGCTAGAATTGACTGACATTTGTAATACACTTTTAGGGGCAAAATTATAATTTTGATTATGAATAATAAAATAGGTTATTTTCTTTCATAAATGCATATTTAGTGTCTGTGATACATCCCTTTAGTTAATAGTAATAATAATTCTTATTTTCAAGAGTTGAAAATTTAAGAAAAGAACTTTCATTATTAACTCATAAAATGCTCTTGACCGTAGGATCATCATGAGGATGGTGATTGATCCGAAAGATTGGTGTACAATCGCTTCTTTATAGTAGATGAGTCTTGAATCTACGGTGCAAAGATACCAGAGCGAGAGTATAGGAACTCATTAGAGAACGAGGGCGTTGAGCGTGACCACCTCGAGCAGTCATAAGAAAGTCTACCTTCTCGTCGATGACTGATTCAAAGCTGCAGTGGTGTGTCTGGTTCTTTGATCTAAGGTGCATCGGTAGTTCACCTTGAGGGTGTTATAGTTTGACTACACCATGACTCGATCTTCTAGCCATTCGAAATCCTGAGGTGTATGTTGGTTATAGCATGTTCATTGTAGAAATTGGATTGCACCAAAAGAAAATCTATCTACCTCGGTGGATGAGGAGCAGCCCTATGATGATCATGAGAATCAAGTCCATAAGCCCATGGCCATGGTAGAGTGAAATAATAGAAAGAGTTTCTATTAAGGTTTTCACATCGAACTTGAATCAAATGATTAAATCATATGATAGAAATTAGGGTTTGACGAGTTCACCTTAACCCTAATCTGATCAGGGCTCAAGATAGAAGAACTTAATCACACAAGTAGCTGCACCAAGAGGTTCATTTTCAATTTTGATGGGTTGCCACCATATACTGCTAGGTGTCACTGGTGGATTTTGGGAGCAATTAGAATGATTTAGATGATTGATCATTCTAGTTGTCTGAATCAAAAGAGTTTTGATCCATCGAAAAGAGTTTCGATGATGTCGATGATAGAGATCGTGACATATCCCATTACCATACAGAACTAAACCTAATTGGATCACACAAACAAGGGTTTGGATCTAGATATCATCAATGGGACTAACCCAGTTCAATTAATTTGAATTAGATTCAATTAGGTTCAAGGAAATCATGCTAGCACACGATTGAACCTAACGTTCTCCTTCTACTATCATTAAAAGTTGGCTTGACTGAGCCAAATGTGTTTGTGCTCGCTTAGGTACCTTTACTTGGTCTGACTGGAGCTTGTTGAGGTTAGGAAAGGGTTATCTTAATTTATAAGATAAATTTGAGACAACACCTATCATTTTTCATCACCTACTAATTCTTGTCTTTAACTTTGGTCAAACATTGACCTTTGACACTTAGACATCTGCCCATGTGTCATGCACCTATTGGAGAGCAGATAGGGGCTTGTCCCCTTGCTAGATTTTGAAAAATAGGGGGTGCATGCCTAGGGAGGCGTGCATCCATGGATAGGGATGCCTGGAGTGCCATATAGATGGGCCTCCAAGTTGCTTCTTGGTTTCTACTTAGGTGACCCCTAGCTATAGACTTTGACTAGTCTTAGGTGCCATCTAAGGATGAATTAGTAGGGATCTCATCTGATTGGATTAGGTAATGTCATCCCACTAATCAGATTTAGATCTGATTGCACAAAGCAACGTGATTGGCCGGGATGATGTGGCACTGCATGGCACAGCAGGGTCTATATAAACCCTGTCTACACCCAATTTTGATAGAGTTCTCTCTTAGCCCATGCCCTAAGGCTGTTCCTCTCCCTCCTCCATGCCATCTTCTAATCTTCTCTCTCCTCTCCATGCCCAAGAAAAGTTGGACTTCAGTTTGATGCGATCCAGGCAAGAAAAAGCTGACGAAAAAGGAAGAAGGCAGCACTGCTACAAAGATGACTGCAGATCTTTGAAAGGTGATTTGAAGATCCTCCAAATCAGATTCAGATCTAATTTTTGGAGAGATGATAAAGAAGAAGAGGATCTCTAATTTCAACCTGAGTGGATACCAGTAGAGGCCAGGCACTTACATGGCTAGATCCAGAACCTCAAGCAGTCGGCAGGATCATCAAAGGATAATCTGATTAACCAACATCAAGGTATAAATTAAATTAGATTTAATTTATTTTTATTTTTATTTATTATATCTATAAAATTATATCTAAAATATCTTAGATCTAAATTAGATACTTAAAAAAAAATTTTGAAATATCTCTCTTGATCCGATCAAGTCTGAACGAACCTGATCCAAAAAATCAAAATTTTCTCTTTAACTGGTATCAGAGTCAGGTTCTCTAAATTATTTAAATCTAATTTTTATTTATTTTTTATCTAAAAATTAGGTAATTTTAAATATCACATAAGACATAATTAGATTTAAAATTAAGAAAATTAAAATTAAATAATTTAGATCTAAATTTTACAAGATGCATGACTAGTTGTAAAATAGAATAGTTCTATACATAGCCTTGCATGATCATGATTTATTTTGATTAAATTATAATTTTAATTCTATTTATTTTTTATTTTTTAATGATTATAAATATTATAATAAAATTTAAAAATAGGAAATAAAATTATTTAATTTTTAGATCATATGAGATCTAATGAACGCATGATTAGACTAGTTGTAGAATAGTTCTACATAATTATCTAGATTAGAATTTATTTTGATGTGATCAATTTAAATCTAATTTTTTAGATAATTATGAGATAATTTAGATCTAAAAAATATGCATGACATGATACATGAGATGTATGCAAAACATGTATAAAGTTAGATCAATTTTATATATGAGATATATGATGTAGATCTAACTAGTTTTGTAGATTTATATTATTGATTAAGACGTTCCCCTTGGCTGTCCGATCATAAGAAATAAAATAGGGTTTAAAGGCCCTCTCCTTCCATTCGATGGGGATGTTCTTATGATGTGTAGGGGTGCTGCACGTTCGTCCTTAATCAAAAATCAAGAACTTACTTTCTGCAAAATCCTAGATCCTGAAACCCTAGGATTTTATTTGCATGTTTTGTTTGTGAACCCTAACTTAATTAAAAATTAAGATTATGAAATATATATTAGATCTAAAATTGAGAATTTCAGATCTAAGACATATTCATAATATTGGGTTCGGGCTTGGGTAGCTCAATTAGGTCTAAGCGGTTGATCAAACCGAATCAAGAGTTGGTTAGATGGGATCAACAATGCTTAAATTGACCAACCTAATAGGATTAAGTCTGGGTCAAGATCGAGTCATGTGAGTGATCGATCAAGCTAAGACCTAATTAGGCTCAGTGGTTAGAGTCTGGATTGTAGGCTAACCCAATTGGTTTTAGCTCAACAATTTGGTGTCTAAGGTAAGTTTGGCAGATACGACCGACTGATTTTTAATTGGGAGCTACTCGACTTGAATGCATTCTTGTCGAGTTAATGGCATATCCCTTCCACCGATCTCACTTACCTGGCCATATTTGTTGACTCAGTTCTGATCTGAGGTGGTCAATAATCCGAGCTAACCCATGCCACTAGGTTAGTCATAATGGTTATGACTATGACAAGTCTAGTTTAATGAGACCTAAATCAAATCTTCCTAAGAAAAGATTAAGTCTAAGGTCTTCCACCATTGTAGATGTGCGGGCCCTTCCTAGGGTTGATTGTTCTCGACTGGTTATAGTGGCTCAGTTGCACCGGAAAAGATGCAACCATGTCTATTAGGCATTGGATGCTATACGGGCTGGAGGATGGATTGGGCTCAATATTTTGGATACAGTGAGAGACTCAATTAGAAATCCAATCTATGCAAATGGTGGGTCTGACTTAACTAAGGAGTGGATCAATATTCTAGGCATGGTGAGATTCATGAATTAGAGATCAAGTTTGGGTGCACCATGATTAGAGAATCATTGAACAAGAGTTGTTCACTCATTGGCTAACCTATCACCAATAACTGTTAGGTGAGGTGATGAGTCAGTTGGTGGGATCGCACCACCCACTAAAAATCATTAATTGTGAAGATTTTCACATCTCTACAGAGAAAGTGTAGGGATCCGAGAAAATAGTGGAAGCTAATTTGTTTAAAAATAAAACTTTTAAATAAATTAGTTAAGTCTTAATTACAATATCTAACTAGAAACTTTGACTCTCTATAGAAAAATATCAGCATCCAACCCACTGGCATGAATCCTAGACACCCATAAACTGATTGAACCTAATTACAAGGATTGGCTGTGAAACTTCAAAATTATTTTGGATTCTAAAAAGTTAACTCATGTATTAGATCAGGACCCTCCCACATTACCAGCTCATCCATCCACTGAACAGAAAGCATCTCTTGAAAAGTGGATGGAGGAAGATAACAAGACCAGATATCACATGTTGGGCTTGATGTCTGATGAGCTTCAACATCAACATGAAGATATCAGGACTGCTCGCACAAATGTTGGCTCACCTATAAGAGATGTTTGCTGAACAGAGTTCCATAGCCAAGTATCAAGTTACTAAATGACTATTCAAGGCTAAAATGCATGATGGACAGTCAGTCCAAGATCATTATCTGATGATGATCAAGGACTTGGAAGAGCTTGAGAAGCTCGAAGTGAGGTCAGACTTGGATCTGCAGAATGATATAATTCTATAATCCTTGATTGATGCATATGGGTAGTTCATCATGAACTATCATATGCATAAACTTCAAAATTTCCTGGCCAAACTTATGAATATGCAGGTTACCACTGAGTTTTCTATGAAAGGTTCTAAAGGCTCAGTGCTTGCTATGGAATGGACTTCTTCTAAGAGAAAGTCTTTTGAAAAGAAGAAGAAGTCTATGAAAAAGCAGAAGGTGGAAGGAGGAAAGAAGAAAAAGGCAAAGGTGAAAAAGAAGACCGTTGACAAAGAAAAGTATTTTTATTACAACAATGATGGCCACTGAAAGTGGAACTGCCCTACTTACCTTACCATCCTAAAGAATAAGAAGGAGGCAGGTCCTTCTAGAGGTGTTCTCGTTATTGAGTCTAACCTTATAATTTCTTCTGCATCCAGTTGGGTGCTTGACTCTGGTTCTAGTGCTCATTTGTGCACTTCCATGTAGGATCTTGAGGATAGTAGGAGGCTGAGGGATGGTGAGATGATCCTGCATGTTGAAAATAGAGCAAGAGTTGCTGCCATGGCCATGGAAACATACCCTCTTCGACTGCCATCTAGTTTAGACTTAGTGTTAAAAAACTGTTATTATGTGCCTGCAGAAAGTAGGAATTTGATTTCTATTTCTTACCTTGCATTAGAAGGCTATGTAATTAGTTTTCTTGTAACATTCTTTATGAAAGAAATAAAATTACAAAGTGGTTTTCTTATTAACGATCTTTATCAGCTACATATTGATGTATCTATTTTTAACTATCGAGCAAAATATGAATGCCATGAAACGACCTAGGGATAGTCCAAATGATAGGTATCTATGGCACCTAAGATTAGGTCATATAGCAGAAGATAGGATCAACAAATTGGAGAAAAATGGGCTATTGAGTCCATTGACTTTCGAGTCATATCCAATTTGTGAATCTTGTCTTCAAGGCAAAATGACTAAAGCTTCCTTTTGTAAGGACATGGGAAAAGGGCCACAGATCTTCTTGCCCTAGTACATACTGATGTGTGCGGCCCATTTGATGTGCCGGCTAGAGGTAATTTTGTCTACTTCATTACCTTTACCGATGATCTATCTAGGTATGGGATATGTGTATCTTATGAGACATAAGTCTGAAGCTTTTGAAAAGTTCAAAGAAATTCAGACATGAAGTAGAAAAATAAACTAGAAAAGTCCATTAAGGTTCTTCGATCAGATCGAGGAGGTGAATACCTTAGTCGAAAATTCCTTAGACTATCTCAAGAAAAATGGCATAGTCTCTCAATGGACTCCACCAGGAAACACCTTAACTCAATGGGATTTTCAGAATGGAGGAAATCGGACTCTATTAGGATATGGTCCGATCCATGATGAACATCATAAACCTTCCTGATTTTTCTTAGGGACACTGTTTGTTAACTTCAATATACTTATTGAATAGGGTTTCCTTCTAAAACCGTTCCTACCACACCGTATGAGATATGGCATGGTAAGAAACCAAGTCTGAGTCATCTCAGAATTTGGGGTTGTCCGGCTCATGTCAAAAGACAACAAGCGGATAAGTTAGAGTTTAGGTCCTTTAGAGCTCGATTCATAGGATATCCTAAAGAGTCATTAGGATACTATTTCTACATTCCAGAAGACCACAATGTGATTGTGAGTCGACATATGCCATCTTTCTTGAAAAATAGTTTATTCAAGATAGCGGCATTGGAAAAGCAGATCAAGCTTGATGAGAAAGTCTCACAAGAGCAACGAGCTAAGGACCAAATGGAACCAAATCAGGTTGAGCCAATCCAATCACTACCTCCTCCACCTCATAGATCGGAAAGAGTTTTTTATCTCCCTGAGAGGTACTTAGGTACTATTTCAGAGGAAATAGAAAAAATATTCCTCATAGGTAAGTTCACGGTGATGATCCCAAAACCTATAACGAGATGATATTGAATATTGACTCCAAGAAATGGTTAGAGGCAATGAAGTCAGAAATTGACTCGATGCACTCAAACCAAGTCTGGACCTTGGTAGATCCACCAGAAGGTATAGTACCTATTGGGTGTAAATGGATCTACAAGAGAAAGATTGGTGCAGATGGGAATGTGGAGACATTCAAAGCTAGATTAGTGGCAAAAGGTTATAGTCAACGCGAAGGCATTGACTATCAGGATACCTTTTTGTCAGTAGCTATGCTAAAATCCATTCGCACATTGCTTGTTGTTGCAGCCTATTTCGATTATGAAATATGGCAAATGGATGTGAAAATGGATATTCTTTAATGGAATATCTTGAGGAAGATATCTATATGGAACAGCCATAGGATTTTCACATCCAGTGATGACTGATCATAAGGTTATGCAAGCTGCAAAGGTCCATATATGGACTTAAGCAAGCATCTCGGAGCTGGAATACTCATTTTAATGATGTGATCAAAATTATTTGGATTTTCATCAAAAATGAAGGAGGAAGCCATGTGTCTTCAAAAAGGTCAGTGGGAGCGCTGTTGTCTTCCTCGTATTGTACGTGGATGACATCCTCCTTATTGGGAATGATATTTCCATGTTGACCATAGTTAAAATATGGTTGTCCAAAGAATTCTCCATGAAAGACCTAGGTGAAGCATCCTTTATTCTGAGAATTAAGGTCTATAGAGATAGACCGAATAGGATGCTAGGACTTTCACAGAAGATGTACATAGAGGAAGTACTAAAGAGGTTTAGTATGGAAAACTCTAAGAGGGGATTAATACCCTTCAGACATGGTATTCATCTTTCCAAGAAGATGTGCCCTAGCACACCTGAGGAAATAGAATGCATGAGCAAGATCCCTTATGCTTCTGCAATAGGGAGCCTCATGTATGCCATGCTATGTACACGACCTGATATAGCCCATGCTGTGAGTGTCACAAGCAGATATCAGTCAAATCCAGGTGAAGAACACTGGACTTCTGTGAAATGTATCCTTAAGTACTTGAGAAGAACTAAGGATATGATGTTGGTCTTTGGTAATGGAGAACTCCAAGTCCAGGGATATACAGACTCGGATTTTATGTCCGATGTAGATGATCGAAAGTCGACATCTGGGAGTCTATTTGTGTGCAATGGTGGTGCTGTCAGTTGGAAAAGTTTCAAGCAAACTGTGATAGCAGATTCCACCATGGAAGCAGAATATATCGCTGCATCAGAAGCTGCAAAGGAAGCATTCTGGTACAAGAAGTTTGCCACAGAAATTGGAGTAATGCCATCAGATGCCATTCCTCTGTACTGCGACAACAATGGTGCCATAGCCCTTGCTAAGGAGCCGAGGTCTCACCAAAAATTCAAGCACATTGAGCGGCGATACCACCTCATCCACGATTACCTCGAGAAGGGTTACGTCGAGGTCAAGAGAGTCGACTCCGCAGATAATGCGGCAGACTCACTTACAAAGCCATTGGGCCAGCAGAAGATCGAAGCCCACCTTGAGAAGATGGGACTTAGATTTGTAGCCAATTGGCTTTAGGTCAAGTGGGAGTTTGTTAGATATGTGTGCCCTAGAAGCCAGAATTGGCTGACACTTGTAATACACTTCTAGGGCAAAATTATAATTTTGACTATAAATAATAAAATGGGATTATTTTCTATCACATATGTGTATTTAGTGTCTGTGATACATCCCTTGAGTTAATGGTAATGATAATTCTTATTTTCAAGAGTTGAAAATTTAAGACATGAATTTTCATTATTAACTCATAAAATGCTCCGACCATAGGATCATCATGAGGATGGTGATTGATCCAGAAGGTTGGTGTACAATCGCTTCTTTATAGTAGATGAGTCTTGAGTCTATGGTGTAGAGACACCAGAGCGAGAGTACAGGATACTCGTTAGAGAATGAGGGCACTGAGCGTGACCACCTCGAGTAGTCATTAAGGAAGTCTACCTTCTCGTCGATGACTGACTCGAAGCTGCAGTGGTGTGTCTGGTTCTTTGACCTGAGGTGCATCGATAGTTCACCTTGAGGGTGTTATAGTTTGACTACACCATGACTCGGATCTCCTAGCCATTCAGAATCCTGAGGTGTATGTTGGCTATAGCATGTTCATTGTAGGAATTGGATTGCACCAAGATGGAATCTATCTACCTCGGTGGATGAGGAGCAGCCCTATGATGATCATGAGAATCAAGTCCATAAGCCCATGGCCATGGCAGAGTGAAATAATAGAAAGAGTTTCTATTAAGGTTTTCACATCGGACTTGAATCGAATGATTAAATCATATGATAGAAATTAGGGTTTGACGAGTTCACCTTAACCCTAATCTGATCGGGGCTCAAGATAGAAGAACTTAATCACACAAGTAGCTGCACCAAGAGGTTCATTTTTAGTTTCTGATGGGATTGCCACCATATACTGCTAGGTGTCACTGGATGGATTTTGGGAGCAATTAGAATGATTTAGATGATCGATCATTCTAGTTGTCTGAATCAGAAGAGTTCTGATCCATCGAAAGGAAGTTTCGATGATGTCGATGATAGAGATCATGACATATCCCATTACCATATAGAAACTGAACCTAACTGGATCACACAAATAAGGGTTTGGATTTTGATATCATCAATTGGACTAACCTAGTTCAATTGATTTGAATTAGATTCAATTAGGTTCAAGAAAATCATGCTAGCACATGATTGAACCTAACATTCTCCTTCTACTATCATTAAAAGTTGTCTCGAATGAGCCAAATGTATTTGTGCTCACTCAGGTACCTTTACTTGGTCTGACTGAAGCTTGTCTAGATCAGAAAAGGGTTGTCTTAATTTATAAGATAAATTTGAGACAATACCTGCCATTTTTCATCACCTGCTAATTCTTATCTTTGACTTTGGTCAAACGTTAACCTTTAACACTTAGACATCTGCCCATGTGTCATGCACCTATTGGAGAGTAGATAGGGGCTTATCCTCTTTCTAGATTTTGAAAAGGAGGGGGTGCATGCCTAGGGAGGCGTGCGCCCATGGATAGGGATGCCCGGAGTCCCATATAGATGGGACTCTAGGTTGCTTCTTGGTTTCTACTTAGGTGACCCCTAGCTATAGACTTTGATGAGTCTTAGTCATAATCTAAGGATGAATTAGTGGGGCTCTCATCTTATTGGATCAAGTGATGTCATCCCATCAATCAGATTTAGATCTGATTGCATGAAGCAACGTGATTGGCCGGGATGATGTGTTGCTGCATGGTGCAGTAGGATCTATATAAACCCTATCTACGCCCAACTTTGATACAGTTCTCTCTTAGCCCATACACTAAGGCTGTTCCTCTTCCTCCTCCATGCCATCTTCTAATCCTCTCTCTCCTCTCCATGCCCAAGAGAAGTTGGGCTTCAGTTTGGTGCGATCTAAGTAAGAAAAATCTGACGAGAAAGGAAGAAGACAGCACTACTGCAGAAATGACTGCAGATCTTCGAAAGGAGATTTGAAGATCCTTCAAATCAGATCCAAATCCAATTTTTCTAGAGGTAATAAAGAAGGAGAAGATCTCTAGATCCAATTTGAGTGAATATCGGTAGAGGCCAGGCGCTTGCATGGCTAGATCCAAAACCTCAGGCAGTCAGCAGGATTATCAAAGGATAATCTGATTACCCAACATCAAGGTATAAATTAAATTATATTTAATTTATTTTTATTTTTATTTATTAGATATATAAAATCATATCTGAAATATCTCAGATCTAATTTAGATACATGAAAAAAATTTTTAAAATATCTCTCTTGATTCGATCAAATCTGAACAAACCTGATATGAGAAATCAGGATTTTTCATTAGAATATAGGTACTTATTAGAGAACGAGGATACTAAGTGTGACCACCTCGAGCAGTCATAAGAAATTCTACCTTCTCATCTGTAATGGTATGTCTAGTTCTTTGATCTAAGGTGCATTGACAGTTTATCTTGAGGGTGTTATAGTTTGACTACATCATAACTCGATCTTCTAGCCATTCAAAATTTTGAGGTGTATGTTGGCTATAGCATATTCATTGTAGGAATTGGATTGCACTAATAGAAGATCTATCTACCTTGATAGATGAGGAGTAGCCCTATGATGATCATGAGATCGAGTCATTAATCCTATGACCATGGCAATGTGAAGATGATAGAAAGAGTTTCTATTAGGATTTCACATCGGACTCAAATCGAATGATTAATTCATATGACGGATATTGGATTTGACGAGTTCATCTTAACCCTAATCTTGTCGGGGCTCAAGATAGAAGAACCTAATCACACAAGTGCTGCACCAAGAGGTTCACTTTTAGTTTTGATGGTTTGCCACTATATACTGCTAGATGTCACTAATGGATTTTAAGAGCAATTAGAATAATCTTGATGATCGATCAATCTAATTGTGTGAATTAGAAAAGTTTTGATCCATTGAAAGGTGTTTCGATGATGTTGATGATAGAGGTCACGACATATCTTATTATCATATAAAATTGAACCTAACTAAATCACATAAATAAGAATTTGGGTCTAAATTTCATCAATTGGGCTAATCCAATTCAGTTGATTTGGATTAGATCCAATTAGGTTTAAGAAAATCGTGCTAGCGTATAATTGAGCCTAACATTCTCCTTCTATAATCATTTTGGTTCATCTTGGCTGAGCCAAATCTATTTGGGCTCACTTAGGAATCTTATCTTAATCTAACTGAAGTTTATCTAGGTCAAAAAGGTATTGTCTTAATTCATCAGATGAATTTAAGACAACACCTACGAATTCTTGTCACCTGCTATTTTCTAGTTTCGAACATTGGTCAACAGTTGACCCTGGACACTTGGACATAGGGCCATGTGGATGCACCCATTGGAGAGCACTTAGGGCACTTGTCCCCCTACTAAAAGAGGAAAGAGAGAGGGTGCATGCCACCCTAGGCATGCACCCCATGTGGATAAAATGGAGTCCCATACAGAAGGCACTCTAGGGTAACTTGATGGCCTTGAACTCTTTGGCACCAACTTCACCGGGCTTATCCAGTGTTGGTGCCAACTTTAGTGAATTTTTTAGGGACTCTATTTGATATGATCAGAAGTCATCACCCACCAATCAGATTTAGATCTAATTAAATAAAAATCTCTAATTGGTCGAGGTGATGTGGCACTGCATGGCGCAGCAGGGTCTATTTAAACCCTGTTTGCACCTAGGGTTGAGAGCTCTTAGCCAATCCACCATGCTGCAAGGCTACCCTCCTCTCTTCCATGCCTCCATCTGATCCTCTCTCTCCCCTCTCCATGCTCAAAGAGTTAGGCATAAGTCCAAGAGTGGTCCAAGAAAAATTAGCACCCAGATCAGGAAGAAGGCAGCACTGCTAAAAGAGAAGACTACTGCTTCTTCAGAAAGTTTTTTGAAGAACCTTTAGATTAGATCTAGATTTAATCTTTAGGATATTAATTTAGAAGAAGAAGACCTCCAGATCCTATTTGAGTAGACTTCGGTAGAGGCCAAGCACATGCATGGCTCGATCTAGAACCTTGAGAGCATCAGGATCATCGTTAGGATAATCAAATTATCCTAATCAGGTACATTAGATGTTCATTATTTAAATATAATTTTTGTATTTAATTTTAGATCACCATAATTAGATCTAAGAACTCTTAAATCTGATCAGATCATAGAAATTTTTTTTAGCAAAATCCATCTCAGATATGATCAGATCTGGATGATCTTATGGCAGAAAATGAGATTTTTCTTCAAATGGTATCAGAGCTGCGTTAGCAGTTCTTCAGATCTATTTTAGATCTGATTTTATTTTTATTTATAATTTAATATTAAAAAATTTTAGATGTCACATAAAATGTGATTAGATCTAAAATTAAAAAATTAAAAATTAGATGATTTAGATCTATAGTGTATGAGATGCATGACCAGACTAGGAATAGAATAGTTCTATGTGTAGGCTAGTATAATCATATTGTTAATTTGATAAATATAATTTTAGATCTATTTTATTTCTATTTTTTTGATATTATAAATATTATAATTAGATCTAAAAAATAAAAAATAGAGTTTTTAATTTTTAATTTATTATTATGAGATATGAAAGATACATGCTTAGACTAGTTATAGAATAGTTCTATAAAGTATCTAGAATAGTTTTATTTTGATGTGATCAATTTAAATTCTATTTTTTAGATATAATATATGATATATCAAATCTAAAAACTTGCATGTTTAATTAAGTTATGGTACATGAGATGTATATAAGGCATGTATAGGTTAGATCTTTGATTGTATATGTGATATATGATTTAGATCTAACTTATTTTCTAGTAGAAAATATATTTTTAATTAAGGCATTTTTCTTGGCCATTCAATCATAGGAATAAAGTAGGGTTTAAAAGTTCTCTCCTTCCATTCGATGGGGTGTTCTTATGACGTGTAGGTGTGCTGCGCGTTCATCCTTAATCAAAAATTAGAACTTATTTTTTTGCAAAATCTTAGATCCTAAAATCCTAGAATTTTGTTACATGTTTTGTTCATTAATCCAAACTTAATTAAAAATTAAGATTATAAAATTAATTAGATCTAAAAATTATGAATTTTCAAATCTAAGACACCTTCATAAAATTAGGTTCGGGCTTGGGTAGCATAATTAGGTCTAGCAGTTGATCAAATCAAATCAAGAGTTAGTTAGGTAGGATCAAAGAAAAGTTAGATTTGACCAGTCTAATAGGATTAAGTCTAGGTCAAGATCGAATCACATTGAGAAGTGACTCGATCAAGTTAAGACCTGATTTGGCTCCGCGGTTTGAGCCTAATTATAAGCTAATTCGATTGATTTTGATTCGATAATTTCATGTCTAAGGTAAGTCTAGTAGATACGATCAACTAATTTTTAATTGGGAGCTACTCGATCTGAATGCATTCTTGTCGAGCTAATGGCATATCCCTTCCACCGGTCTCACTTACCTGGCCATTTGTGTTGATCTAGTTTTGATTTGAGGTGGTTAACAATTTGAGCCAACTCATGCCATTAGGTTAGTCATAATTGTTTTGACTAAATCAAGTCAAGTTTAAAGAGACCTAAATTAAATCTTTCAAAGAAAATATTAAGTTTAAAGTCTTCCACCATTGTAGATGTGCGGGCCCTTCTTGGAGTTGATTATTCTCAGCTGGATACAATGGTTCAGTTGTACCGAAAAGATGCAACCATGTCTATTAGGCATTGGATGCTATGGATTGGAGGATGGATTGGGCTTTATATTCTAGATACGGTGAGAGACCCAATCAGAAATCCAATTCGTGCAAGTGGTGGGTCTGATTTAACTAAGGAATGGATCAATATTTCGAACACGATGAGATTCATGAATTAGAGACCAAGTATTGATACACCATGATTCAAGAATCATTGGATAAGAGTTGTCCACTCATCGATTGACTCATCATCAGTAACTATTAGGTGAGGTGGTAAGCCAGTCAGTAGGACCACACCATCCACTAGAAATCTATAATCGTGAAGATTTTTGCATCTCTGCTAAGAAAATGTAGGAATTCGAGTAAATAGTGAGAGGCTAATTTATTTAAAAAATAAAATTTTTAAATAAATTGATTAAGTCTAACTATAAAATCTAACTAGAAATTTTGACTCTCTGTAGGAAAATATCTACGTCCAACCCACTAACCCATATCCTGGACACCCATAGACTAACTGGACCCAACTATAAGGATTGGCTCTGAAACTTCAAAATTATTTTGGATTCTAAGAAGTTGACTCATATATTGGAACAGAATTCTCCCACTTTACCAGTCCATCCATCCACTGAATAGAGAGCGACTTTGAAAAAATGGATAGATGAAGATAATAAAGTCAAGTATTACATGTTGGGCTCGATGTCTGATAAGCTCTAGCACCAACATGAAGACATAAAGACTAGCTGCTAAATGTTGGCTCATCTGCAAGAGTTGTTTGGTGAACAGAGTCGTGCAGCCATATATCAAGTCACTAGGAGACTTTTTAAGGCTCAGATACGTGATGGGTAGTCAATCTAAGATCATTGTCTGATGATGATCAAAGACTTAGAAGAGCTTGAGAAGCTCGATGTCAAGTTAGATCAAGATCTGCAGATTGATATAATTCTACAGTCTTTAGTTGATGCATATGGACAGTTCATCATGAAATATCATATTCATTAAACTACAAAATACCTTGGTTGAGCTTATAAATATGCTGGTCACTACCGAGCTTTCCATGAAAGGTTCTAAAGGCTTAGTGATTACTGTGGAGCGGACTTCTTCTAAGAGAAAGTCTTTTGAAAAGAAGAAGAAAACTGCACAGAAGTAGAAGATGGAAGGTGGAAAGAAGAAGAAGGTAGAGTCGAAGAAGAAGACAGCTGATAAGAAAAAATATTTTCATTACAATACTGGTATCCACTGGAAGTGGAACTACCCTCTATACTTAACGAGCCTAAAGAACAAGGAGGCAAGTTCTTCTTGAGGTATGCTCATTATAAAATTTAACCTTACGATTTCTTTTGCATCCAGTTGGGTGCTTGACTCTGGTTCTAGTGCTCACCTGTGCACTTCTATGCAGGATTTTGAGGATAGCAAGAGGCTGAGGGATGGTGAAATGATCCTATGCATCGAAAATAGAGCAAGAGTTACTACTGTGGCCATGAAAACCTACCCTCTTCAACTACTATTAGGATTAGATTTAGTACTTAGAAACTATTGTTATGTGCCTGTAGTAAGCAAGAATTTAATTTCTATTTCATGTTTAGCACAGGAAGACTATGTAATTAGTTTTCTTAAGAATCATTGTAATATTTTTTTTGAAAAAAATAAAATTACAAGTGATTTTTTTATAAATGATTTCTATCAGTTACATATTGATGTTTCTATTTTTAATATTGAGCTAAACATAAATGCCATAAGATCAAAGTGACCTAGGGATAGTCTAAACGATAGGTATCTTTGGCATCTTAGGCTAGGTCATATAGTTAAAGATAGGGTTAACAAATTGAAGAAATCTGGGCTATTGAGTCTATTGACTTTCGAGTCATATTTGATTTAAGAATCATGCCTTCAAGGCAAAATGACCAAGCTGTCTTTTGTAGGACATGGAAAAAGGGCCATAAATCTACTTATCCTAGTACACAGATGTGTGCGATCCATTTGATGTACCAGCTAGGGGCAATTATGTCTACTTCATCATCTTTATCGATGATCTATCTTGGTATAGGTATGTATATTTGATGCAATATAAGTCTGAAGCCTTTGAAAGGTTCAAGAAGTTCAAACATGAAGTAGAAAAATAAATAGAAAAATCCATTAAGACTCTTTGATTAGATCGAGGAGGTGAATACCTTAGTTAGAAATTTCTAAACTATCTTAAGGATAATGGCATAGTCTCATAATTGACTCTACTTGGAATGCCTCAACTCAACGGGATTTTAGAATAGAGAAATCGGATCCTATTAGATATGGTCTGATCCATAGTGAGTTTCATAGATCTTCCTATGTTTCTTTGGGGACATAGTCTTATGACAGTAATATATCTATTGAATAAGATTTTCTCTAAAACTATTCTTACCATACCGTATGAGATATGGCATGGTAAGAAATCAAGTTTGAGTCATCTCAAAATTTAGGATTGTTCGACCTATGTTAAAAAACAACAGGTAGATAAATTAGAGTCTAGGTCCTTTAGAGCTCAATTTATAGGATATCCTAAAGAGTCATTAAGATATTATTTCTATCTTTTAGACGATCATAATGTAATTATGAGTCGACAAGCCATCTTCCTTGAAAAATAGTTTATTCAAGATGGTGGCATCAGAAGATAGATTAGGCTTGAGGAGAAAGTCTCCAATGAGCAACGAGCTAATGAACCTATGAAGCCCAATCAGTTACAACTAGTCCATACACTACCTCCACCACCTCATAAATCAAATAGGATTTTTCGTCCTTCTGAAAGGTACTTAGGTACTACTGAAGAAGATGTAGAGAAAATATTTCTTACAGAAAATGGAGTTTATGGTGATGATCCTAAAACCTATGATGAGGCGATATTAGATATCTACTTCAAAAAATGATTAGGGACAATGAGGTCAGAAATTGACTCAATGCGTTCAAACCAAATCTGGACCTTGGTAGATCCATCTGAAGGTATAGTACCTATTGGGTGTAAATGAATCTTTAAGAGAAAGATAGGTGTCGATAGAAATGTTGAGACATTCGAAGCAAGACTTATAGCAAAAGGGTATAGTCAGCATGAAGGCATTAACTACTAAGATACTTTTTTGCCAGTAGCCATGCTCAAATCCATCTGCACATTGCTTACTATTATAGCCTATTTTAGTTATGAAATATGATAGATGAATGTGAAAATGACATTCTTAAGTGGATATCTTAAGAAAGATATCTATATGGAACAATTGCTTGGTTTCACATCCAATGATGGTGGTCATAAGGTATGCAAGCTGCAAAAGTCCATATATGAACTTAAGCAAGCATCCCGGAGCTGGAATGCTTATTCCAATGATGTAATCAAGTAATTTGGTTTTATCAAAAATGAGGAGTCCTGTATTTTCAAAAAGATCAGTGGGAGCACTGTTGTCTTCCTCGTACTGTGTGCATGACATCCTCCTAATTAGAAATGATATTTTCATGTTGACTATAGTTAAAATGTGATTGTCTAAGGAGTTCTCTATGAAAGACTTAGGAGAAGCATTTTTTATTCGAAGAATTAAGGTCTATAGAGATAGACCGAATAGGATGCTAGGATTTTCACAAAAAATGTACGTAGAGAAGGTGCTAAAAAGGTTTAGCATGGAAAACTCCAAAAAGGGTTTAGTATCCTTTAGACATGGCATTTATCTCTCTAAGAAGATGTGCCCTAGCACACCTTAAGAGATTGAATGCATGAGCAAGATCCCTTATACTTTAATAATAGGGAGCCTCATGTATGCTGTGCTATGTACACGACCTGATATTGCCCATGCTGTGAGTGTTACGAGTAGGTATCAGTCGAATCTAGACGAAGAGCACTGGACTTCTATAAAATATATCCTTAAGTACTTGAGAAGAACTAAGGATATATTTCTAGTCTTTGGTAATGGAGAACTCCAGGTCCAAGGGTATACAGACTTGAATTTTATGTCTGATATAGATGATCAAAAATTGACCTCTGAAAGTCTATTTATATGTAATAGTGGAGCTGTTAGTTGGAAGAGTTCCAAGTAGATGGTGATAGCAAATTCTACCACGGAAGCAGAATACATCATTGCATCGGAAGCTACGAAGGAGGCATTCTGGTATAAAAAGTTTATCACAGAGCTTGGAGTGATGCCATCAGATATCGTCTCTCTATATTGTGATGATAATGGCACCATAGTCCTAGCTATGGAGCTGAGGTCTCATCAAATATCTAAGCACATTGAGCGGCGATACCATCTCATCCATGATTACCTCGAGAAGAGATACATCAAGATCAAGAGAGTCGACACTGCAGATAATGTGGCTGACTCGCCGACAAAGCCATTGAGCCAGCAGAAGATCGAAGTCCATCTTGAGAAGATGGGACTTAAATTTGTAGCCAATTGGCTTTAGGTCAAGTGGAAGTTTGTTAGATGTGTATCGTAGAAGTCAGATTGGCTAAACACTTGTAATACACTTCTAAAGGCAATTTTATAATTTTGACTATGAATTAATAAAAAAATTATTTTTCTATCATAATATGTACTTAAAGTGTCTGTGATACATTCTTGGAGTTAATGGAATGACGATTCATATTTTCAAGAGTTAAAAATTCAAGACATAAATTTTCATAATTAACTCATAAACTGCTCCCAACCATAGGATTATCATAAGGATGGTAATCGATCCATAAGGTTAGTATACGATCGCTTCTTTAGCATAGATGAGTCTTGAGTCTACAATGAGGAGACATCAGAGTGAGAATATAATTATTCATTAGAGAACAAAGGCATTAAGCATGACCACCTTGAGTAGTCATAAGAAAGTCTACCTTCTCATCCATGACTGGCTCGATGCTACAGTGGTATGTCTAGTTCTTTGATCTGAGGTGCATCGATAGTTCACCTTGAGAGTGTTATAGTTTGACTACACCATAACTCGATCTCCTAGCCATTCAAAATTTTGAGGTATATATTGGCTATAGCATATTCATTATAGGAATTAGATTGCACTAATAAAGGATCTATCTATCTCGGTAGATGAGGAGTAGCCCTATAATGATCATGAGAATGAGTCCTTAAGCCCATGGCCATGGCAGTATGAAGATAATAGAAAGATATACCCCAACACACTTTAAATGTCATCATGATCAGATTGAAAGCTGGAGTCTGTAAATCCCACAAGCTTAAGATCTGACTCACCATAAACCAACCATTGGTCCTTAGTATTTCTCAAATACTTAAGGATGGTGTTAACCACCTTCCAATGATTTTCTCCAAGGTCAGACTGGTATCTACTCACTACTCCTAGTGAGTATGTCACGTCTGGTCTCGTACATGTCATTGCATACATAATAGATCCCACTACTGAAGCATATGGAATTATACTCATACGCTCTCTCTCTTAAGGAGTTGTCAGACAATCCTTCTTAGAGAGAGAAATTTCTTGGCCTATCGAAAGATAGTTCGTTTTGAAATTCTCCATGCTGAACTTCTTAATCATAATTTTTATGTACATGGATTGGGATATACCGAGTATCCTTTTAGATCTATCCCTATAGATCTTCATCCCTAGGATGTAGGATACTTCACCCAAGTCCTTCATGGATAATTATGATGATGATCAGACTTTTATTCCTTGTAGTGCGGGGATGTCATTCCTGATTAAGAAAATATCATCCATATACAAGATAAGGAATACCATTACTGGACCATTTGCCCATATATAAATATAGGGTCCTTCTCCATTCTTAATGAAGCCATACATTTTGATCACTTTATCAAAATGCATGTTCCAACTCCAAGATGCCTGCTTTAATCCATAAATGGATCTCTAAAGCTTGCACACCTTGGACACATCTGTTGATATGAATCCTTCATGTTGTATCATATACACCTCTTCAGTCAGCTCTACATTTAGAAAAGCTATCTTCACATCCATCTGTCAGATCTCATAGTCCAGATGAGAAACAATGGCAAGCATGATCTGAATGGACTTGAGCATTGCCACAGAAGAGAACGTCTCATCATAGTCAATACCATAACATTGACAATATCCCTTGGCAACCAGATGAACTTTATAGGTCTCCATCTTTCCGTGTGTGCCCCTCTTTCTTTTGAAGACCCATTTACATCCAATGGGTTTAACTCCTTCAGGTGGGTCAACTAATGTCCATACATCATTGACCTTCATGGAATCCATTTCAGATCTCATGGCTTCTAGCCATTTCTCAAAGTCGGGTCTCTGCATCGCATCCGTATAAGTGATCAGGTCCTCATTGTTCTCATCAAGTTTGATGGCATCACCATCCTGGACCAAGAATCTATAGTATCTGTTCGGATGGCGGGGTACTCTACTAGATCACCTTAATGATGTGGGGTCACTAGGCTTCGGATCTGATCTGATCAAATCTGACATAGGTTCAATATTCTATATCAGATTTTCTACCTATTGAACTTCATCAAGTTCAACTTTAGAGGCAATAGTTCCTTCATCAAGAAACTTCTTTTCCAAAAAGATTATCCTAAGGCTGACGAACACCTTTTGTTCATCCGCATGGTAGAAATAGTATCCTTTGGTCTCTTTTGGGTATCCTATGAATGTACATTTGTCAGACTTAGGTCCAAGTTTGTTTGTAACTAATCGTTTGACATAAGCTGAGCACCCCTAAACCCTAAGTTATGAAAGTGCTGGCTTACGCCCTGTCCATATCTCATATGGGATTTTAACTACAGATTTACTTGGAACCTATTTAATAGATAACAAGCTGATTCGAGTGCATATCCCCCCAAGAAAATTGACAAGATGGCAAATCCCATCATGGATCTGACCATGTCTAATAGAATTCGATTCCTCCTTTCAGACACCCCATTATGCTATGATATTTCAAGAGAAGTCCATTAGGAGAGAATTTCATTCTCTCTTAGATATGTGAGAAACTCATCAGAAAGATATTCTCCTCCTCGATCAGATCAAAGAGTTTTAATACTCTTCCCAGTTTATTTTTCTACTTCACTTCAAAATTGTTTGAACATTTCAAAAGAATTCGACTTATGTTTCATCAAATAGACATATCCATATCTAGATAGATCATTTATGAAAGTGATGAAGTAGACATATCCACCTCTAGCACTTATGCTCATTGGTCTACATACATCAATATGTACTAGATCTAAGAGCTCATTGGCACTCTCACCTTTTCTAGTATAAGGTGACTTGGTCATTTTACTAAGAAGACAGGACTCACAGGTTGGAAGTGATTCACAATCATTAACTTTGAGGATTCCCTCCTAAGCCAACCTGTTTATCCTATTCTTGTTTATATGACCTAGCCTACAGTGCCAAAAGTAGATATCTAATACATTATCTAATCTAGGATGCTTGCTAGTAGAATAGACTATATTAATAGGTTGTGATAACATATATACATCATTGTTCAATTGTCCATAAAAAGCAGTAATATTATTCACAATGACATTACAAACTCATTTCTTTATTGAAATTTCATAATTGTTCATGACCGAAAGGCCTACAGAAATGATATTTAAAAAGAAACTAGGACAAAAATGACAATCACTAAGAACAACAGTATGAGATTTAAATACAAGTTTCAAAATTTCTAAAGCTAGAACTAGAACTGGTCTTTCATCTCCAACGTTCAGAAATCTCTCGTCTTGCTTGAATCATCTACTGACTTGCAATTTCTATAATGAATTGCAAATATGGTAAAGGCTATCGGTATCTAATATCCCATCAGTAATATCACAAATAAAGAAATTACAAGGAGTTATCATATAAATACCTTGCCCAGCAATAGCTTGCTTCTTTCTCTACCTATTCGGATCAAGGGAGGCAATGTACTGAGGACAGTTCCTCTTCCAATGCCTCTGCTTCTTGTAAAAGAAGCATTCGGCTTGACTCTTATCGGGCTAGGTCTTTGGGGTTTGAGCCTACACAGGTGTCCTACCATGAACATGCACCTTCTTGGCTTTCTTCTTCTTGTTTTTCTTCTCTTTTCCAAAGGATCGAGAACGAGAAGATGAACCTCCCACTAAGTTCACCGACTCCTTATGCAGTTGGTGATCATTCTCAAAGTTCTAAAGTAACCCCAGTAACCCATAATAGTCCACTTCAGGCTTTGACAATCTATAATATGTAAGGAATGAGAGATAAGAATTAGACAGCGAGTTCAATATTGCATCTTTTCCAAGTTGTTTGTGTAAGGAAAAGTCGAGCTTGCTCAAGCGCTCTATCAGCTCGATCATGTACAATACATGATCGTGACAGAGGCACCATCCCACATTCTAGCGTTAAAGATGGCACAACTAGACTTATGCCTCTCAATGTCATCAGGTGTGCCAAAAGAATCCTCCAACACTTGGAGCATTTGATTTGATCGAGCTATCTCAAACTTGCGACTGAACTCGTTGCTCATCATAGCTAGCATAATGTAGATCACCGTGGTTCGATCATTGAGCCGCTTCTAATAAGTATCTCTGACTGTTCCACATGCATTGATAGCTGGCTCCTCAGGTACAGATCCGTCAGCACATATAGGATCTATTCATGCTCCAGGACAATCTTCAACTTTCAGTACCAGCTACCGAAGTGGGTTCCACCAACTTATCATTGTCCAACAATGATCGAAGCGATAGAGAAGTGGCCATATCTACACAGAGAAAAATCAAAATCTAATTAGTAATTGATTCATTAAACCTAAAGATTTGGATTTTAATCAAAAGGTTTCTTCCACTATTTTATTCGAAATGGTAGCCTCTACCTTCAATTTGAGAAATTATCCTAATTTCTTAGTGGGTACTAGAATCCACATAGACTGTACATAGGTCCAACTTTGGTTGGCCCACCCATATACATCTAAGGGTAGGTTCATAATCAATTATTTCTCCAAACAATTTTTAGTGATTAAATTTTGCCCTAGGTCCTGATTAGTTGGCTTTGGCCTTCTCAGAAAAGGGTCCAGTTAGGTCCAACCATTAACATTACCATACTTAGCCCATCCAACCAATGAATGATCAGGTCCAACTTTGGTTGGCCCACCTGACCATCATTTAGAAAGATGTATCCAAGAGATCATATAATGAATGATAATTCCATCAACTAATAAGCACCAAGCCTTTGGGCCTCCAATAATTATCCAACTGATGGACCCATTATCATCCACTTTAATGGAAGGCTATGATCCAGTTATCATATAACTATTTCATTTTAGGGACCTAATAATTTTAGAGGATTTATTTATAGAAGTGAGTAGGTCAGATTAACCAACTTGTCATGATCCTCCCACTAACTTCATCAAGTCAGCTTAAGAGAGACCATTAATAGACTGGTCTAGGAGCACCTAAATCAGTCAAACTGATTTACCTAGCTGACATGGGTTAGCTCGAATAGTCAAGTGATCCGATCAAAACATAATCTCACCAAGAGACCACGTAAGTTCGATCAGTGGAAGGGTCTGCCAGGTTTGCCTTAGACACCATCAGAAATGGCCAAGTAAGCGGGCTGCCAATTAAAAACCACTAGTTTGGTTTACCTTAGATACTAATTGATTTAATTAGTTTTAATTAGATCAACTTAACAGTTCGTGCTAGACTGCATAACCAAGAATCAAGTTCATCTTAGGTCTTGTTAAAGACATGAACTTGACCAACTACAACTATTATAATTGATCTAGAGAATTCTTGACCTAATCTAAGACAACAATTGATTAGATTTAATCAATTCTCTAATTAAGTCCATTCTTTAATCTAACCCTAGGTCTAATCCAATTAATGGACCTAATCTCCACTAACCCATTTAACCCAATGTGTTATGATTTGTGTCTTAGGATCTTCAATTCACAATCCTAGATCCTAGTCAATCAACTTCTTAATTCTCAATTAAATTTTGGGCTGAGGGTTGGGGTTCGGCTTTTCAAAAATGATTTTCATATTTGTAAAATATTTTTACAATATGGTTCTATCAACTAAGTTGCATGTTTGATTCATAATCAATATGCAAGTAAAATAAACATAAAACTACTTTAGATCTAATCTAAATAGGTTCATGTAATTAAAATAGTTTCAATATTAATCAATCATAAATCTCTCTAGATCAATCCTAACACATTTATGATGATTGAAATTAGATTAAAATATTTTTAATCAGATCATAAAATCTCTTAGATCTAATCTAAAAATTTATAATCAATATTTTAGATCAGCACGTACTAGGATAACCTATTCACTGTAAGGGATAAACCTTATAGCAGGATAACCTTATGGCAATCCGTGCAATCTAAAATATATATTTTTTTAATTATAGATTTAATAATTAGATTATAAATTAGATCTAATCTAAGAAATAATTTAGACATGCATAAAAATCATGTAATAAAAATCTTGCTCTGGTACCAATTGAAGGATCTAGATTTAGGATTTCACAAGTAGATCTTGAATCTTTTTCAAGATCTTGCAACAAAAGACTTAAATAAATCTAAAATTTATTTAAATAACCATGTAAATATCTAGAACTTAGATTTATTATATGATTAAGATATGATATTAAATTAAAAATTAAAATCAAATAAGAAAGAAAAAGGTTGATCAAATCAATCTAGATTTATACTACATCAAATGCATGTATGAAGTTTATAGATTAGATCTATTACCTGAGCAAGTTTAGATATTCTAACTGGGCTTGAGGATGAAGTCACGAACTGCACATATGTCCAACCTCTAGGAGTCATACACACGAGCCTACGATCTCTAATCTAAAGTCCGATGTAGGAAATCTGCATAGCATGCTAGTACTATGCTGATTCTTCTTCGATGGTCGATCTGATGCTCCTTTCTTCAAAATTTGGACTCTTCAAAATATGAGAAGGAACATTAGAGTTTGCTAATCTGAGACTCTATCAAAAAAAACTCAAAAGAAAGGAGGAGAGGTTGAAAATAAAACAACCCTAGAAGAAGACCCTCTTCTTCTTCTCTTTTCTCTCACCTAGACACCTAGCTTAGTGCCTATGGAATCCCCACGCCCAAGGACCCTCTTCCTCTGATCTTTGCACACCCCAAACCTCTCATAAAGCTATATATTTTATAAAAAAATTAGAATAAAATTCATCCAATAAATTGGGGGAAAAAGGAGTCTAAGTTAGGTCAAACTCCTAGATTAAAAATATCCAAACATGGGAAGTTGTTAGGGCATCCAACTCTTGGGCGCCTCCTCCATAATTTTTGGCATTGACCAGCAAGGGAGGGTGCACAAAAAGGGAAATTATTTTTATGGAATAAGAGAAGAATTAATTAAAAGAGGGGGCGGCACTCAAGGGAAGATGTTTTGGTCAACAAGGATTCTATCTCATAGAATCCTAAGCAAAACTAATTCCTCCTTTGACTTGGTCTTCCACCTAACTTCCAAACATGACTTAAAGGGAGAGAGGGGGCATGGAAATTAGAAAGAAAGAGATTTTTCATGAAAAATATCTAAAAAATAGGTATGGGGGGCGTTGGGACCAAGGTGGCACAAGGAGATAGGGAGTCCTAGTCACACTAGGACTCCTATTTTGACTTGGTCAAACAAGATCTTTTAACCAAATAAAATCAAGATTAAAACAACCCAATTAAATAAAGCCCTAACTCATTTAAGTATTTAATTAAATTAGATCAAATTAGATTTCATTCTAATTTATTTTCTAATCAAATTAAAAAATTGGGTTAATCCGTGTCCTAGTTAGACTAGGACTAGTTCGTCCTTGCACTTGGCGTATCCAATAAAATAATTGGACTTGATCCAATCAAGTCCAAACTAAATCTAATTAAATCATATTTAATTAGACTTAATCTCAGCCTATTGGCTTAATCAAATTAAGCCAATTAGCAATCTAATTGCTAGTCGATCCTCCTATAACACTTGCACTAGGTTAAACACCAATCGTATTGATTGTTTAATCCTTGAATGATTCTTAAGCGTTGATCAACCATCCATCAGATCATAAGCTCTAATGTGTGTGACCTCATAGGTCCAAACCTAAGTCAATAGCATAGGAATAAATTTTTGTATCAATCGAAGTGACCATCTAGCAATGATATCCGACGATCGGATAGGTCAAAGGTGTAGAACACCATCCTTAGAATCCATGCAGATATAGTTTCCATATAATTCATCCTTTTGACCGCAATGCTCATAGGACACCTCAGAGTTCAACTATCAACTCTGATTAGGATGTCCACATTGTATTTTAAAATATCAAATCCATCTGATGGATTATCCTAGCCAAGGTTTTGCTATATTGAAATACAGTGATACATTCTTCTCCAACTCTTGGAGTGGTCAATTCCATCTTGATCACACTCCAACTTTGCAAGTTCTTGACTATGCCAGAAGCCTTTCATTACTGAATTAGAAATTTGGTTAGTCCGATATCAAAGCATAGTGAGTTACTTGCAAGTCACTAATGTGATCTCAGGTCTAAGGGATACTTATACCGATATTCCATTAGAGATATTCTCGACAATAGAATGCTCTGGAGTTGGTCACATTCAACAATGATGTACTCATACATCTCATTTGTTTATCATACCAGTGTCTCCACATACCTTGGTTAAGAGGACAACCAACCTATATGGCATATAGCGACCTATGCTCCATAGACGCTGTCGTTCTAATTAATAGCCTATCATTTGGTCATCAGCAAATTTAAGGACTAATCGATAAATCCTCTCTTTATCGAAACTAAATAGTCCTATGGACTTCATCACAATAATGGAGTTCATTAGAAGATGTAAACTTGTGATGGAAAAAGATGCCAAGATATTTTTTATTAATTAATAAATTAATTATAATATCTCAACCATCAACAGACTGATGATTGACTTTGAAACATAATTTTCAATAACTCCCACTTGTCCTAAAGCCACTCGGCACAGTATCTAATACCCATCTTTGACTTATGATTGTCGAACTCCTTGATTGCTAGAGCTTTAGTGAAGGGGTCGGCTAGGTTCTCCTTTGTATCGATCTTTTGAAGATCGACGTCACCACGATCCATGATCTCACGAACCAAATGAAAGTGATGCAAAATGTGCTTTGTTTGCTGGTATGTCTTTGATTCCTTTGCTTAAGCTATGGCGCCAGTGTTGTTGCAGTAGAATGGGACTAGACCATGAATGGAGGGTGCTACTCCAAGCTTGGTGATGAACTTCCTCAGCGACACAGCTTTTTTTGCTGCATCTAATGCCACCATGTACTCTGTTTCACAAATAGAGTCAGCCACTGTATACTACTTAAGACTTTTTCAATAGATGGCTCTACTATTTAGAGTAAAGATATATCCGGACATACTTTAAATGTCATCATGATCAGATTGAAAGCTGCAATCTATAAATCGTATAAGCTTCAGATCTGACTCACCATAAACCAACCATTGGTTCTTAGTATTTCTCAAAAATACTTAAGGATGGTTTTAACCATCTTCTAGTGATTTTCTCTAGGATCATACTAGTATCTACTCACTACTCCTAGTGAGTATGCCACGTCTAATCTCGTACATATTATTGCATACATAATAGACCCCACTATCGAAATATATAGAATTCTACACATACGCTCTCTCTCTTTAGGAGTTGTCGGATAATTCTTCTTAGAGAGAGAAATTTCTTGGCCTATCGAAAGATAGCCCTTTTTGGAATTCTCCATGCTGAACCTCTTCAGCATAGTTTCTATATACGTGGATTAGAATATACCAAGCATCCTTTTAGATCTATCCTTATAGATCTTCATCCCTAGGATGTAGGATGCTTCACCCAAGTTCTTCATGCAGAATTGTGATGACAACCAGACTTTTATTCCTTATAGTGTGGGGATGTCATTTTTGATTAAAAAAATATCATCCACATATAAGATAAGGAACACCACTGCTGGACCATTTGTCCATTTGTAAATGTAGGATTCTTCTCCATTCTTAACGAAGCCATACGTTTTGATCACTTTATCAAAATGCATGTTCCAACTCTGAGATGCCTGCTTCAATCCATAAATGGATCTCTAAAGTAGGCATTTATAGATTGAAGTAGGCATCTCGAAGTTGAAACATGCATTTTGATAAAGTGATCAAAACATATGGCTTCGCTAAGAATGAAGAAGAACCCTACATTTACAAATGAGCAAATGGTCCAGCAGTGTATTCTTTATTTTGTACGTGGATGACATTCTCTTAATCAAAAATGATATCCCCGTACTACAAGGAATAAAAGTCTGGTTATCATCATAGTTCTCCATGAAGGACTTGGATGAGGCATCCTACATTCGAGGGATGAAAATCTATAGGGATTGAGCTAAAAGGATGCTTGGTATATCTCAGTCCACGTACATAAAAATTATGCTGAAGAGGTTCAGCATGGAGAATTCCAAAAAGGACTATCTTTCGATTGACCAAAGAATTTCTCTCTCCAAGAAGGATTGTTCGACAACTTCTGAAGAGAGAGAGTGTATGAGTAGAATCCCATATGCTTCGATAATGGGATCTATTATGTATGCAATGACATGTACGAGATCAAACGAGGCATACTCACTAGGAGTGGTGAGTAGATACCAGTCTAATCCAAGAGAAAATCACTGGAAGGTGGTTAAAATCATCCATAAGTATTTGATAAATACTAAGAACCAATGGTTGATTTATGGTGAGTCAAATCTAAAGCTTGTGGGGTTTACAAACTCCAACTTTCAATTTGACCATAATGATAGTAAAAGTGTGTCAAGATATATCTTTACTCTAAATGGTGAAGCTATCTGCTGGAAAAGTTCTAAGCAGAATATAGTGGCTGACTCTATTTGCAAAGTAGGGTACATGACAGCATCAAATGCAGCAAAGAAAGATGTGTGGCTAAGGAAGTTCATCATCGAGCTTGGATTAGCATCCTTTATTGATGGTCTAGTCCTGCTCTATTGCAATAGTATTGGTGCCATAGCTTAAGCAGAGAAACCGAAGGCATACCAATGGACAAAGCATATTCTGCACTACTTTCATTTGGTCCATGAGATCATGGATCATGGTGACATCGATCTTCAAAAGATCGATAGAAAGGAGAACCTACCGACCCCTTCACTAAATCCCTAGCAATTAGGGAGTTCGACAACCATAAGTCAATGATACTATGCCGAGTGGCTTTAGGACAAGTAGAAGTTATTGAGAATTATGTTCCAAAGCTAATCACAATCTATTGATGGTTGAAATATTATAATTGATTTATTAATTAATAAAAATATTTTGACATCTTTTTCATCATAAGTTTACATCTTCTAATCAACTTCATTATTGTGATGAAGTTCTTAGGACTATTTAGTTTCGATAAAGAGAGAATTTATCGAATAGTCCTTAAATTTGTTCACAACCAAATGATAGGCTATTAATTAGGACAACAGCGTCTATCGAGCATTGGTTGCTATATGCCATATAGGTTGGTTGTCCTCTTAATCAAGATGTGTGGAGACATTGGTATGGCATACAGGTGAGATGTATGGGTACATCATGATCAACTCCAGAGCATTCTACTATCGAGAATGTCTCTGATGGGATATGAGTATAAATATCCCTTAGACCTAAGATCACCTCAGTGACTTACAAGCAACTCACTGTACTTTGATATTGGACTAACTAAATTTTTAATTCAGCAATGAAAGGCTTCTGGGCACAATCAAGTACTTGCGAAGTCGAAGTATGATCAAGATGGAATTGACCACTCCAAGAGTTGGAGAGGAATGTATCACTGTATTTCAATATAGCCAAACCTTGATCAGGATAATCCATCAGATAGATTTAGTATTTTAAAATATAATGTGGACAACCTGGTCAGAGTTGATAGCTAAACTCTGATGTATCGTATGAGCATTATGGTTAAGGGGATGAATTATATGGAAACTATATCCGCATTGGTTCTAAGGATGGTGTTCTACACCTTCGACCTATCCGACCGTCGGGCATTATTGCTAGGTGGTAACTTTGATTGGTATAAAAATTTATTTCTATACTATCGACTTAGATTCGAACCTATGAGATCAGACACATTAGAGCCTATGATCTAATCGGATGGTTGATCAATGATAAAGAATCATTCTAGGGTTAAATAATCAATACGATTGGTGTTTAACCTAGTGCAAGTATTGCAGGAGGATCGATTAGCAATTAGATTGCTAATTGATTTAATTTGATTAAGCTAATAGGCTGAGATTAAGTTTGATTAAATATTACTTAATTAGATTTAGTTTGGGCTTGATTGGATCAAGTCCAATTGGTTTATTGGATAAGCCAAGTGCAAGGAAGAACTAGTCCTAGTCTAACTAGGACTCAAATTAATCTAATTTTTTTAATTTGATTAGAAAATAAATTATAATTAAATCTAATTTAATTAAGTTCTTAAATGGATTAGGGCCTTATTTAATTGGATTGGTTTAATCTTGATTTTATTTGGTTAAAAGATCTTGTTTGACCAAGTCAAAATAGGAGTCCTAGTGTGACTAGGACTCCCTATCTCCTTACGCCACCTTGGTCCCAACGCCCTCCATACCTATTTTTTAGGTATTTTTTGTGGATAATCCCTTTCTTCCTAATTTTCATGCCCCCTCTCTTCCTCCAAGTCATATTTGGAAGTTAGGTGGAAGATCAAGTCAAAGGAGGAATTGGTTTTGCTTAGGATTCTATGAGATAGAATCCTTATTGACCAAAACATCTTCACTTAAGTATCATCCCCTCTTTTAATTAATTCTTCTCTTGTTCCATGAAAATAATCTTCTTTTAGTGTGCCCTCCCTTGCTGGTCCATGCCAAAAATTATGGAAGAGGTCCCCAAGAGTTGGACGCCCCAACAACTTCCCATGTTTGGATATTCCTAATCTAGGAATTTGACCTAACTTGGATTCTTCTTTTTCTCTATTTATTGGATGAATTTTATTCTAACTTTTTTATGAAATATAGAGCGTTGGGAGAGGTTTGGGGTGTGCAAAAATCAGAGGAAGAGGATCCTTGGGCATGGAGGTTCCATAGGCACCAAACTAGGTGTCTAGGTGAGAGAAAAGAGAAGAAGAAGAGGGTCTTCTTCTAGGGCTATTTTATTTTCAATCTCTCCTCCTTTCTTTTGAGTTTTTTTGAGAGAGCCTTGGATTAGCAAACTCTCATCTTCCTTGTTATATTTTAGAGAGTTCAAATTTTAAAGAAGGGAGCATCGGATTGACCGTCGAAGAAGGATCAGCATAGTACTAGCATGCTATGCTGATTTTCTACACCGAACTTCAGATCAGAGATCGTAGGCTCATGTGGATGACTCCTAGAGGCCAGACGTATGTGTGGCTCATGACTTCCTCCTCAAATCTAGATTAACAAGTTAGAACGTCTAAACTTGCTCACGTAATAGATCTGATTTATAAACTTCATACCTATATTTGATGTAGTGTAGATCTAGATTGATTTGATCAATTTTTTTTTCTTATTTAATTTTAATTTTTAATTTAATATCATTCCTTAATCAGATAATAGATCTGAGATCTAGGTGTTTACATGATTATTTAAATAAATTTTAGATTTATTTAAGTCTTTCACTACAAGATCTTGAAAAAATTTTAAAATCTATCTGTGAAATCCTAGATCCGGTTCCTTCAAAGATGAACAAAAAAGATGACAGAAGAAGAATATTAGGCTCCACCATGTGCTAGCATGATTTTTTTGAGCCTAATTGGATCTAATCTAAATCAATCGAATTGAGTTTGCTCAATTGATGACATTCAGACCTAAATTCTTATTTGTATGATCTAGTTAGGTTCAGTTCTGTATGATAATGAGACATGTCATCATCTCTGTTGGTGCAAAATTGGTTGATGTCGAAACCCACGCTGGAGTCGGAGATGAGGAGGTCGTCGCTAGATTCCTGCAAAATAAGTCTCGACCAGAGTCGGGGGTGATGGCTCTAGCAAGATCCTCCGATGATCAAGTCAGCTCTTTCGACCAATAGAAATAGAGTACTCAAAGAGGTTTTTAGCAGAATTTTGAGAAGAAAATGAGGGCTTAAAGCCTAGAGAAGAAAGTATATCTAGAAGGTCTCTTATATAGGTGGAGTCTATAACAAACTGATAGTGACAGCCGTAACCATCCGGTAGTAAGCCATTCGGGACCATGTGGAGTTTGTTATAGAAGATGGTGTCTATTATCATGACGTGCCAGTCCATTGAGATTTGGTAGTTAAAGTTTGGAGGAGGTAGATGCTAGAGGCAAAGAGCTTCAAGTTTCATCAATTGTAGAGGAGTTTGGACTCCTTCAGAATCATCTGTGTGTAAGTAGATTCATGCTGTGCAGATTGCTGGATCTGCATAGGCGTGGAGGCCCTACTAGGCGACTGCATAGAGTTTGGTTGGAAGGGGTTTAAAAGTCCACTGGAGAAATCTTGAAGGAAGTCTGCTAGAGGAATCCAGAAGAAGATCTACTAGAAGGATTTGGAAGGAGTTCGATTGAGGGAGAAGTTCAATTGAGAATAAAGTCTGAAAGGAATCCAACTGAAGGAGGAGTCCGATTGAAGGAGAGGTTCGAAAGACTTGCGATCGGAAAAGATCGATTGGAGGAATGTTGAAAGAAGCCTATCTGGGATGGAGAAGTTCAGCTGAAGGAAAAGTTTGGAAGACTTGTGATCGAAAAGAGCTGACTACCTAGGATGGAGGAGCTCGGCCACCTCTACTATTCAAGCTCATCCGAGCGAGCTATGCAGGGATCTTGCGAATTCAGTCGAGGGTTAATCTTGGTCGTCGCTATCGGATGAGATCATTCAACAATTAGATATCCGATAGAACTTCGACAGGAGCAGGTTTGCCCCTAGCCTAGAGAAGAAAGCATATCTTCTTCCATGAAGCTTGAAGATCGTCCTCCATCTTCTTCAACTTCTTCTTCAGATGATGGACTTCCTCCCTTAGACTTTTTATTAAAGGTATCAGAAAAATCCGCTAAGGCAGTGGATCAGCATTGATGGAAGACTACATTCAAAGTATGAAAAATGCTCAAAGATATAGACAAAAAAGAAATTCACTTTTATTTAATCAAAAATTTTGAGTGCAAAATAAAAAAAAAGAAGAAAAATGTACCACTACTCGAGGATTTCAACCTTGAGAGGGACAGCGACAGACGAAGTTGGAGCGCTCTCGACTGCCTCGGGTTCCTAAATTAGCTCAGGCACCTTCGTGGTAGATTCGGACGGATCAAGAGTAGGCTTGGTGGAGGAAGGATCGACTATGGCATTGGACAGTCCCGCTTCTATGTCGTCCTCCTCCAAAAATTTGAGGTCAAGCTTGGGGAACATCCGAGCCACCCTGCCTTTATAGAGCTCAAAGCTCTTGATGAATGCCTGCTGGCCGAAGGTGATGTTCAGGTCCTTCATTTCGGGGGAGGCCTTGAACTCCTCCACGGCCCAGGCCACTGCCTCCAAGATCGACTTCGACATTTGGGCCTCCAGACCAGTGACCCTTCCCTCAGCTTCTTGCCTCCTCTCCTCCTGCAGAGCCAGCACCGCCTTGAGTCCAGTCGAGATGAACTCCTCCTTTCGAAGTGCACTGCATTGGCTCTCACTTTCCACCATCTTCTCCCCCATAAGGCACTCAACCTCAGCAGCCATCATCTGAAGGTGATTGATCTCTGTCTAAAGGCCTTCCCGGACATTCAGCATCTCTGCCTCTAGGCGATTTGCCCTCTTCAGGTGGGCAAGTATGTGGTGGCTCGACTGCCATGAACAGATCGCTATAAGGTGAAGGAAGAAGGGATGAGAAAATAAAAAAAAAGTATGGCAAGATGATTACCCTAAGGACAGTCCCAAGAGACTCCTAAACGAACTACCTCTGGTCAAGGTCGGCCAGGCGGTCCTCTTCCTCTAGTAGGGAGAACTTGTCTGTCAGGTTTCGGATGATATTCGAATTATCGAAGGGGTCCATCCCCTAGTCATCATCGCTGCTCCGACTGGGCTCGTCCTGATGCACCTTGCGGGCCTTTTTTGCAATGGCAACTTTCCCCTTCCTCCTCTCTTTCCCTTTGTCAGTGGAGGGATCGGGCATGCAATCCCCGGTGGGGAGATTTGCGGGCTCAGGGGGAAGAGATTCCCTTTCTATACATCGGCATGTGTGGTTGGGATGACCTCATTTTTGGGGTGGACCTTGAGAGCAACATTGGCAGCAGTAGGAGCCGTAAGGTCGAAGGCGCCGACCTTCACCCACTTCGAGCCTTCACCTGGAGCCTTCCCCTTCCTCTTCTTTTGGGCATACAGACCCTTGGTGAGTCTCTATATGACATCGGTATCCATTTTTACGACAAAGAAAAATGTATAGTCAATCGAGGTACATACGAAACTTCATAAGAATTCATATGATATTCATATGAATTCTATGCAAAGACTATTCAAAGTTATTTGTTTTTAATAGGACTAAGTTATTTAAAGATTTGAAGATGTTTGAGGTGTTGTTCTACTGAATTCAAAAAGACAAGGATATGATCAAGGTAGATGATGATGAACTATGTGTGTGTGGGGCAAAGATATTACTCATAATTTGAAATTCAGAGGGTGTATTTTTGAGGCCGAGTGGCATAACATTTAGCTCTAGTAGAGATTAAATTTTCTTTAAGTATTCTAGCTATTTTTGAACTAGGTTAATAGAATTATCTTTAAGTAGCTTGAGAATTTTATAGAAGGGTGGACTGATGAATTGAAAGAATAGACCTTGACCTAAAAACCTAGCTTTGATTCCATCTTCATCAACTGAGAAATGTTTGATCATATTCACGAATGGTGTTCCTATGATAACCAATTGATTTAGGTTTTGACAAGTATGAAGGGTGTCTTCATATAAAAATTATTATTGCAAACTAAGGCATTGGTGAGTTTGTAGTTAATTTTTAGTTCTGATCCACTGGCGGTGGTAAGTTTTTCTTTGATTTTTTCGAAGAACTTTGTGGATATCAAGCCTTCTTGAACGCAGTTTGAGTCTGTGCCAGAATCAATTAGGGCAACAGTTTCAAGTCTAAAGTCGTCAACTAATAGGGTTATTTTGACACTCCATTTTTGGAGTTGTAATTGAGATAATACTTCAATAAAGGTTGGAATTTCAAGATTATCAATTTCTTTAACATGGTTGTTTGTTTTAAGACTTTCTAGTTGGGCTTTTATTTGAATTTCCTTTTTAAGGTTATTTATTTCCTTTTGGAGGTCCTGGATAGTGAGTTATTTTTTATCCTTGGGTTCAAATCTTTTTAGGATGTTGTTTAAGCTGTATATTTGAACTTCTTTTTTCCTAGTATCTTTAGTCAAAGACTCTTTCAACTTAGTTAAATATTATTTTTGGAGTTCTGGATCTTGGATTTTGTCAATAAAGTCTAATAATAAATCTTGTTCTTTGGTTATTACACAAATTTCTTCTTCTGATGTTGTTGAGGTCTGGAATTCTGAGTCAGTAGAACTGGCATCAGAGTTAAGAAGGAGGGTCCTTAGATTTTATTTGATTGAATCTAAAAGGTTTGACTCATCTAACTCAATGTTGTTTATTTTGAATTTTATTTTATAGTTTGAGCTAAAATATCTCGGTTTGCCACATCTATAGCAGATTGGAGGCTTTGAAGGTTTTTTTTTTCTTTATGAGAGGTTTTCATATAGGTTTGGGGTATGATGGTTTATTAGGAGGTCTAGGTTATTTTATTTAAGTAGTGCTTTGAGGTTTCCAAGATATTTTATAGATCTTCCTATGACACTGTTTACACTCCTTAGGTTTTTTGTAAGGTTTAGTTTGGTATTAGGAAAAGACCAAATTATTGGTAGAAACTTTCTTGTTCTTTCTTGCTTGTTATTCGTTTCTTCTTAAGTTGTTTGAATTTTAGTTCTGTGCATAGGTTGAGTCCTTTAAAAGATGGGAAACTCCTTGAATACCATGAATCCCTACTGGAAATGGTGGAAACAAGTGTATTCAATGGCCCCGCCTATTGCAACTATAATACAGACCTTACCGTCAAAGTTAAAGATAAAAATATTCAAAAAGTCTTAGAATTCAAGATCAAAATACATGATCTCAAAATGCTTGCTGGATCCTTCTCGCTAACTATTTTGGTGAGAATTTACTTCAAAGCTACCAATACCTTTAATCATATAGGATCTTTGGCTAAGAAATCCTTAGGACAAACAGAATACTTTCAAACCGATCCAAATAAAGGAAATATTTTTATTCCCAAAACTCTTATCTGGGATGAAATAACCCTTCCAAAAAACTGGACCCTAGAAAAATCAGTTCCTCCCACTAGATAGGAAACAAGTCACCTTAAGGCTATCACTACAACCCCCGAGGATGATGTCTCAATCAAATTCCATAGACTAAAAATAGAGAAGAGCCTTAGCTCTAGGTTCTCTCCTTCAAACATTCCTCCAACCTCTTCCTTCACTCCTGCTAGGAAAAGCTATTCTATCAAAGCAAACCTATCAGAAGTGGACTCAAAACCTACAATCCCAAAATCTTCATATAGTGAACAAGTAGAATCTCCCAACTTAAGCCCAACCTATTCTCAAATGGATCCTGAGGTCAATGCAATAAGTAGTGAATTTATCCTAGATAAAGACCTACTTAGAAGGGACTTCAATTCAAAAAGAAATGAGGAAAAAAGAGCTGAGTTCTTTGACTAGTTCGATGAATCTCAAAGAACTAACTTTAGAACCAAATAGTATGATTTCATGCATTCAATTAGAGACCATATATGTTTCTTTGAATGGTTTGAAATGTACAATAAACCAAAACAAGTCAATATGATCAAACCAAAGGTCATGATTTCATAGCATGATGGAAAAGGAAGGGTCATAGAAAGGATCCATCCTCCTTTTCAAGAGGTCAAAATCCCGATCAGGGAAACACAAATTGCAACTTCACTAGTAAAACTCAAAAGTGACCCCCATGACTCTGTAAATCCCAGAGACCTCAAAAATATAATAGAACAAAATAATTGGACAAACCAAAGCCTTAAGACTATAAGCAACCAACTAACCAGGATGGAAGAAAGGATTATAAACAGGCCACCTGCTAAGTCCTCTAGCTATGCTCCTATCTTCAAATCCTATGAAATACCCAAAAAATACAAAGAAAATTTAGAAGATAAAAACCTTCTAGGAGAAATAAACAAGAGGCTCCAAACCCTTGAGCTCATCCACTCTATTCTTGATACACCTGAAATCTCAAGAAAATCTATAGCTATCCTACAACAGGGGAGTGATAATCCTAGTGAACCTAATGACTCGAAACAAATGGAGGAATCCGACCTAAGTAGCCCAATAGCAAGCATTGGCCCAAAAGGATCAAAACAAAATCTCCAAATTAATAAGATAAAAGGATGGACCGCAAACACTAGTCTCTATGGTCCTAATCCTCAAAGACCTTACTGGCTCAGACCAACCATGCCTAACATGGACTTTGAAGAAAGACCCATGCAACAAAACCAGTATTTGGCCCAAGCTATTTATGAATGGAATATAGATGGCCAAATAGAATATAGCATCTTAGGCATATTGCAGCAAATGACTATGGTTGTAACTGCCTATAGAACCAAAAGTAGAGCCCAAGATCAGGCTATAGTCGCAGCCCTTATCTCTGACTTCATTGGCCAACTCAAAGGATGGTTGGACTTTCTTCTCACCGATGAAGAGAAAAACCAAATTATGAATGCAATAAAAAAGAATCCTGATGGACAAGCCAACAGAGATGAAAGTGGAAATAAAATACAAGATGTAGTCTCTAGTCTCATCTTTGCAATCACCAAACACTTCATAGGAGATCCTTCAAAATTTAGAGATAGAACCTCTGAAATTCTAACAAACCTTAAATGTAAAATACTTCAAGACTTTAAATGGTACAAGGATGTATTCCTAACCAAAGTTCTAACCAGAGATGATTGTAAGGATTACCTTTGATCTTCTCTGAAAAAATAAGAACCAAACTTAAAAATCAAAATAATAGAAGGATCCCATATGACAGTCTGACCTATGGTGATCTGATAAACATAATGAATGAAGAAGGACTCAACCTATGCATAGAACTAAAACTCAAATAATAACTCAAGAAGGAACAAAAAACAAGCAAAAAGGAACTAGAAACTTTCTGCCAATAATTTGGTTTTTCCCCAATCAAAAGCCAGACCAAACCTTACAAAAAACCTGAGTGTAAACAATATCATAGGAAGATCTGTGAGCTCAGAAATAGCACTCCCAAGTCTTAAAAACATGAGATGATAGGTCATAGAAAGATGGAAGCGAGCCGAAAGAAGAATCAGTCTCAATAGTAAAGTTCAGAAATTAGGATGGCTCACTCTAAGACTGAGCCAGCTCAGTTGGAAACTGGGTTGGCTCATTCCAGGACTAGGTCAGCTAGGTCTCAAAGATAAATTCAGACAAAGAGCAGCATTTTTGGACTATTGGCATGGTACACAACTGGGTCAGCTCAGTCTGGGACTGAGCCAATCCAGTCGTAGATTATCCAGCTTAGTCTGAAACTGGGCTGACTCAATTTTTATTGATTATTATTCTGTGTATGTGGATTATTTAGGTTTGAAAAGTTTTTTTATGACCTTTAGACTGAGCTGGCTCAATTTTTGCAGGTTATTATTTTGTGTATGTGGATTATTTAGGTTTGAAAAGTTTTTTTATGAGCTTGGACTTGATCCTTTATAAAGTATATATACTGAAAATAGGTCAAAGTTGTTTGGATGTTGAAATATACTGAATAAAAAATTTTTTCTTCCAAAAATCTCTTCTTCTCTTCTTCTCTATTTTTTGATTTATTTGATCATGATTTTGTAGAGATCTCTAAGAAGTACTTTCTTGATTGCTTGACTAATCACTGGCAGCCACGTCGATTCGTGTGGGAAGAGCGCATATTTCCAATATTTGGTATCAGAGTGGTGTTGCATGGAAGGAAGGAAGACACCTAGGGTTTACTACATCCAGGATCTATTGCACTAGATTTTATCCTAAAATTTCTAGTTTGCTTCATGGTTGTCTCTAGATTGAGGTGGAGATTGTTTACATAGAGGAACGGTGATACAAAATTTTGGAAAGAGGATCTAGGGCTAGTTAGATCTTCTATGAAGGGTAGTTTTACTGGTGTGTGATTGTGAAGGATGTTATGGATCTATTCTTGACTTATTTGAAGTCATAGGATCAAGTGGATTCAAGATGGATTTTGAGAAGTTTGATGGCAAGAAAAACTTTATCCTATGGCAGCAAAGAGTAGAGGACTTGTTGGTTCAGCAGAGGATCTACAAGGTCTTGACAAAAGAAAGGCCAGAAAAGATCAGTGCTGAGGTTTGAGAAGAGCTGGAGTAAATTGCTTTTAGCACAATCTGGATGTGCTTGGCCAATCAGATTTTGCCCAAGGTTTGCACAGAGACTACGGCAAAGGGGCTCTACGAGAGACTGGAGAACACATACATGGAAAAGAACATGACGAACAAGTTATGGTTGAAGAAACAGCTGTATAGTCTGAGGATGTCGAAAGGTGGAGATCTTGTTGCATATATCCAAAGGTTCAATCAGGTGTGTTCTGAGGTGATGAGTTTGGATGTGAAGATCGATGAGGAGGATCGGGCATTGTTGCTATTATGTTCTCTCCTAGGTTCGTATGATGGTCTCATAACAACTCTAGTTTATAGGAAGAAGACCCTAAACTATGAAGAGGTTGTTGGTGTGCTCAGATTAAATGAGCAAAGAGAGAAGATCTATAAGGGAGATCCTAAGTCGGAGATCTTGGCTGTGAACGAAAGACAGGGAAGATCAAAGAAGAAGACAAGAGAAAAATCTAGGGATAGGTCAAAGTCTCGTGATCAAAGGAAGATGATATTGAAATGTTATAAATGTCATCGCCTAGACACCTGAGGAGAGATTGTCCCCTTTTGAGATCAAAAAAAAGGAAGGCCAGTAAGAGAGATGATACAGCTTCTATGAGCAATGGAGAAGACCTGCTAGTTATATCAGATGAATCCATAGAGTGCGATACTATATGAATATTAGATTCAACATGCTCGCACCACTATACTTCTCATCGAAAGTAGTTTGCTACCTACCAGAAGGTCGATGATGGAAGTATCAGTCTTGGAGATGATCACCCATGCAAAGTAGCTGAAATTAGCTCTATCAGGGTGAGGATGTACGATGGGATCATTCATACATTATCAAATATCAAGCATGTACCGGATTTGAAAAAGAATTTAATTTCTTTAGGCTACTTAGAGGAGCAGGATTATGCTTTTAGTAGTCAGGTTGGGAGTGGATGTCTAAAAATTTTCAAGAGAGCTTTGATGGTGATGAGAGATAGAAGATTGAGTAACAATCTTTACAGAATAGAAGACTCAGTGGTAAATGATAGTGCAGAGGTGCTAGTAGTGGCATAGGAGGAGTAGATTTATATCGGCTATGGCACTATCGGATGGGTCATATGAGTGACCGTGGGCTTACAAAACTAAGTAGAAAAGGTATGATCCTAGCCCTGAAGAAGGAGGGCATAGATCTTTATGAGCCATGAATCTTTGGCAAACAGCATAGGGTGAAGTTTGCCAGAAGTACCAAGCGCAGCAAGAGAGTGCTGGATTTAGTGCACTCGGATGTGTGGGGACCAGCTCCTGTATCAATTAGAGATGGGGCAAAATACTTTGTTACTTTTATTGATTATTTCTCAAGAAAGGTGTGGGTTTATCTGATCAGAGAAAAATCAGAGGTATTTGCCCGATTCAGAGCCTGGAGAGCTGAAGTAGAGAAGGAGTTAGGGAGACAGATAAAGTGTCTGAGGTTGGACAATGGAGAGGAGTATACTAGCCTGGAGTTCAGGAGGTATTGTGAGAAAAATGGCATCAAATGCCATTACACAGTGAGGATGAATTTTCAGTAGAATGGTGTCGTGGAGAGGATGAACCAGACACTGATCAAGAAGGCATGGAGTTTGAGGCTGCAGACGTCACTCCCAAAGTCCTTTTGGGGTAATGCTCTAATTTTTTCTTATTTTCTTGTAAACAGATCTCCTCATTATAAGCTAAATGGAGGCATTTCAGATTAGGTCTGGAGTGAAAAGAAGGTGGAGCTTGGCCACCTAAAAGTCTTCAATTGCACAGCCTATGCACATGTGGAGGCAATCAAGAAGAGCAAATTAGATTCAAAATCTCAAAAGATGACATTCATAGGATACCCACAAGGAATCAAGGGGTACCTACTGTACAACTCTTAAGCATAGAAGTCAGTGATCAGCAGGAATGTTATCTTTGATAAGAAGAGCATCTTGAGGAGGTCTGGGATAGATGAAACTAGAGAAACAAAGGTGAACAGTGGTGGCTAGTTAGAGAATGATGGCACACAGGTTACATCTACTTACAGGAGTGTTCCTGTCGAGATGGAGCTAGGCAGAAAAATATTATCTCAGATTAAAAATCAGCATGGGGGATCGGTAGTTCAGATAGATGTGTAGGAATAGCCACAGACATCAGGCAGAGATGTGCCAGTGGAAGTGACTTTGCATAAGCCCCAGCGTACTATTTAGAGATCGATTAGATATGGCATTAATGAGGTTATCTCCTATGCACTCATCACTACTAATGGAGATCCAGAGAATTATGCAGAGGCTATGGAGAGTGAGGATCATAATTCATGGATGCAGGCCATGATGGAGGAGATGGAATCACTTGAGAAGAATCAGACATGGTAGTTGGTGGATCTTTCAAAGGGTGCTCAATCTATTGGCTCAAAGTGGGTGTTCACAAAGAAAGGATTACCTTCAGAACAAGGTGGAGTTAGATTCAAAGCAAGGCTGGTAGCAAAGGGATACTCATAAAGGAAAGGGATTGACTACACAAAAAAAAATTTTCTCTGGTGCATCATATATCTATTCGAGTTTTGCTATCACTGGTGGCACAACATAACATAAAATTAGAACAGATGGACGTGAAGACGGCCTTCCTTCATGAGACTTTGGAAGAAAGAATCTACATGAAGCAGCCAGATGTTTTCATGGAGATAGATGGGAAGAAAATGTGTGTTTACTCAGAAAGTCTTTGTATGGCCTGAAATAATCTCCTCATCAGTGGTATCGAAGGTTTGATAGCTTTGTCTTGAGCCGGGGTTTCAGTAGATGTGAACATGATTGTTGTGTCTACGTCAAGGATGTAGATGAGGAGAATGCCCTATATCTATTATTGTATGTAGATGATATGCTCATAGCCAGTAGAAGCATGGATGCTGTGAAAAGGTTGAAAAGGGCATTATCATCTAAATTTAAGATGAAAGATTTGGATCCAGTTGAAAAAATCTTTGGAATGGAGATTTGCAGATATAGGTGTAAAGGAGTGCTCCATTTGTCATAAGAAAAGTATGTCCAGAAGGTTCTAGAGAGGTTTGGGATGGAGAAGGACAAACCTATAGAGACGCCATTGTCGAGCCATATGTCTCTCTCCAAGTTACAGTGGCCTCAGTCAGAAGAGGAGATAGAGTATATGGAATGAGTTTCTTATGCAAATATTGTAGGCAGTGTGATGTACACTATGGTGTGCTGTAGACTAAATATAGCACATGTTGTGAGCACAGTTAGTAGATGCATGGCTAACCCTGGGAAGGAACACTGGAAAGCATTGAAATAGATATTGAGATATCTGCATGGAACAAGGAATTATGGTTTGGTGGGTAGCCAGAAGGATTTGAAGAACAATCTATAAAGATGTGTGAAGGTTCAGGTCCTCTGGGGATTTGTTGATGCAAATTATGCTGGTGATCTTGATACAAGGAGGTCTACTACTGAATACCTCTTCTACGTATATGGTGGATCGGTGTCTTGGAGATCAATCCTTCAGCCAATCATGGCCTTATCTATCATAGAGGTCGAGTACATTGAGATAACGAAGGCTGCAAAGAAAGCCCTTGGGCTTAAGAGGCTGATTGATGAGTTAGGGGTGGAGCAGAGCAAGGTTACACTATTCAGTGATAGTTAGAGTGCTCTGTTGTTGGCACAGAACCCAGTCTATCATGCGCGCACAAAGCATATAGACGTAAGGTACCATAGGATTAGAGAGCTGATGGAGGAAGGTGAAGTAGAACTGATGAAGGTCCATACCAAAGAGAATTAGTCTGATGCACTCACGAAGGTACTCTCTAGATACAGCTTTTAAAGATGTGTGGCATGGATGGATCTGTTGAGAAGAGATGAGTTCACAAGGACTTGGAAGCATCAAGGTGGAGAATGTGAGCTCAGAAGTGGCACTCCCATGTCTTCAAAACATGAGAAGATAGGTCATGAAAAGATGGGAGCGAGCCGAAAGAAGAATCGTCTCGATAGTAAAGTTCAGAAACTAGGCCGGCTCACTTTGAGACTGAGCCGGCTCAATCCAGGACTTGGTCGGCTAGGTCTTAGAGAAAAATTTAGATAGAGAGAAGCATTTTTGGGTTGTTGGCATGGTATACAACTGGGTCGGCTTAATCTGAAACTGAGCCAACCCAATCGAAGGTTAGCCGGCTCAGTCTGAAACTGAATCAGCTCAATTTTCATGGGTTATTATTTTGTGTACATGGGTTGTTTGGGTTTGGAAAGTTTTTCTATAAGCTTGGGCTTGACCCTTTGTAAAGTATATATACTGAAAATAGATCAAGATTGTATGGATGCTAAAATATACTGAATAAAAGCTCTTTTCTCTCGAAAATCTCTTCTTCTCTATTTCTTGATTTATTTCATCATGCTTCCGTAGAGATCTCTAAGAAGTACTTCCTTGATTGCTTGGCTAATCACCAGCAGCCATGTCGATCCGTATGGGAAGAGCGCATATTTCCAACAAGATCTATAAAATACCTTGGAAACCTTAAAGTACTACTGAAACAAAACAACCTAGACCTTCTTATAAACCATCATACCCCAAACCTAAAAGAAAATCTCTCATAAAGAAAGAAAAACCTTCAAAACCTCCAATCTAATAGAGATGTGGCAAATCGGGATATTTTAGCTCAGACTGTAAAATAAAATTCAAAATAAACCTTTTAGATTCAATCAAATAAAATCTAAGGACCCTCCTTCTCAACTCTGATGCCAGTTCTACTAACTCAGAATCCCAAACCTCAATAATATCAGAAGAAGAAATTTGTGTAATAACCAAAGAATAAGATTTATTATCAAACTTTATTGACAAAATCCAAGATCTAGAACTCTAAAAATGATATTTAACTAAGTTGAAAGATACTTTGACTAAAGATACTAGAGAAAATGAAGTTCAAATGTACAGCTTAAACAATATCTTAAAAAGATTTTAACCCAAGGATAAAAAATAAGTCACTATCCAGGACCTCCAAAAAAAAATAAATAATCTTAAAAAAAATAGCTTAAATAAAAGCCCAATTAGAAAGTCTTAAAACAAGCAACCATGTTAGAGAAACTGATAATCTTGAAATCCCAACCTTTGTTGAAGTATTATCTCAATTACAAATCCAAAAATAAAATATCAAAATAACCCTATTAGTTGACGACTTTAGACTTGAAACTATTGCCCTAATTGATTTTGGCGCAGACTCAAACTGCATTCAAGAAGGCTTGATATCCACAAAATTCTTTGAAAAAACCAAAGAAAAACTGACCACCATTAGTAGATTAGAACTAAAAATTAACTACAAACTCACCAATGCCTTAGTTTGCAATAATAATATTTGTATGAAAAAGATACCCTTCATACTTGTCAAAAATCTTAATCAATTGGTTATCCTAGGACCACCATTCCTAAATATGATCAAACCTTTCTTAGTTGATGAAGATGGAATCAAAGCTAGGTTTTTAGGTCAAGACCTATTCTTCTAATTCATCAGTCCACCATTCTATAAAACACTCCAGCTACTCAAAGACAATTCTATTAACCTAGTTCAAAAATAGCTAGAATACTTAAAGGAAATTCAATCTCTACTAGAACTAAATGTTATGCTACTCGGCCTCAAAAATACACCCTCTGAATTTTAAATTATGAGTAATATCTTTGCCCCACACACGTAGAGTTCATCGTCGCCTACCTTGATGATATCCTAGTCTTTTCAAATTTAGTAGAACAACACCTCAAACATCTTCAAATCCTTAAATAACTTAGTCCTATCAAAAACAAAAGTGGAACTTCCAAAACCAGATTCCTAGGACACAAAATCAACCTAGAAACAATCCAACCCATCCCAAGGACTATTGAATTTACAGACAAATTTTCAGATAGGATTCTTGAATTATAAAGAATTTTAGGTAGCTTGAACTATGTCCCAGACTATTATCTAAATATAAAACCAATCACCAAGCCTCTCTATGGTGGGCTCAAGAAGGATCCGCCTCCATGGACGGATACACAAATTCAAGTTACCAAAACCATCACTTTCGTGTTTTTATCTGGCAGACCTAAAACTTCCAAAAATTATTGACACCTATTGATAAACAACTAACCCAATTCACTTATAGAGTTTCCAATGCTTTCAATTATTATCTGCAAGTTCAAAGTGACTTACTCAACCAAAGATTTCTTCTTCGTGTTTTGAAAAAAGAACCTCAAAACAAGTTTGTGCAAAATGGCAACCAATTTTATCAATCTTTGACTATGAAATTAAATTCAAAAGAGGAAAGGATTATCCTCTACCTAATTCCTTATCTTGGAAATTCTTGCAGGGGTATTCTATACCCAATCCAATTCAAACCAAGCCTAATGATTTCCTCCTTTTCTCAAAATATCAATCCTTATTTTCCAATCTCCACCAATTGATCTGCAGCATTTTCTTTAAATGAAGAATCTCAACCAGTTTTTCCATAAGAAACATCACCAACAATCAAAGCAAGAAGGTCCAATCTCTGGAAAATAGTTTAAAAAATACTACCAATAAAAGTTTAGAATATCATCTTTCACAAGACAACCCAGCCTAATGAAGACAACGAACTATTCCAATCCCTCTCCAGATATATTATTATTGAATGGTGTTTTTGCCCGAAGCTTTCAATATCCAACATCAGTAGAAGCAATAACAAAGCAAAAACAAGAGCTCTCTACAAAGGCCTTGTCAGAACAGCAATAGTCGACTCCATATGTACCACTAATATATTTTCAGAAGTTGTCTCTATTATTTTACAACAAGCAAAAAAATATTCTAGGCGGTTAACAGTAAGAATATACAGTGGGATTGAGCAAAGAAGATTGACAACCATTTTCTATCCATTTCAAATCTATGACATCCACCTGTCCCAAGAAGATGATCACTTTTGGACCATCTAGACAAGATTTAGAGGGGACCCTATGCCAAATATCCATCAGCAACATTATCTAACTGACAATTATCTTGATGTTAATCGGATGACTAATGTCTTAAAGGAACAAAAATGTTGGACGGATGGAAGGATATGGGCAACCATGAGTTTACCAATTGACGTTCCAGGAAAAGAAAAAGGCACATGGAATATACTTCTAGATCCAAAAAGCTATCCCAGATATATACAAAATGAAATACAATATCCAGGAAGGAAGCCTTCAAAGATGTCTACTAGAGAACAACATCATAGAAGGACATTAAAAAAAAAAAAAGTTTAACAATTTTTCTTGTGAATCTTATATAAGTTTCCCACCAACCAACAATTTATCCAGCAATAGCAAGATTTCTTCCACAAAAACCCACTATAGGTGCTCAATCCAGGACAGGGTATAAAAGATTCCTCCTTGAGTTTCATTAGCAAAAATGGAAGAAGAAGATGAAGAAGAGAAAGCAAGTGCTCATAGTTCTTCATCCAAACCAACCTTCAATATTAGGGAAGATTTACTCCTTATCAAAATTATCCACAAAAAAATCAAGTTGCCATTCCAAAAGCAAAGATGCTATCTCCATCAAATCAATAACAGGTAAAGCAAACAAATCAAATCAGTATCTCCAACAAGATAGCTTCCTCAGCAAGCTCTTTCAACAGTCTACAAGGATGACTATAAATAGCCACCTTTAATCTCAGACCAAAGAAAAATCCAACAATGGCAAGACACCGATATCATCACCATCAATGATGACATCGGTAAGACCAACACCATCATGTCACTATTCATCTTCAGGTGGAACTCAAAATTTGGCCTCCTTCTCTGGTACCTACTGTTATCCTAGACAATAATCTAAATCCACCATATGAAGCTAATGTTCATGTGGCTCCAAGATCTAAAGATACGGGTACCCAGACTTTTCGCAATCCATCACCATCCTTACCACTAGGATATATTATAATTCCAACAATACCACCAGGCTTCACTATAGCACATAGAAGAAGACCCACCAGTCTTGCTGAAGCCTATAGAAGAAGACCTATCGGTTGTAGAAGATCCACTCCTTGAAGAAATCCAAGTCCAAGCCTATCTACATCAAATACTTATAACACCAATGAAGATTTGAAAAGAAGACTAGAGAATCATCACACCAGTGCTTCTTCATCCTCATCAACAAGCTTAAGCTCGGCAATAAGTTTAAGTGAATCAGATCAATCCACATCACTCAGTCTTTCAATGAACTTTCTCGTTCCACTGACAGACATGTGACTACAATCAACAAGCCCAATCAGTGTCCCACCAGACACAATCTTAACCCATGGTTTGCTATCCATGGTTTTATCAAAATAAGCAGAGCCCATGTTTTCTATCCATGATTTTCCAACATCAAGGACATAAGGATAAATCCCTCAAAAGATCCAAAAGTATAAAAAGATAAAGTCATCAAAAGCACCAAAAGATGCTATGCCCTCAGATGCCTTCTTAAAATCAACATCGCCCATAGTTTATGCCCATGGTTTTCTCAAAACCAGCATCACCCATAGTTTCCATCCCTAGTTTTCTTCAACATATGGAATCTCAAGGACGATGACTTAAAAGATGTCCCCTTGGACTCTAGTCAAGTTCAAATCCATAAACACCTATAATAGAAGATGATGACCTCAGCTCAGGGGCATCGATCGAGATCGGCTAGCATCCTCTAGCAACCCTTTCTAATCTCCTTCCCCCTTCAAGTCCTCTACACCCAAATCTTCTTTTGGCCTTTCCTTCTCCAAACTATTTTGGAGAAGTTTGTAAATACTACTATTAGTTTTGAGTTTGCAGCTTTTTAATCAAGCTTTCAAGTGTGCAAGTTTATTTTCTTGCTTTTGTAATAAAGCTTTCCAGTGTGCAAGTGTATTTCCTGCTTTCGATATGTAAAAAAATTTGCTTATATAAATAAAATTTATTTTCTTTCTCAAATTCTTCTTCTTTCTTATTTATAGCTATGGCAAGTGCACTAGTCGATCAAGTAATAAAGTGAATGAGTAGAGTATCGTCCTTAGAGGATTGGAAAATAGTACTGAAAAGCTCTTTTCTATACTTTATTTAGAAGATCGATTTATAAGAATAAGAAATTAAAGAATAAAATAAAAAAAATAATTAAAAATTTTTAAGAAAATAGAGAGAGTGTAAATTATTAGGATTTTAAACTCAAGAGCAATGGATTACTAAGGCAATCGATACACCAACTCAGTCAATACAATATTCAGATTTTTAGATTAATTTTATTTCATGTGACGGTGGAGTCTCCTAATTTATTCACTATCCTTTGGTTCAGGCATAGTAAAACTATCAATATTTATTAATTATCCTTTGGTCCAGATATAATTTAAATAAATATTAGTGCATTAAGTTTTGTAAAACTCTCTAATTAAAATACACTGCATCCAAAGCACACTAAAATTCCCGCACGCATATGAATTCTAATTTGATTCATAATACAAGATATATAATCAAGAAGCAATAACATAGATGTACTTGGTCGATAACATCTATGTTTATCAAATCAATTAGAAGATGGTTACTAATCTAAAAGCATTAAGATCGGATTTATATACTCCTCATGAATAAAATTTAAAAATAATCACACTGAATATTGCATCAAAGAGTGGCTATACCTTAGCCTTAGTAAAAAAAAATTTAGTTCATGATAACAAAATCAAAAATAATGAATAAAATAAAAAGCATAGAGAAATTAGACTGTTTGATTGCTGAAATTGATTATCCATTGCTCTTGGCATGAAGAACTTGGTGAAGAAGAAGATGCTCCTTGATCGATGTCTTGATTGTTGAAAGAAATCAAAAATCCTTTTTTTTTCTCTCACAAATCATTCTTCTCTTTCTACCTCTCTCCTCTCTTTTTCTTTTTATTTTTCTTTATTTCTCTGACTCTCTTCCTTTTTCTCTTTTTCTCTCTTTTTCTCTCTTTCTCTGACTTTCCTCTTCTTTCTACGGCAACAGCAGGTTTTTATAGGCTAAAAAAAATTGATTCTTCCCCAAATTCCTTTAGATATTAGGTTTAAGACTTCCAAAACAACTCAAACAAGAATCTGGATAATTCTGATCGTTGGATGTTGATCAAATGGTCCAAAAATTACTTAAAAATCTTTTAAAATAACCCAGATCAAGTCAGATTTCATGCCAACCATTGGATCAATCGTTGGATTGAATTTGGGCCATTCGATCACATAGAAAGAGGCCTTCTGATCTTTAGTTTAACGTCAGGATGAATCTCAGCCATTGGATCTCGATCGAGAGCTGTGGATGCCATTCATCAGCGCTTTCTTTTTGGTCGTCCGATCAAGTTTCAACGAAAGGCGCCCGTTGAATTAGATAAAATTCTCAAATTGCCCTATGTAGACCATGCGCAAGCCCGATGTTACATGGACCGCCACGTTCTTCAGCCAATCAGAGCACGCTTCTTCATGTGAAATTTCTACATTACCCTTCAGATGGTCCACCGTGCACCACAAAAAATGCTGACGTCATCCTAACGTCAGTGTTGCATCGATGGATCGATCTGTGGTCGAGCGGGGCAGTCTACTGAGCCAATTTTCTAAACTAATTTGAATCGAACCAATTTTTTTTTTTTAAATTTAATTTTGGGCTCGTTTGAAGTCCGTTTTGCCTGAAATTTATTTCATCTAAACCAAAAAAATAAGATCTTCACATTGGTGGCCTTCTTTTCTACATAAGATTAATAAAAATATTAATTTCTAAAGAAATAGATTAATTTATTTTATAATTTAAATATTTTTATTAGTATATTTTTACCACTTATCACACCCCCCAACTTAGTCATTGCTAGTCCCTTAGCAATATTTTATTTAATACCATGTTTCAATAAGATTATCCATCATAAAGATAAAATCTAGGATTAAAGGTCAAAAAGTTTAGAAAATACTGCTAACTAAGCATTGAGCTTCAGAAGCAAATTTTTCAGTCAATACAATTAAAAACTTTCTTAGAGTACATCAAAGATCTATAGCACTTATGTTCGTGATGACTAACTTTAGCATTTTAGTATTAAATTAAAAGAACAAAAGTATCTTCTCTTATCACCTATTTTGGTCAATTTTCTATACATTCTCAATTTTATACTCATGAATTAAGGTAGCTTTCACACTGCCTTTCTTTTTTTTTCTTTTTTTTTTTTTGTGCTGAGCATCCTGGCCTTTTCTTCACCATTTTACGTGAATTTTCACACTTGACCTAGGTGCAGAGACCCAGTTACTAGGCTTTGGGCAATCCACATATACTCTATCTTTTGCACTTTATTTTTAGGCAGGTAGCTCTTTCCTTAAATTCAAGTTTCTTTTGATTAGAATGTATATTAATTATCAATTTTTAGTGATAATTGAATCCTCAGTTTGATCTTATAATCAATACCTACTTTGCCTTGTTAGTGTGCATGTGCAATAAAAAGTGCTAATAGTCTTTTAATGACCTAAGTAGGCTGCTGCTAAAAGTTGACCAACTAATCTACTTCTTTAACTCATTACATTCATTAGCAAATAATTCTATCTTTTATCACTTATCCAGTTCTATCTTGCTCAAGATTTTCTTCTTGACACATGGTTTTTTTTTTTTTTTTAACTTATTCTACATTATCTTAAAGGAGAAAGAAAAATAAAGGGTGCAATAAAGGATAGGAAGGAATACACCTGATTTGGTTCAGTCTGGTTCTTTGGAGCTTTGAAATTTTGCTTGAGCTCTCATTGATTTTTTTGCAAAATTGAAAATACACACCAGAGCAGTAAAAGAGCAACAATAAATTACTAAAAAATAAAAAAAAAAATGATCAAAACTAAAAAGAAAAAAAACAACCTATCTAGTAGTTCTGATTTATAGTCTTCAGCTTGACTTTCTTTGAGTTCTAAAGTGGATCAATCTGGTGCCACTTCAATTGGAATACTTTCATGTTTGGTCGAGTCCTCTTTCAATTTGACATTGCTAGCTTTTATAGTCTCAAACCTATTTTCTATAGAATTCTCATATACTAAATTGTCGATAATATCAATTAGAAAATAAGTTTGATTATCATCAGGATGTTTAGTATCTTTGAAAACATTAAAAGTAACTTGTTCATCTTGGACTCTAAGAATTAATTTTTCTTATTGAACATCTATTAAAGCTCCTCCAGTAGCTAAAAAGGGTCTTCCTAAAATAAGGGGTACATCATAATCTTCTTTTCATATCAAGAACAATAAAATCAACAGGAAAAAATAAACTTGTTTACCTTTACCAAGACATCCTCCACTATACCTCTTGGATATTTAATGGATCTATCGGCTAATTGAAGAGTAATAGTGGTAGGCTTTGGTTCTCCTAGACCCAGCTTCCTGAAAATAGAAAAAGGCATGAGATTAATGCTTGCTCCTAAATCACATAAAACTTTATCAAAACTACAATCACCAATAATGCAGGGGATAGTAAAACTCCCTGGATCTTTTAGCTTCTGTGGTAATTTATTTTGAAGTATTGCTGAGCATTCTTCATTCAAATTTATTCTCTCATGCTCCTTCAGCTTTTTCTTATTTGTTAAGGATTTCTTTGAGAAACTTGGCATACCTGGGCATTTGAGTAATAGCATCTACAAAAGGAAATATTAATATGTAAATTCTTTAAAATTTTGAAAAAGTTAGAAAATTTCTTATCTGGATGCTGTATTTGTCTCTCTGGGAATGGTAGTGGCGGCACGTAGGGCTTCACATTTGGATCAGCAAATCGTATACCTGGAGACCATCCATCTGCTGGTTGTTTTGGTGACTGACGAATTTTAGTTGATGGTTCCTTATTTGTAGTTGGCTCTTCAGTCTCTTTCTTCTGATGTGGCTCCTCCAGCTTTGTACCACTTCTTAGGGTGATAGCATTGACTTGCTCCCTTGGATTTGGTCTCCGTGTTGCTTGGCAAGGATCCCTGAGGTCTCTCGGAGATTATCTTAGCCATTTGACCTATTTGCATCTCCAAGTTTCGAATTGCTGCTGTTTGGTCCTTGCCTAAGTTTGGCTTCCAAATTTTTTATAGTTGCTTCTTGGTTTTGCATAAATTTGACCATCAGCTCTTCCATGTTGGACTTCTTTTCAGGTACTTGGAATCCTGGGGGTGGCTGTTGTGCTGCATTTTGATTGCTCCATGAGAAATTTGGGTGCTGCCTCCACCCTTGATTGTATGTGTTGGAGTAGGGATTGTTTTGTTGCGGCCTAAAAAAATTACCAATATAATTAGCTGTATCAGTTGTTTTAGCAAAAGGATTACCTGTCTGGCAATTGCTCGTATCATGTCCTCCTCCACATAGGTCACAAGTAATGCTCTGAACATGCATAGCTGTTCCCTTTAAGTTGTTGACTTCGGCTCTAAGGGCTGCAATTTCAGCTAGTAAGGTTGGCACGCAATCTACTCCCTGCACAGCTGCTAGTCTTTTTGGCATCATACGTTCTGTCTGCCATTGATAGCTATTTGATGCCATCTCATCGATCAGATCGAAAGCTTCTTCCTTCATTTTTTGATTAATGGTTCCTCCTGCTGCTGCATCAATCATAGAATGATTAGTAGGAGATAAACCATTATAGAAAGTTTGTACCTGAAGCCATACGGGTAGTTGATGATGTGGACATCTCCTCAGTAATTCTTTGAAATGCTCCCAAGCCTCATATAGTGTCTCCATGTCCATCTGCATAAAAGAAGTGATATCGTTGCGCATCTTAGCAGTCTTGGAAGGTGGAAAGTACTTGGCTAAGAATTTTTGGGCTAGGACATCCCAAGTTGTGATAGAACCTGCAGGAAGAGAATGAAGCCAACTCTTAGCTTTGTCCCATAAAGAGAAAGGAAATAACCTTAATCTAATAGCATCATCCGACACCCCATTAATTTTAAAAGTATCGCAAAGTTCAAGAAAATTAGAAATATGGGCATTCGGATCATCATGCACGTGTCCACTGAATTGGACAGTTGATTGAATCATCTGGATCATCATCGATTTTATTTCGAAGTTGTTTGCTCGTACAGGCGGTCTCCTGATGCTCGAAGCTGCATCGGCTATAGATGGTGTGATGTAATCATTTAATGGATGATGTACTGGTCGAATAGCTTCATGCTGTCCTTCAGTCGCCATATCCAATCCTAGATTGATGTCGTTAGGATCTTCAGCTGCCATGTTTCTCTCTTGTTGTAGTCTTCTAATGGTTCCTTTCAATTTCTGGATCTAAAGGTAGTAAGTTACTATGTCCAGTACGTGTCATGCACTAAATTTTTTTTTTAAATAATAAAAATTAAAAATAAATTTCTAAAGTAAAGCTAGGATCAAAATTTTAATATTATTTTAGACACAATCCCCGGCAAACGGATGCCAAAAACTTGATGCGTGCTAATTTATAGCTATGGCAAGTGCACCAGTCGATCAAGTAATAAAGTGAATGAGTAGAGTATCATCCCTAGAGGATTGGAAAATCAAGTACTGAAAAGCTCTTTCCTATGCTTTATTTAGAAGATCGATTTATGAGAATAAGAAATTAAAGAATAAAATAAAAAAATAATTAAAATTTTTTAAGAAAATAGAGAGAGTGTAAATTATTAGGTTTTAAACTTCAAGAGCAATGGATTACTAAGGCAATCGGTTCACCAACTCAGTCAATACAATATTCAGATTTTTAGATTAATTTTATTTCATGTGATGGTGGAGTCTCCTAATTTATTCACTATCCTTTGGTCCAGGCATAGCAAAACTATCAATATTTATTAATTACCCTTTGGTCCAGGTGTAATTTAAATAAATATTAATGCGTTAAGTTTTGTGAAATCTTCTAATTAAAATATGCTGCGTCCAAAGCGCACTAAAATTTCCACATGCATATGAATTCTAATTTGATTCATAATACAAGATATATGATCAAGAAGCAATAACATAGATGTACTTGGTCCGTAACATTTATGTTCATCAGATCAATTAGAAGATGGCCAGTAATCTAAAAGCATTAAGATCAGATTTATATACTCCTCATGAATAAAATTTAAAAATAATCACACTGAATATTGCATCAAAAGAGTGGCTACACCTTAGCCTTAGTAAAAGAAAATTTAGTTCATGATAACAAATTTAAAAATAGCGAATAAAATAAAAAGCATAGAGAAATTAGACTGTTTGATTGCTAAAATTGATTATTCGTTGCTCTTAGCGTGAAGAACTTGGTGAAGAAGAAGATGCTCCTTGATCGATGTCTTGATTATCGAAAGAAATCAAAAACCCTTTTTTTTCTCTCATAAATCACTCTTCTCTTTCTACCTCTCTCCTCTCTTTTTCTTTTTGTTTTTCTTTATTTCTCTGACTCTCTCCCTTTTTCTCTTTTTCTCTTTTTCTCTCTTTCTCTGACTTCCCTCTTCTTTCTATGGCAACAGCAGGTTTTCATAGGCTAAAAAAAATTGATTCTTCCCCAAATTCCTTTAGATATTAGGTTTAAGACTCCCAAAACAACTCAAATAAGAATCTGGATAATTCTGATCGTTGGATGTTGATCAAACGGTCCAAAAATTATTTAAAAACCCCTTAAAATAACCCAGATCATGTCGGATTTCATGCCAGCCCTTGGATCAATCGTTGGATTGAATCTGGGCAGTCCAATCACATAGAAAGAGGCCTTCTGATCTTTAGTTAAACATCGGGATGAATCTTAGTTGTTGGATCTTGATCGAGAGCTGTGGATGCCATTCATCAGTGCTTTCTTCTCGACCGTTCGATCAAGTTTCAGCGAAAGGTGCCCATTGGATTAGATAAAATTTCCAAATTGCCCTCTATAGACCATGCGCGAGCCCGGTGTTGCGTGGACCACTACATTCTTCAGCCAATTAGAGCACCCTTCTTCATGTGAAATTTCCAAATTATCCTCCAGATGGTCCACTATGCGCTGTGAAAAATGCTGACATCATCCTGACATCAGCATTGCATCGACAGGTCGGTCTGCAGTTGAGCGGGCAGTTTGCTGAGCCAATTTTCTGAACCGATTTGAACCGAACCAATTTTTCTTTTTTAAATTTAATTTTAGGCTCGTTTGAAGTCCGTTTTGTCTGAAATTTATTTTATCTGAACCAGAAAAATAAGATCTTCATATTGGTGGCCTTCTTTCCTACATAAGATTAATAAAAGTATTAATTTCTAAAGAAATAGATTAATTTATTTTATAATTTAATACTTTTATTAGTATATTTTTACCACTTATCACTTATCTTTTCTTTCCGCATGAGTTTTTAATTGACTTCTTTGCACATCACCCAAGCACACCAAGCACCTAATATATTCAATGGTTGTAATCCCTTTGAGGCATACCAGAGGGAAGGATTGTAGCTTCCATTCCTGCTAAAATAGAAAAAGCAGATCTCTAAGCCTAAGAACCTTCAAAGTGTCCACCCTGTACCCATTTCAAAAATACTATTTCAAAATTATCCTGTATGCAAGTTATTATTTCCTTTTCAATCTTAGATGGATTACTAATTTAGTGGTGGTCATATACTTCATATGAATTCTTGTAAAGTTTCGTATGTACCTCGGTTAATTATACATTTTTCTTTGTCACAAAAATGGATACCAATGCCATAGAGAGACTCACCAAGGGCCTATATGCCCAGAAGAAGATGAAGGAGAAGACTCCAGGTGAAGGCTCGAAGTGAGTGAAAGTTGGCGCCTCTAATCCTGCGGCTCCTACTATCGCCAATGCCGCTCCCGAGGTCCACTCCAAAAATGAGGTCGTCCCGACCACACATGCCGATGTCGTAGAAGGGGAATCTCTTCCCCATGAGCCCGCACAATCCCCGATGATGAAGGGAAAGGAAGGAGGAAGGGGAAAGTAGCTATTGCAAAAAAGGCCCACAAGGTGCATCAAGGAGAGCCTAGTTGGAGCAGTGGCGATGACCAAGGGATGGACCTCTTCGATAACCCGAATATCATCCAAAACCTGACAGACAAGTTTGCCCTATCAGAGGAAGTGGACCGCCTGGCTAACCTTGACCAGAGGCAGTTCATCTAGGAGTCTCTTGGGACTATCCTTAGGATAATCATTTTGTCATACTTTTTTTCTTACAGTGATCTATTCATGACAGTCGGGCCACCACATGCTTCCCCACCTGAAGAGGGAAAATCGCCTAGAGGTGGAGATGTTGAATGTCCGAGAAGGCCTTCGGGAGGAGATTAATCGCCTTCAGATAATGACTATCAAGGTTGAGCACCTCATGGAGGAGAAGATGGTTGAAAGTGAGAGCCTACATAGTGCACTTTGAAAGGAGGAGTTCGTCTTGACTGGACTTAAGGTGGTACTGGCTCTGATGGAGGAGAGAAGGCAAGAAGCCAAGGGGAGGGTCACTAGTCTAGGGGCCTAAATGTTGAAGTTGATCTTAGAGGCAGTGGCCTGGGCCGTGGAGGAGTTCAAGGCCTCCCCCGAAATGAAGGACCTGAACATCACCTTCGACCAACAACCGTTCATCAAGGGCTTCAAGCTCTACGAAGGCAGGGTGGTCCGAAAGTTCTCTGAGTTTGACCTCGAATTTCTAGAGGAGGAGGATGATGTAGAAGCGGGATCGTCCGATGCCGCAGTCGATCCTTCCTCCACCGAACCTACTCTTGGTCCATTCGAACCTAGTGTGGAGGTGCCTGTGCCAGCTCAAGAACCTGAGGCAACCGAGAGTGCTCCAACTTTGTCTACCATCATTCCTTTCGAGGTTGAAATTCTCAAGTAGTTGTATATTTTTCTTCTTATTTTTTTACTTTGTACTCAAAATTTTTTATTAAATAAAAGTGAATTTCTTTTTTGTCTATATCTTTGAGCATTTTTCATTCTTCAAATTTAGTCTTCCATCAACACTGATCCACTACCTCAGGGGGTTTCCCTGAAATCTTTAATAAAAAGCCTGAGAAAGGAAGTCCATCATCTGAAGAAGAAGTTGAAGAAGATAGAGGATGACCTTCAAGCTTGGTGGAAGAATGCGTTGGAGAAGACCAAAGAGGTCACTTGTCTCTGAAACTTGCACATGAAGGACTCTATGAGTTTTAGCATTCGAAAGGAGAGCTTCGAGAGGGATCTTGTCGAACTCTGGAAGAACACAAGCGATAAATCCTAGGTGTTGACAGCGAAGATCGGCTCCCTCAAGACTTAACTCAAGATGGTAAAGGAAAAGGTTCAACTTCTAGATGGGAGCTTGCTGTGGTCCTTCGACAAGGCACGATTCGAGTGGAACCGGTCGATGAGGTTCTTCGCACTTCAAAAGTAGCTGTATAATGCTGAGCTCACATATGAGAGTTACCAATTGTGCTGGAGTGACAGGATATCCAAGCTAGAAGTAAAGCCTGATGCCTCCAACGATGAAGTAGCTCGACTCTAGTGGCGACTTGATGATGACTTTTGGGCTAGTACAAGCAGAAAGGCCGAGGAGATCACCTCCTTGAAGAGGGTTGTTGGCAAACTCTTGGAGTCGATTGGTGCAAAAAAGGCTGAGGTGTAGCGACTAAAGCTCGAGCTGACTTGTGAGCGTCAGGCCACCAAGGATGCGGAGGCTGAGTCCGAGATCCTAAGGGGGAGGCTGTGAGAGTCAGAGGAGAACTAGCACCAAGCCGATAGGATGTTCCATAATAACATGATGAGGTGGAGAGAGCTCGAGGAGGAGGTCGATCGTCTAAAGGAATCTTTGGTAATGACCACCAATCCAAAGTCTGAGGAGTTTGATCCTTCTTAGGATTTTGATGGCCTTTCTCTTTCTCTTTTTTTTTAGTATAATCAGTCTTATCAACCTGTATTTTGCTTGTAATGAACTTATTTTCATAATAAAATGATACCTTTTTTGTTATTTTTGTTTTGCATGAATTCAAAGCTTGCTCGTGGCTTTACTTTCTTCACTTTGCTTTTCTTTATATTGTCTTCTAATGAGATGCTTGTTGTGGATGCTGAGCTAGGGTATCTTCTATGAACCAAGATAGGGTTCCACTTTTCGTATTTGACATAGTCAGGTAGTTGTAGAAAGAACACGTGTAATAATTGTCGGCAGGTCTTCTCCTTTTTTCTTATCTTTGATCAATGAGGTCCTGGCTTTTGCTCATGTTAGGATGAGATTTTTCTTTTATTCCTAACATGACTTATGGGAGCACATTAGGACCATTGGTAGGGCCTCTCCCCTCATCTCATCTTAATTTAATGAGGCCTTCGACTTTGCTCATGTTATGATGAGATTTTCTTTCTATTCCTAATGTGGTTTGTGGGGGCACATTTGGATCGTTGACAGGGCCTCTCCCTCCATCCCATCTTAAATCAACGAGGTCTTCAATTTTGCTCATGTTAGGATGAGATTTTTCTCCTATTCTTAACATGGCTGCGCTTATCGTATGGTCATGTTCGGATTGTAACTCTTCACCATTACAGATGTACAATAAAGATTAGGGTGTAGTAAGAGAATTTCATTGCAACCAAATCATTAGTAATACATCCATAGGTTTTTCAAATTCTATGGTCGGAGTAGATCTGCTCCTCCCAGCTCCTTCAAATATTATATCCTTAGTCGGACGATTTCTTTGATCTCATAGGGTCCTTCCTAATTTGGGGCTAGCTTTTTCTAATTCTGAGGCTGTTCAATAGCCGCTCGTCGAAGTACTAAGTCCCCCACTTTGAATATTTTATCTTTGACTTTAGAGTTGTAGTAATGAGCTACTTTTTGCTTATAGGTTGCCATCCAAACTTAAGCTTTTTCCTATTTTTCCTCCAACAAGTCGAGGTTACTCCTAAGTTTCTATGAGTTATGCTGCATATTGAATGCCATGACTCGTGCTAACGAAAGTTTGAGTTCTATTGGGATGACTGCTTCTATTTCGAAAGCTAAGGCAAATGGGATCTCTCCAATTGGCAATCTTTGGATAGTTCAGTATGCCTAAAGCACATGATAGAGTTCATCCATCCAAGTCCTCTTTGCTCTTTCAAGTCTTACTTTGATACCTTACAGCAAGATTCTGTTTGTTACTTCGACTTCACTGTTTGCTTGTGGATGGGCAATTGATGTAAAATGATGGAAGATGTTCAAATCTTCACAGAATTCAGCAAATCTTACTCTGGTAAACTACTGCCCATTATCTGTGAGGGTTTGAGGCAAGCCAAATCTACAAATGATCGATTTATAGATGAAGTCCTGCACTTTTGCTTTAGTGATTTTCGTTAGAGGTTCAGTCTCGATCCATTTTATGAAATAATCTATTGCCACCAAGAGAAACTTACGCTGTCCAACTACTATGGAAAAAGATCTAAGTATGCCCATCCCCTACTGAGCAAATAACCACGAGGTGCTCAAGGGTGTAAGTTCGAAAGCCAGCTATCTTTGAATATTTATATTTCTTTGATAGCGGTCATATTTCTTAAAATACTCTATAGAATCATGGTACAAGATCGGTCAATAGTAATCCTACCAAAGTAGTCTGTATGATAAGGATCTGGCCCCCACATAACTTTCGTAGATTCCTTCATGCACTTTTCACAAGGCAAAGTTGGCTTCTAAAGGCTTGAAACATCTCATGAAAGGTAAGAAATATGATCTTTTATATAGTTTGCCCTCATATAGAACATACCGAAAGACTTGATTTTTGAGTTTTCGAGCTTCTTTTGGGTCATAACGAAGAACTCCATCCCTGAGATAAGCAATCAATGGGTCAACCCAATATGGCTCATGGTCAACTTGCATCATAGACTGTCACTCTTCCAAAATTGGGTATTTTAAAATTTTAAAAAATACTTTCTTGGATAGTTCGGCTGGTGCTAAAGTGGCCAATTTAGAGAGAAGGTTAGCTCTTGTATTTTCTATCCTTGGAATCTATTGGATGCTAAAACTGTTGAAAGCTGGGGTTAAGTTTTTCACTTTTTAAAGATATTTTATCATGCTTTCCTTCTGGGCTTCATAACTACTGCTAATCTATCGGACCACCAGTTGAAAATCACGATAGACTTGAAGTCGATCTGCTTCTAACTCTTTAGCTATCTTTAATCCTATGATCAGAGCTTCATATTCGGCCCTATTATTAGTTGCAAAAAATTCAAAGCATAGTGCATATTTGGTGATGACTCCCTCTAGATTAACCAAGACCAGTCCTGCGCTTGCACCAAAAGCATTGGATGAGCCATCCACATATAGGATCTGAAAACCTTCAGGAAGGTCAGCTCTCTCCTCAATGGAGCTCGACTGCAACCATGGAATACTAATTTTGTTCTATTCAAGCTCAGCTTCGTCTAGAATGGTGCATTCCACTATAAAATCTGCTAATATTTGGACTTTGATTAATGGCCGAGATTGAAAATTGATATCAAATTCTGTAAGTTTGATTGCTCATTTTGCAATTCTTTTAGAGGCATCCATTCGATGAAGGATTCCTTTAATTGGTTGATTAGTAAGGAGAGTTATGTGTACCCTTAAAAATAAGGTCGGAGCCTCCGGACTGCAATCAGTAGAGCATAAGTCAGTTTTTCTAGCTTGGTATATCTGATCTCGGCATCCCTCAAAACTCGGCTTATGTAGTAGATCGGTCGCTATACTTTTATCTCTTCTTTGACTAGGACTGTCGCTAGAGCTGCTGGGAAGATCGTCAGGTACAAAAATAGATCCTCTCCAGATTTGGGCTTGGCCAATAGGAGAGATGAGCAGAGGTAGTCCTTGAGCTCTTTAAAGGCTTGTTGACATTTAATGGTCCAGCAGAAGTTCTTTGGTTGCTTGAAAACTTGAAAGAAGGGCATACATCGCTCGATCGACCTCGAGATAAAATGGTTCAGGGATGCCACCTTTTCAGTCAGGTGCTGAATTCTTTGATTATTTTTGGAGCAGTCATCTCTTGAATGGCCCAAATCTTCATCGAATTTACTTCAATACCATTCCTTGATACCATGAATCTCAAAATCTTCCCTGAAGTCACACCAAAAGCACACTTGATCGGGTTCAACTTCATCTTGTATCTCTGAAGGACATCAAAGGTCTCCTCAAGGTTGGTAATGTGATTTGTTGAAGCTCGACTCTTGACAAGCATGTCATCGACATATACTTTCATGTTACGATCGATCTACTCCTTGAAGATCTTATTAACCAAGCGCTAGTATATTACTCCTATATTTTTGAGTCCAAAAGGCATAATCCTGTAACAGTAAAAATCACGATCAGTAATAAAAGTAATTTTATCCTCATCTTCTGGTGCCATCCAGATTTGATTATAGCTGGAGAAGGCATCCATAAAAGTGAGGAGATCATGGCCCAAGGTTGCATCCCCCAGCTGATCTATTCTGAGCAAGGGGTAGCTATCTTTTGGGTAGGCTTTATTCAATTTTTTGAAGTCTATGCACATTCTCCACTTGTCATTCATCTTTTTGATGAGCATGACATTGGAGATCCAGTTTGGATAGTTGACTTGACAGATGAATCCGATCTTGAGGAGCTTGTCAACTTTCTCTGTAATTGCTTTCTGCCTCTCTGGAGCATGGCTGTGCATCTTCTCTTTCACTGACCGATGTTTAGGATCAACAGCCAAGCAATGTTCCATGATCTCCGCATCTTTTGGTGCCATCTAATAGGGTCAAAAGGACTCAAACCGAAGTCGAAAAAAGTTTGTTCCCTCAAAAGGTCTGGAAGAAGAGGAGCTCGGTATGCCTTGAGTCGATTAGAAGATTCAAGGTTGGATCCGTCTAAACTAGGGGCTCGATGGATAGATTCGCTAAGAAAGCCCCAAGGAGAAAGGTCAAGCAACAAGATGGGACATCGAACGAAGAAGTACTTTCTTTTCAATTATGAACAGAAGAAAGAGCGCCTTTTAGCAATCTCTTCTTGCCAAATTGGAGGAAGAAGTACCATCAGTCCTTTGTGAAAGGATAGCATTTGAAGGTGTAAAAATTTTGAAATAATGAGATAGTCGACCAAACTTTGGCCAGATAGCAGAGGAAAAAGAAATCTATAACAAACCAAAAGGAGTTCGGTACAATGGTGGCAAAGGAGATGTTCAAAAATTGGAAGAGGATAACTATAAAGGAGGGTAGTGAAAGTCGAAGCCCAGCATGCAAGGTCTCTAAGTACAAACAAAATCAACCGATTGGAGGAGAACTGGCTTGGTCATCTGAACTAGAGAGTTCGAGGTCGTATTTTGGAGGGATTCTATATTGAATTCAAATTAGAGAAAGATCATTCGGAGTAAGAATGGATGGAATGGTATCTGAAACAAAGGATGAGTGGGATATGTTCCTAGGTTCGAACTTGGTCAGGGGTGCAGGGTCTAGGAAGGTTGATCCAGGCAAACCCCAAGAATCGATAGAGAGGGAGATTTTGGAAGACATTCAGATCGAAACAAGATCCCAAAAAAACCCTCAAAAAATAAGAAAAAATGTAGGACAAATACTACTACAAAATTCGAAAGAGCAAGAAGCTAAAAAAGCATGAATATCCAAAGAGAAGGATTGAAAAACTGACCTAAGCTGAATCCTATTGGTGCAAAATCTAGTTGACATCGAAACCTGGGCTGGAGTCAGAGATGAGAAGGTCATCGCCAGATTAACGCAAAACAAGTCTCAGCTGGAGTCGGGGGTGGTGGCTCCGGCAAGACCCTCTGATGATCAAGTCAGCTCTTTTGGCCGATAAAAATGGAGTACTCAGAGAGGTTTTTAGTAGAGTTTTGAGAAGGAAAAGAGAGCTTAGATCCTAGTGAAGAAAGCATATCTGGAGGGTCTCTTATATAGGTGGAGCCTGTAACAAACTGATAGTAACGGTCGTAACTACCCAGTAGTGGGCCACTCGGGGTCACGTGGAGTTTGTTACGAAGGGTGGTGTCTGTTGTCGGACATGCCAGTCCATTGGAATTTAAATAGTTGAAGTTTGGAGGAGGGAGGTGAAGGGAAAACATGATTTTCTGGTCCAGATTCATTCAGATCTGATCAGATCAAGAGATATATTTCAAAATTTTTTCTCTTTGATCTATATCAGATCAAAAATATTTTAGATCTGATTCTTATTATTTTAATAAATAAAATAAAATAAGGATAAATTAAATCAAATTTAATTTACTTGATTTGGATAATCCTATTACCCGTTGATGATCCTATTTACAGCGGAAGGTTCTGGATCTAGCCACGCAAGCACCTAGCCTCTATCGATATCCACTCAAGCTAGATCTGGAGATCCTCTTCTTCTCTATCACATCTTCAAAAATTAGATATGGATTTGATCTGGAGGATCCTCAAAACTCCTTTTGAAGATCAGCAATCGTCCTTTGCAGCAGTGCAGCCTTCTAGCTTTTGATCGCCTTTCTCTTGCTTGAATCGCACCAACAAAAATCCAAAACTCCTTTTGGACATAGAGAGCAAGGGGAAAAGGTGGTTTGGCATGGAGAAGGAGGGGAGAGGTAGCCTAGGGGTGTGGAAAATTATGATTTAATCATCTCATGTAATTTGAGTTGGGCACAGGGTCTTATTTATAGACTGACTGTGATCCAACTTCTCTTCTTCCCAACCAATCACAACCCTTTGTGAAATCAGATCTAAATCTGATTGGTGGGAATAGAGTCCCCTGGATTCCTCCTTAGAGGGTGCCTAAGACCAGTCAAAGTTGGTTCTTAGAAGAACTCTAATTGGAATCCAAAAAGGAGATGGAGTCCTTGTCCAACAAGGACTCCTAGGCGCCTCCAACTTGGGCACACGCCAAGGGTGGCGTGCGCCCTCCTCCTTGCCAGGTTCTGGCAGGGGGACAGGCCCCCACCAGCTCTCCAATAGGTGCATGACATGTGGTCAAAAGTCAAAGTGTCAATGGTCAACATTTGACCAGTCAAAGGTAGACTTTTGACCAAAGTCAAAGAACAAGAAATGGCAGGTGACCAAAAATGGCAGGTAATGTCTTACAAAATAAGACAACCTTTTCTGACTTGGACAACCTCCAGTCAGACCATATGAAGGCCTCTGATTGAGCACAAACTCCTTTGGCTCAGTCAGGACAACTTATTTATGATAGCAAAAGAAGAACGTTAGGTTCAATCGAGTGCTAGCACGATTTTCCTTGAACCTAATTGAATCTCATTCAGATCAATTGAACTAGATCAGTTCAATTGATGATCACCAGATTCAAACCCTTGTTTGTGTGACCCAGTTAGGTTCAGTTCTGTATGGTAATGGGATATGTCATGATCTCTATCATCGACATCATCGAAACTCCTTTCGATGGATCAGAACTCTTCTGATTCGAACAGCTAGAATGATCGATCATCTAAATCATTCTAATTGCTCCCCAAAATCCACCAGTGACACCTAGCAGTATATGGTGGCAACCCATCAGAGCTGAATGCGAACCTCTTGGTGCAGCTACCTGTGTGATTAAGTTCTTCTATCTTGAGCCCCGATCAGATTAGGGTTAAGGTGAACTCGTCAAACCCTAGTCTCTGTCATATGATGTAATCATTCGATTCGAGTCCAATGTGAAAATCTAAATAGAAACTCTTTCTATTATTTCACTCTGCCATGGCCATGGACTTCTGGACTTGATTCTCATGATCATCATAGGGCTGCTCCTCTACCACCGAGGTAGATAGATTCCATCTTGATGCCATCCAGTTCCTACAATGAACATGCTATAGCCAACATACACCTCAGGATTCCATATGGCTAGGAGGAGATCGAGTAATGGTGTAGTCAAACTATAACACCCTCAAGGTGAACTACCGATGCACCTCAGGTCAAAGAACCAGACACACTACTGCAGCATCGAGTCAGTCATTGACGAGAAGGTAGACTCCCTAATGACTACTCGAGGTGGTCACGCTCAGTGCCCTCGTTCTCTAACGAGTACCTGTACTCTCGCTCTGGTGTCTCCACACCGTAGACTCAAGACTCATCTACTAAAGAGAAGCGATTGTACACCAACCTTTCGGATCAATCACCATCCTCGTGATGATCCTATGGTCGGGAGCATTTTATGAGTTAATAATGATTATTCATGTCTTAAATTTTCAACTCTTGAAAATATGAATTATCATTACCATTAACTCAAAGGATGTATCACAGACACTAAATACACATATGTGATAGAAAATAACCCATTTTATTGATTATAGTCAAAATTATAATTTTGCCCCTAGAAGTGTATTACAAGTGTCAGCCAATTCTGGCTTCTAGGGCACATATATCTAACAATCTCCCACTTGTCCTAAAGCCAATTGGCTACAAGTCTAAGTCCCATCTTCTCAAGGTGGGCTTCGATCTTCTGCTGGCCCAACGGCTTTGTAAGTGGGTCTGCCACATTATCTGTGGAGTTGACTCTCTTGACCTCGACATAACCCTTCTCGAGGTAATCACGGATGAGGTGGTATCGCCGCTCAATATGCTTGGATTTCTAGTGAGACCTCGGCTCCTTAGCAAGGGCTATGGTGCCATTGTTGTCACAGTATAGAGGAATGGCATCTGATGGCATTACTCCAATTTCTGCAGCAAACTTCTTATACCAGAATACTTCCTTCACAGCCTCTGATGCAGCGATATATTCTGCTTCCATGGTGGAATCTGCTATCACCATTTGCTTGGAACTCTTCCAGCTGATAGCACCACCATTGCACACAAACAGACTCCCAGATGTCGACTTTCGATCATCTATATCGGACATGAAATCCGAGTCTGTGTATCCCTGGACTTGGAGTTCTCCATTACCAAAGACCAACATCATATCCTTAGTTCTTCTCAAGTACTTAAGGATATATTTCACAGAAGTCCAGTGTTCTTCACCTGGATTTGACTGATATCTACTTGTGATACTCACAGCATGGGCTATATCAGGTCGTGTACATAGCATGGCATACATGAGGCTCCCTATTGCAGAAGCATAAGGGATCTTGCTCATGCATTCTATTTTCTCAAATGTGCTGGGGCACATCTTCTTGGAAAGATGAATACCATGTCTAGGTTCTCCAAGGAGTACTTGTACTCTCGCTCCGGTGTCTCCACACCGTAGACTCAAGACTCATCTACTAAAGAGAAGCGATTGTACACCAACCTTCTAGATCAATCACCATCCTCGTGATGGTCCTATGGTCGAAAGCATTTTATGAGTTAACAATGATTATTCATGTCTTAAATTTTCAACTCTTAAAAATATCAATTATCATTACCATTAACTCAAAGGATGTATCATAAACACTAAATACACATATATGATAGAAAAAAACTCCATTTTATTCATTATAGTCAAAATTATAATTTTGCCCCTAGAAGTGTATTACAAGTGTCAGCCAATTCTGGCTTCTAGGGTACATATATCTAACAGTAGGTGCTGGTGGTGAAGAGCTTCAAGTTTCATCAATTCTAGAGGAGTTCGGACTCCTTCAGAATTGTCTGTGTGTAAGTAGGTTCATGCTGTGCAGATTGCTAGATCCACGTAGATATGAAGGCCCTTCCAGGTGACTGCATGGAGTTAGATCAAAAGGGGTTCGAAAGTCCACTGGAACAATCTTAAAAAAGTTCGCTAGAGGAATTTGAAAGGAGGTTTGCTGGAAGGATTCGGAAGAAGTTCGACTGACGAAAAAGTCCGATTGAGGATGAAGTCCAGAAGGAGTCTGACTGATGGAGGAGTTTGGCTGAAGGAGAAGTTTAAAAGACTCACGATTGAGGAAGGTCAGATGGAGGAATGTCGAAAGGGGCCTGCTTGGAATGGAGAAGTCTGGCTAAAGGAGAAGTTTGAAAGACTTGCGATCGAGGAGAGCTGACTGCCTAGGATGGAGGAGCTTGGCCACCCCCGCCATTTAAGCTCATCTGGATGAGATCCAGAGGGATCTTACGAATTCAGTCAAGGGTCAATCTTGGTCGTCACTATCGGACGGGATCATTCAGCAATCAGATATCTGGCAGAACTTTAATAGGAGTGGGTTCGCCCCCAACAATCTCCATCATTGACCTCATCAAAATATCTTTTGATGGACCAGAACTCTTCCGATTCACCTAATTAGAATTGTTGATCATCAAGATAATTCTAATTGATCCCAAAATCCACCAGTGACACCTAGCAGTATATAATGGTAATCCATCAGAACCGAATAGCGAACCTCTCAGTGCAGCTACCTGTATGATTGGATTCTTCTATCATGAGTTCCGACGAGATGAGGATTAAGGTAAACTCATCAAATTCAACACCCATCATATGAATGAATCATTCAATTCAAGTCCGATGTGAAATACTAATAGTAACTTGTTTCTATTATTTCACACTACCATGGCCATAGGTTTTAGGACTCGATCTCATGATCATCATAGGACCACTCCTCTACCGAGGTTGATAGATCTCATCATGGTGCGATCTAATTTCTACAATGAACATGCTATAGCCAACATACACCTTAAGATTTGAATGGCTAGGAGACTGAGTTATGGTGTAGTCAAACTATAACATCCTAAGGTGAACTATCGATGCACCTCAAGTCAAAGAACCAGACACATGCTACAGCACCAAGCTAGTCATCGATGAGAAGGTAGACTCCCTTATGACTGCTCAAGGTGGTCACGCTCAATGCCCTTATTTTCAATAAGTATCTATATTCTCGCTCCAATGTCTCCACACCATAGACTCAAGATACATCTACTCTAAGAAAGTGATCGTACACTGATCTTTCAAATCGATCATCATCCTCATGATGATCCTACGATCAAGAATAGTTTATGAGTTAATTATGATAACACATGCCTTAAATTCTCAACTCTTGAGAATATATGTTATCATAGCTATTAACTCAATAAATGTGTCACAGATACTTTGTACACAATGTGATAGAATAAATAATCTTTTAATTAATTTTAAATCAAAATTATGAAAATGCTCCTAGAAAGTATTTAACAAGTGTTGGTCAATCTGGCTTTCAGAGTACACATCTAACAAACTTTCACTTGACCTAAAGCCAATTGGCTACAAATCTAAGTCCCATCTTCTCAATGTGGGCTAAAATCTTTAGGGGGCCTAAACACATCGTTAGTAGGTCAACCGCATGGTCTGTGGAGTCGACTCTCTTGACCTCGACGTGTTCCTTCTCGAGGTAATTACGGATGAGGTGAAACCATCTTCTTAAAACTCTTCCAACTTATAGTACCACTATCGTAAAGAACAAACTTTCAGATGTCGACTTTCGATCATCTATTTTGACATAAAGTCTCAGTCTGCATAGCCCTGGATCTAGAGTTCATGCTAAACCTCTTCAGCACCTTCTCTATATGAGAGACCTAGCATCCTCTTCAGTCTATCCTTATAGACCTTAAACCCCAAAATGTGGGATGCCTTACCTAGGTCTTTCATAAAAAATTTCCTGGATAACCATACTTTGACATATGTCAGCATGGGAATATTATTTTCAATCAGAAGGATGTTATTCACATACAATACGAGAAAGACAATAGTGCTCCGACTGACCTTCTTAAACATACTTGATTTCTTCTCATTATTGATGAAACCAAATAATTTGATTGCATCAAGCATTCCAACTCCGAGATGCTTGCTCAAGTCCATAGATGGATCTTTGCAGCTTGCAGATCTTTATGATCACCATCACTGGATGTGAAAATAAATGGTTGTTTCATAAATATCTTTCTTAAGATATCCATTTATGAACTTCATTATCATGTCCATCTATAGTATTTCGTAATTGAAATATACTGCAATGGCAAGCAATGTGTAGATAGATGGCCACTGATGAGAAGGTATCCTGATACCCTATCGCCACTAGCCTAGTCTTGAATGTCTCTACATTTCCATCTGCACCTATCTTTCTTTTGAAGATCCTTTTACACCCAATAGGTACTATATCTTAAAGTGGATCTACCAAGATCTAGATTTGGTTTGAGCACATCAAGTCAATCTTTGGCTTCATTGCCTCTAACCAATTCTCAGAGTCGATATCTGATATTGTCTTGTCATAGGTTCTAGGATCATCACCATAAACCTTATTTTTCATGAGAAATATTTTCTCTACATCCTCTGAAATAGTACTTAAGTACCTTTAGAAGGATGGAAAATTCTATTTGACCTACAAGGTGGAGGAGGTAGTGAAATATGGATCAGCTTAGACTAACTGGGTTCCTTGGCTCTTTGCTCTTTGAAGACTTTCTCCTCGAGCTTAGTCTATCTTCCAATGCCACCATCTTGAACAAAGTACTTTTCAAGAAAAATGGTGTGTCAACCCATAAACACATTGTGGTTTTCCGAAAGATAAAAGTAATATCTTAATAACTCTTTAGGATGTCCAATAAACTAAGCTCTAAAGGACCTAGATTCTAACTTGTCCATCATCGGACAACCTCAATTCTGAGTGACTCAAACTTGGCTTCTTACCATGTCATATCTCATATGGTGTGGTAGGAATGATTTTAGATAGAACTCTATTAGTAATTAGATAGCTGTCACTAAACTATAGCCCTAAGAAAACTCAGAAAGGTCCGTGAAGCTCATCATGGATTGGACTATATCCAATAGGTTCTAATTTCTCCATTCTAAAATTTCATTGAGTTAAGGTGTTGCAGGCAAAGTCCATTATGAGACTATGCCATTTTTTTAAGATAATCTAAAAATTTTTGACTAAGGTATCAACTCTTCGATCTAATCAAAGAACCTTAATGGACTTTTTGGTTTAATTTTTTACTTCATATCTGAACTTCTTAAGCTTTTCAAAGGCATCAGACTTGTATTGCATCAAGTACACATCTCATATCAAGATAGATTATCGATAAAGATAATAAAGTAGACATAATTACCTCTGACTAGCACATCGAACGGGCTACACACATTTATATATACTAGAGCAAGTAGGTTTGTGTCCCTTTTTTCATATTCTACAAAAAAAAGCTTGGTCATTTTGCCTTGAAGGCATGGTTCACAAATAGGATATGACTCGAAAGTCAACAGACCTATTAGTCTAGATTTCTCTAATTTGTTAATCTTGTCTTCAGCTATATGACCCAACCCTAAGGTGCCATAGATACCTTTCATTTAGACCATCCCTAGGTTGCTTAGATCCTTCTTCCTTCTTGTTCTTTAGACTGGCTAGGTATACAAGATACTTTCGCTTGCAATGACCATCGGAGTTGCAGTGAAAATACTTTTCCTTTTTCATGGTCTTCTTCTTTGGGTTGCCCTTTTTTTTCTTCTATTTTCTGCTTCTTCGTAGACTTCTTCTTTCTAAAAAATATTTTCTTAGAAGAAGTCTGCTCCATAGTAAGAATGAGCCCTTTGAACCCTTCAAAATTAGCTAGCAATAACCAGCTATTCAGTAACTTGGCCAAGGTGCACTGGAGCTTATTCATATGGAAGTTCATAATGAACTGTCCATACGAATCACTCAAGGACTGTAGGATCTCATCAATATACAAATCCTTATCCATCAAGACATCGAGCTTCTCAAGCTCTTTTAGGTCCTTGATCATCGTCAAGCAATAATCTTGGACCAACTGTCCATCATGCATTTATGCCTTAAATAGTCTTCTAGAGACTTGATAATGCGTTGTGCGACTCTAATCACCAAACAACTCTTGTAGGTGAACCAACATTTGGTAGGCAGTCATAATGTCTTCATGTTGGCACTGTAACACATCTGACATTGAGCCCAACATGTAGCACCAAGCTTTTTTATCATCGTCTGATCACTTTTCATAAGACGCTCTCTGATCCACGATCGAACATGCTGGTAAAGTGGGGTTGGTCCTGGTCCAATACATAGGTCAGCTTTTTTGAATCTAAAATAATTTTGAAGTTTCTTAGCCTATCCTTGTAATTTGGGTTCGGTCAACTTGTGGGTATCTAGGATTCGAGCTAGGGGTTTGATGCAGCTATTTTTTCTATAGCAAGTCAAAGTTTCTAGTTAGACTTGTAATTTGACTCAATCAATTTATTTAAAAATTTTATTTTTAAATAAATTAGACTTCCATTATTTTTTTTAAATTCCTACACTTTCTTGGTAGAGATACAAAAATTTTCATAATCATTGATTTCTAGTGGATGGTGCGGTCCCACTGACTAACTCACCACCTCATCTAACAGTTATTGGTGATGGGTCAATCGATAAGTGGATAACTTTTTCCCAATATTTCTCTAAACATGGTGCACCCAAACTTGGTTTCTAATTTATAAAGCTCACCGTGCCTGGAATATTGCTCCACTCCTTAGTTAAGTCAGACCCACCATTTGCATGAATTAAATTTCTACTTGGATCCCTCACCGTATCTGAAATATTGAGCCCAACCTATCCTCCAACCCATAACATCCAATACCTAATAGATATGGTTATATCTTTTCGGTGCAATTGAACTATTGTATTCAGTCGAGAATAATCAACTCCAAGAAGGATCTGCACATCTACAATGGTGGAAGACCTAGGACTTAATATTTTCTTAGAAAGATTTGATTTGGTCTTTTAGACTCAACTAGTCATAATATTTATGACTAACCTAATGGCATGGGTTAGCTCGAATTGTTAGCTACCTCAAACAAGAACTAGATCAACTAAATCAGCCAAGTAAGTGAGATCAGTGGGAGAAATATGCCATTAACTCACCATGAATGCATTAAGGTTGAGTAGCTTCTAATTAAAGATTACTGGTCATATCTGCCATACTTACCTTAGTCACCAACTTGTCTGATCAGAACTGATTGGGTTAGCCTATAATCCAGACTCGAGTCATGGAGCTAAATTAGTTCTTAACTTGATCGACCACATGAGACTATGAGTCAACCTTGACTCAGACTTAATTTTATTAGGCTGGTCTAACCTAAGCACTCTTGATCCCACCTAACCAACTATTAATTTGGTTTGATCAGCCGCTAAACCTAATTGAGCTACCCATACTCCAACCCATATTTTATAACGATATCTTAGATCTAAAAATTCATAATTTTTAGATTTAATTAATTTCATAAATTTAATTCTTAATTAAGTCCAAGGGTTCCATAACAAAACATGTATCAAAAATTCTAAAATTTTAGGATCTAGGATTTTGTAGAAAAATAAATTTTGATCTCTGATTAAGGACATACACGCAGCACCCCTATATGCCATAACAGCACCCCATCGAATGAAAATAGAGGGCTTTTAAATTCTTCTTACTCTTATGACTGAATTGCCAAAAGAAATATCTTAATCAGAAATATAAACTATACTACAAAACTATTAGATCTAAAGCATATAACTGTTACATGATTTAAGATCTAATCTATACATGTTTTGCATACATCTCATGTATCAAATTTAACATTTAAATTTATATTTTAGATCTAATTATATTTAATATAATATCTAAAAATAAAATTTTAAATAATCTCATCATAAAAAAATTTTAATCTAGACTACTCATGACATAGATGTAATATCTGGAACTAGTCTAGACATGCATTACATATGTCATTAACAAAATTTTAAATGCATCTTATGCTTTCAGATTTAATTATATCATATCTAATATCTAAAATTTAACTAATTAAATTATATAATCTATAAAAAATTAAATAAATATTTTATAAAAATTTTTGATCTAGACTATGATATTAAACTATAGATCTAGTCCAGATGTGCGCTGCCTATATCATATATATCAAAATTTTAAATTAGATCTTATATGTCTAATATGATTACATCTAATATAATATCTAAAACTTAAATGATTAAATTATAAAATTTAAATTAGATCTAATCTAAAATATATTTCAATAACTATCATGATAAGAACTATAAATCTATACTAGAACATGCATTATATATATCAAATATATAATTTTAAAACATGTAATTTTTTATTTTAGTTCTAATTACATCATATGTAATAACTAAAAATTAAATAATCAGATCATAAAAAAAAATTTAGATCAAATCTAAAGATAGATCTAGAACTGGCAACCTAGCTTTGATACCAGTTGAAGAAAAATCGAGTTTTTCCTATTGCAGGTTCTGAAGGAAAAAATTTATTTTTCAGATCAGATTCATTTAGATCTGATTGGATCATAAGAAATATTTTTAAAAAAAAAATTTTAATATTTTAATCAAATCTGAGACTTCTCTGATCTAATCTTATTGATCTGATTATAAAAATAAAAATTAAAATTAAATCTAATTTAATTATATTTTTTATTTTAGGTAATTTAATTATCCTATGATGATCCCGATGTTTGTCTGAGGTTCTGGATGTAGCCACGCAAGTGCCTAACCTCTATTAGTATCCACTCAGGTAGCATCTAAAGATCTTCTCCTTCTCAATCAATCCATCAAAAATCAAATCTAGATCTGATCTTGAAGGTCTTCAAAACTACTTTTGAAGAACAGTCGTTGTCTCTTACAGTAGTGCTGCCTTCTTTCTTTTCTAGCGC
>QRFJ01002782.1:40222-61002 GCA_006176705.1 Cocos nucifera | reverse complement strand
ACAAAATCTATCATGCCCTATCCCACCAGTGCAAGTACGTACGTATCGATGGTAGAATGTGTACAAGGTGTGACTCATAGGACATACAAGGCCCAAGAAAAGTTACATATAGTATAATTACTGGAAAACTGAAATACTAATCTTTTTTTAGAATGAAAATTTTTCATAAATCTAAGTCCAACATTATTTTCAAACATGTTCTACATGGATGTATAGATATTTTATTATAAAAAAAAGAGGTTACTACTACTCCTAATCATCTCACTCACACAGCCTATGATTCCATCTGCACTAAATATTGCTCTTTCTCTATCTCTACTTCAGTCAAATATAATATGCATAGCATATCAATTTCATAATTTGAGTTTCAATCATAATTAAAAGCATCTTGAAAAATATAAAATACATATTTCAAAATGTGTAATGCATCTGGTCCAAGATAAAATTCAAATCAATATATACAAACATTCACACTCTCTCCTAAAATTTATGACTAAGCCATTATAGGCCCTCCGAAAGAAACTAGCTCCTAAATATAACATGTTATCAATCGACATGCATCAATGATTGCTCCACTAGAGGCCTAACGGAGACTAGCTCTGAAATCATATAAAAAAATATATTTATAATAATATGTACCAGAGATCATCCCACTAATATATCCTAAAAGGAAATTAATTCCTAGCTACAATATGAAGGAGAAATCCTGATTTTTTGGATCAGGTTTGTTTGGATTTTATCAGATCAAGAAAGATATTTCAAAAATTTCTCTTATATATCCAGATCAGATTTGAAATATTTTAGATCTAATTTTATAGATCTAATAAATAAAATAAAAATAAATTAAATTTGATTAATTTATACTTTGATGTTGGGTAATCAGATTACCCTTTGATGATCCTGCTGATTGCCTGAGGTTCTAGATCTAGCCATGCAAGCATCTAGCCTCTATCGGTATCCACTCAGATTGAATCTAGAGATCTTCTCCTTCTTTATCACCTCTCCAAATATCAGATCTAGATCTGATTTGGAGAATCTTCAAAATTTTTTTTGAAGATCTGCAGTCATCTCTACAGTAGTGCTGCCTTCTTTCTTTATCGTCAGCTTTCTCTTGCCTGGATCACACCAAACTAGAGCCCAAAATTCCTTAGGCATGGGAGGAGAGAGAGGATCAAAAGTTTGGCATGGAGGGAGAGGGGCAGCCTTGGGGCATGGGCTAAGAGAGAACTCTATAAAAGTTGGGCACAGATAGGGTTTATACTGCACCATGCAGTGCCACATCATCTTGACCAATCACCTTGCTTCATGCAATCAGATCTAAATCTGATTGGTGGGATGACATCACCTGATCCAATTAGATGAGAGCCCCTTCAATTCATCCTTAGGTGGTGCCAAGATTGATCAAAGTTGAGTCTTAGGCGCCTTCCTAAGTTGATTCAATGAAGCAACCTAGAGTCCCATAAATCCGTATGGGCTAAGTAAAGGTACCTGAGTGAGCATAAACATATTTGGTTCAGTCAAGATAACATTTAATGATAGTAGAAGGAGAACATTAGGCTCAATCGTGTGCTAGCACGATTTTCTTGAACCTAATTTAATCTAATTCAAATCAATTGAACTGGGTTAGTCCAATTGATGATATCCAGATCCAAACCCTTATTTGTATAATCCAGTTAGATTCAATTCTGTATGGTAATGGAATATGTCATGATCTCTATCATCGACATCATCGAAACTTCTTTCGATGGATCAAAACTCTTCTGATTTAGACAACTAGAATGATCGATCATCTAAATCATTCTAATTGCTTCCAAAATCCACCAGTGACACCTAGCAGTATATAGTGGCAACCAATCAAAACTAAAAATGAATTACTCGGTGTAGCTACTTGTGTGATTAAGTTCTTCTATCTTGAGCTTCGATCAGATTAGAGTTAAGGTGAACTCGTCAAACCATAATTTTTGTCATATGATTTAATCATTCAATTCAAGTCCGATGTGGAAACCTTAATAGAAATTCTTTCTATTATTTCACTCTGCCATGGCCATGGACTTATGGACTTGATTCTCATGATTATCATAGGGCTGCTCCTCATCCACTGAGGTAGATATATTTCTTCTTGATGCAATTCAATTCCTACAATGAACATGCTATAGCCAACATACACCTCAGGATTTCGAATGGCTAGGAGACCGAGTCATGGTGTAGTCAAACTGTAACACCCTTTAGGTGAACTACCGATGCACCTTAGGTCAAAGAACCAGACACACCACTATAGCTTTGAGTCAGTCATCGATGAGAAGGTAGACTTTCTTATCATTGCTCGAGGTGGTCACACTCAGTGCCCTCATTCTCTAACGAGTACTTATACTCTCACTTCGGTATCTCTACACCATAGACTCAAGACTCATCTACTATAAAGATGTGATTGTACACCAACCTTCTGGATCAATCATCATCCTCATGATGATCCTACGGTCAGAAGTATTTTATGAATTAATAAATAAAATTTTATGTCTTAAATTTTTAACTCTTGAAAATATAAATTATCATTACCATTAACTCAAGAGATGTATCAAAGACACTAAATACATATTTGTGATACAAAATAACCTATTTTATTATTTATAGTCAAAATTATAATTTTGCTCCTAGAAATGTATTATAAGTGTCAGCTAATTCTAGCTTCTAGGGCACACATATCTAACAAACTCTTATTTGACCTAAAGTCAATTGGCTACAAATCTAAATTCCATTTTCTCAAGGTAGGCTTCGATCTTCTGCTGGCCCAACGACTTTGTAAGCAGATCTACCGCATTGTCTGCGAAGTCAACTCTCTTGACCTCAACGTAATCTTTCTCGAGATAATTATGGATGAGGTGGTATCGCCGCTCGATGTGCTTGGATTTTTGGTGAAACCTTGGCTCTTTAGCTAAAGCTATGGTGCCATTATTATCGCAGTACAGAGGAATGGCATCTAATGGCATAACTCTGATCTTTGCAGCAAACTTCTTATATCAGGTCAGAAAAGAGTTGTCTTAATTTATGATGGCATAACTCAGGTACCTTTATCTAGTCTAACTGGAGCTTGTCCAGGTCAGAAAAGAGTTATCTTAATTTATGAGATATATTTGAGACAACACCTACCATTTTTTATCATCTGCTAATTCTTGTCCTTTGACTTTGGTCAAACATTGACCTTTGACCCTTGGACATCTGCCCATGTGTCATGCATCTATAGGAGAGACTTTTTGACCAAGTCTACCTACCATTTGATAGGTAGATGGAGGGTGCATGCCTAGGATGGCGTACGTCCCATGTGGATAAACACTGGAGTCCCATACGGATGGGACTCTAGGTTGCTTCTTGGATTCAAACCAGATGACCCTTACCCATAAACTTTGATCAGTCTTAGGTGCCATCTAAGGATGAATCTATGGGGCTCTCATCTGATTGGATCAGGTGATGTCATCCCATCAATCAGATTTAGATCTAATTATACGAAGCAACTCGATTGGCCGAGATGATGCAGCACTGCATGGAGCAGCAGGGTCTATAAATAAACCCTATCTACGCCCAACTTTTTATGTGTTCCTCTTAGCCCATGCCCTAAGGCTACCTCTCTCCCTCCTCCACACCATCTTCTGATCATCTCTCTCCTCACCATATCTAAGGAAGTTAGGCCTTCAATTTGATGAGATCCAGGCAAGAAAAGGCTGACGAGAAAAGAAGAAGGCAGCACTGCTACAGAGACGATTGCTGATCTTCAAAAGAAATTTTGAAGATTCTCCAAATTAGATCCAAATTTAATTTTTGGAGATATGATAAAGAAGGAGAAGATCTCTAGATCCAACCCAAGTTGATACTGATAGAGGCTAGGCGCTTGAGTAGCTAGATCCAGAATTTCAAGCAATCAGCAGGATCATCAACGGGTAATCGGATTACCCATATCAAGGTAAAACTAATTTAGATTTAATTTAGTTTAATTTTTATATTTATCAAATCATAAAATTAGATCTAAAAAATATCAGATCTAATTTGGATCTAAGAAAAAATTTTTGAAATATGCCTCTTGATCCAATCAGATTTGAATGAACCTGACCTAAAAAATTAGATTTTTCCCTTCAATTGGTATCAAAGCTAGGTTGTATAAAATTTATTTAGATATGATTTAATCTAATAAATTAATGATTTTAGATATCACATGAGATATGATTAGATCTAAAATTAGAAAATTAAAAAATTAAAATTAATTAATCTAGATCTAAAATGTATGAGATACATAACTAGACTAGGAATAGAATTGTTCTATGTGTAGTCTAGTATAATCATAATTTTTATTTAATTAAATATGATTTTATGATTTATTTATTTACTATTTTTTAATCTTATAAATATTATAATCAAATTTAAAAATAAAAAATAAATTAAATTTAATTTATTCATATGAGATATGATAGTTGCATGTTTAGACTAGTTGTAAAATAGTCCTACAAAAGGGTCTAGATTAAATTTTAATTTATGTGATCAAATTTAAATTTAATTTTTTAGATGATTATGAGATAATTTAGATATGAAAAAAATGCATGATATGATGTATGCAAAATATATTTTAATTAGATCAATTTTCTTGTATGAAATATATGCTTAGATTTAATTAGTTTTTATAAATTAGTTGTATTTCTGATTAAGGCATTCCTCTTGACCATCTGATCATAAGAATAAAGTAGGATTTAAAGATCCTCTCCTTCCATTCGATGGGATGTTCTTATGATGTGTATGGGTGCTGCACATTCGTCCTTAATCAGAAATTGAAAACTTACTTTCTATAAAATCCTAGATCCTAAAATCCTAGGATCTTATTTGCATGTTTTATTTATGAATCCTAAACTTAATTAAGAATTAAGATTATGAAATATATTAGGTCTAAAATTAAAAATTTTTAGATCTAAGATATGTTCATAAAATTGGGTTCGAGCTTGGATAGCTCAATTAGGTCTAGCGGTTGATCAAATCGAATCAAGAGTTGGTTAGATGGGATCAACACTGCTTAAATTGATCAGCCAAATAGGATTAAGTCTGGGTCAAGATCGAGTCACGTGAGTGATCGATCAAGCTAAGACCTAATTAGGCTTAGTGGTTAGAGTCTGGATTGTAGGCTAACCCAATTGGTTCTGGCTCAATAATTTGGTGTCTAAGATAAGTTTGGCAGATACGATCGACTGGTTTTTATTTGGAAGCTACTCGACTCGAATGCATTCTTATCGAGTTAGTGGCATATCCCTTCCACCGATCTTACTTACCTAGCTATGTTTATTGGCTCAATTCTGATCTGAGGTGGTCAATAATTCGAGCTAACCCATGCCACTAGATTAGTCATAATAGTTATGACTATGTCAAGTCTAGTTTAATGAGACCTGAATCAAATCTTCCTAAGAAAAGATTAAGTCTAAGATCTTCCACCATTGTAGATGTGCGGGCCCTTTCCGGAATTGATTGTTCTCGGCTGATTACAATGGCTCAGTTGCACTAAAAAGATGCAACCATGTCTATTAGACATTGGATGTTACAGACTGTAGGATGGATTGGGCTCGATATTTTGGATACGGTGAGAGACCTAATTAGGAATCCAATCTATGCAATTGGTGGGTCTGACTTAACTAAGGAGTGGATCAATATTTTGGACATGATGAGATTCATGAATTAGAGATCAAGTTTAGATGCATCATGATTAGAGAATCATTGAACAAGAGTTATTCACCAATAACTGTTAGGTGAGGTGATGAGTCAGTTGGTGGGACCGCACCATCCATTAGAAATCAATAATCGTGGAGATTTTTGCATCTCTATAGAGGAAGTGTAGGGATCCGAGAAAATAGTGGGAGCTAATTTATTTTAAAATAAAATTTTTAAATAAATTGATTAATTCTTAATTACAATATCTAACTAGAAACTTTGACTCTCTATAGAAAAATATCTGCATCCAACCCACTAGCACAAATCTTGGATACCCATAGACTGATCGGACCAAATTACAAGAATCATCTCTGAAATTTCAAAATCATTTTGGATTCTAAGAAGTTAACTCATGTACTGGATCAGGACCCTCCCACCTTACCAGCTCATCCATCCATTGAACAGAGACCATCTCTAGATATGTGGATAGATGAAGATAATAAGATCAGATACTACATGTTGGGCTTGATGTCTGATGAACTTTAGTGCTAACATGAAGATATCAGAACTGCTCACCAAATGTTGGCTCACCTACAAGAGATGTTTGGTGAACAGAGTCACGCAGCCAAGTATCAAATCACTAAATGACTATTCAAGGCTAAGATGCATGATGGGTAGTCAGTCCAAGATCATTATCTGATGATGATCAAGGACTTGGAAGAGCTTGAGAAGCTCGGAGTGAGGTTGGACTTGGATCTGCAGAATGATATAATTCTGCAATCTTTGACCGATGCGTATGGACAGTTCATCATGAACTACCATATACATAAACTTCAAAACTCCTTGATCAAACTTATGAACATACTGGTTATCGCTGAGCTTTCTATGAAAGGTTCTAAAGGCTCAGTACTTACTATAGAACGGACTTCTTCCAAGAGAAAGTCTTTTGGAAAGAAGAAGTTTGTAAAAAAACAGAAGATGGAAGGAGGAAAGAAGAAAAAGGTAGAGTTGAAGAAGAAGGCCGCTGACAAAGGAAAGTATTTTCATTGCAACAATGACGACCACAGAAAGCAGAACTGCCCTACTTACCCGACCACCCTAAAGAAGGAGGCAGGTCCTTCTAGAGGTATGCTCGTTATTGAGTCTAACCTTACAGTTTCTTCTACATCCAGTTGAGTGCTTGACTCTGGTTCTATTGCTCACTTGTGCACTTCCATGCAGGATCTTAAAGATAGCAGAAGGTTGAGAGATGGTGAGATGATCATGTGTGTCGAAAATGGAGCAAGAGTTACTGTCGTGGTCGTGGGAACATACCCTCTTCGACTACCATCTGGTTTAGACTTAATATTAAAAGACTATTATTATGTGCCTACAGCAAGCAGAAATTTGATTTCTATTTCTTGCCTTGCATTAAAAGACTATATAGTTAGTTTTCTTAAGGACCATTATAATATTCTTTATGAAAGAAATAAAATTATAAGTGATTTCCTTATTAATGGTCTTTATCAGTTATATATTGATGTATCTATTTTTAATATCGAGCAAAATATGAATACCATAAAACGTCCTAGGGATAGTCCAAATGATAGATATCTATAACAGCTAAGACTAGATCATATAGCAGAAGATAGGGTTAACAAATTGGAGAAAACTAGGCTATTGAGTTTATTGACTTCCAAGTCATATCCAATTTGTGAATCGCGTCTTCATAGAAAAATGACTAAGCTTCCTTTTGTAGGACATGGGAAAAGGGCCACGGATCTTCTTGCCCTAATACATACTAATGTGTGTGGCCCATTTGATATGCCGGCTAGAAGCAACTTTGTCTACTTCATAACCTTTACCGATGATTTATCTAGGTATGGGTATGTATATCTTATGAGACATAAGTCTGAAGTTTTTGAAAAGTTCAAAGAATTCAGACATGAAGTAGAAAAGCAAACTAAAAAATTCATTAAGGTTCTTCGATCAGATCGAGGAGGTGAATATCTTAGTCAGAAATTTTTGAACTATCTCAAGAAAAATGGCATAGTCTCTTAATGGACTCCATCTGGAACACCTCAACTTAATAGAATTTCAGAATGAAGGAATCAGACCCTATTAGATATGAATCAATCCATGATGAGCTTCACAGACCTCCCTGATTTTTTTTGGAGATATTGTTTGTTAACTGCAATATACTTACTGAATAGGGTTCCTTCTAAAACCATTCCTACCATACCGTATGAGATATGGCATAATAAGAAACCAAGTCTGAGTCATCTCAGAATTTGGGGTTGTTTGGCTCATGTCAAAAGACAACAAGCGAACAAGTTAGACTTTAGATCCTTCAGAGCTTAATTTATAGGATATCCTAAAGAGTCATTAGGATATTATTTCTACATTCTTGAAGATATAATGTGATTGTGAGTCGACATGCCATTTTTCTTGAAAAATAGTTTATTCAAAATAGCAACATTGGAAAAGCAAATCAAGCTTGATGAGAAAGTCTCACAAGAGCAATAAGCTAAGGACCTAATGGAACCAAATTAGGTTGAGCCAATCCATACACTACCTTCTCTACCTCGTAGATCGGAAAGAATTTTTTATCCCCTTGAGAGGTACTTAGGTACTATTTCAGAGGATATAGAGAAAATATTTCTCATAGGAAATGGGGTTCATGGTGATGATCCCAAAACCTATAACGAGGCGATATTAGATATTGACTTTGAGAAATGGTTAGAGGTAATGAAGTTAGAAATTGACTCGATGCACTCAAACAAAGTCTGGACCTTGGTAGATCCACCAAAAGGTATAGTACCTATTGGGTGTAAATGGATCTACAAGAGAAAGATTGTGCAGATGGGAATGTGGAGACATTCAAGGCTAGATTAGTGGCAAAAGGTTATAGTCAATGTGAAGGCATTGACTATCAGGATATCCTTTTCCCATCAGTAGCTATGCTAAAATCCATCCGCACATTGCTTGCCATTGTTGCAGCCTATTTCGATTATGAAATAGGCAAATGGACATGAAAAACAGGCATTCTTAAATGGATATCTTGAGGAAGATATCTATATGGAACAGCCGCTAGGTTTCACATCCAGTGATACTGATCACAAGGTTTGCAAGCTGCAAAGGTCCATATATGGACTTAAGCAAGCATCTCGGAGCTGGAACACTCATTTCAATGATGTGATCAAAATATTTGGTTTCATCAAAAATGAAGAGGAACCATGTGTCCTTCAAAAAGGTCAGTGGGAGCGCTGTTGTCTTCTCTCGTATTGTACGTGGATGACATCCTCCTTATTGGGAATGATATTCCCATGTTGACCATAGTCAAAATGTGGTTGTCTAAAGGAATTCTCCATGAAAGACCTAGGTGAAGCATCCTTTATTCTAGGAATTAAGGTCTATAGGGATAGACCGAATAGGATGCTAGGACTTTCACAGAAGATGTACATAGAGGAAGTACTAAAGAGGTTTAGTATGAAAAACTCTAAGAGGGGATTAATACCCTTCAGACATGGTATTCATCTTTCCAAGAAGATGTGCCCTAGCACACCTGAGGAAATAGAAATGCATGAGCAAGATCCCTTATGCTTCTGCAATAGGGAGCCTCATGTATGCCATGCTATGTACACGACCTGATATAGCCCATGCTGTGAGTGTCACAAGCAGATATCAGTCAAATCCAGGTGAAGAACACTGGACTTCTGTGAAATGTATCCTTAAGTAGTTAAGAAGAACTAAGGATATGTTGTTGATCTTTGGTAATAGAAAACTCCAAGTCCAGGGGTATACAGACTCAAATTTTATGTTCGATGTAGATGATCGAAAGTCGACATCTGGAGAGTCTGTTTGTGTGCAATGGTGGAGCTGTCAGCTGAAAGAGTTTCCAAGCAAACAGTGATAGCAGATTCCACCATGGAAGCAGAATATATCGCTGCATCAGAAGGCTGCAAAGAAGCATTCTGGTACAGAAAATTTACCGCAGAGATCAGAGTGATGCCATCAGATGACATTCCTCTGTACTACGATAATAATGGCACCATAGCCCTTGCGAGCCAAGGTCTCACCAAAAATTCAAGCACATCAAGATGCGATACCACCTCATCCATGATTACCTTGAGAAGGGTTACGTCGAGGTCAAGAGAGTCAACTCCGCAGACAATGTGGCAGACCCACTTACAAAGCCATTGGGCCAGTAGAAGATCGAAGCCCACCTTGAGAAGATGGGACTTAGACTTGTAGCCAATTGGCTTTAGGACAAGTGGGAGATTGTTAGATATGTGTGCCCTAGAAGCCAAAATTGGCTAATACTTATATAATACACTTCTAGGAGCAAAATTATAATTTTGACTATAAATAATAAAATGGGTTATTTTCTATCACATATGTGTATTTAGTGTCTGTGATACATCCTTTGAGTTAATGGTAATGATAATTCATATTTTCAAGAGTTGAAAATTTAAGACATGAATAATCATTATTAACTCATAAAATGCTCCCGACCATAGGATCATCACGAGGATGGTGATTGATCCGGAAGGTTAGTACAATCGCTTCTTTCTTTAGTAGATGAGTCTTGAGTCTACGGTGTGGAGACACCGAAGCGAGAGTATAGGTACTCGTTAGAGAACGAGGGCACTGAGCGTGACCACCTCGAGTAGTCATTAGGAAAGTCTACCTTCTCGTCGAATGACTGACTCGATGCTGCAGTGGTGTGTCTGGTTCTTTGACCTGAGGTACATCGATAGTTCACCTTGAGGGTGTTATAGTTTGACTACACCATAACTCGGTCTCCTAGCCATTCGGAACCCTGAGGTGTATGTTGGCTATAGCATGTTCATTGTAGGAATTGGATTGCATCAAGATGGAATCTATCTACCTCGGTGGATAGAGGAGCAGCCCTATGATGATCATGAGAATCAAGTCCATAAGTCCATGGCCATGGTAGAGAGTGAAATAATAGAAAGAGTTTCTATTAAGATTTTCACATCGGACTTGAATCGAATGATTACATCATATGATAGAAATTAGGGTTTGACGAGTTCACCTTAACCCTAATCTGATCGAGGCTCAAGATAGAAGAACTTAATCACACAAGTAGCTACACCGAGAGGTTCATTTTTAGCTTTGATGGGTTGCCACCATATACTGCTAGGTGTCACTAGAGGATTTTAGGAGCAATTAGAATGATTTAGATGATCGATCATTCTAGTTGTCTGAATCAGAAGAGTTCTGATCCATCGAAAGAAGTTTCGTCGATGATAAGGATCACGACATATTCCATTACCATACAAAATTGAACCTAACTAGGCCACACAAATAAGGGTTTGGATCTGGATATCATCAATTGGACTAACCCAGTTCAATTGATTTGGATTAGATTTAATTAGGTTCAAGAACATCGTGCTAACACACGATTGAGCCTAACATTCTTTTTCTATTATCATTTGAAGTTGTCTCGACTGAGCCAAAAGTGTTTATGCTCAGTCAGGTACCTTTACCTGGTCTGATTGGAGCTTGTCTAGGTTAGAAAAGGATTGTCTTAATTTATGAGATAAATTTGAGATAACACCTACCATTTTTCGTCACCTGCTAATTCTTATCCTTTGACTTTGGTCAAACGTTGACCTTTGACCTTTGGACATCTGCCCATGTGTCATGCACCTATAGGAGAGACTTTTTGATCAAGTCCACCTACCATTTGGTAGGAAGATGGAGGGTACATGGCTAGGATGGCGTGCACCCCATGTGGATAAACACTGGAGTCCCATACGGATGGGACTTCAGGTTGCTTCTTGGATTCAAACTAGGTGACCCTTACCCATAGACTTTGACCATTCTTAGGCACCATCTAAGGATGAATTTATGAGGCTCTCATCTGATTAGATCAGGTGATGTCATCCCACCAATAATATATAGATCTGATTGCATGAAGCAACGCGATTGGCCAGGATGATGCAGCACTGCATGGCATAGAAGGGTCTATAAATAAACCCTATCTGCGCCCAACTTTTTATGAGTTCCTCTTAGCCCATGCCCCAAGACTGCCTCTCTCCCTCCTCCATGCCATCTTCTGATCATATCTCTCCTCTCCACACCCAACAAAGTTGGGCCTTCAGTTTGGTGCGATCTAGGCAAAAAAAGGCTGACGAGAAAAGAAGAAGGCAGCACTGCTGTAGAGACGACTGCTGATCTTCAGAAGAAGTTTTGAAGATCCTCCAAATTAGATCCAGATTTGATTTTTGGAGATGTGATAAAGAAGGATAAGATCTCCAGATCTAGTCTGAGTGGATACTGTTAGAGGCCAGGCGCTTGTGTGGCTAGATCTAGAACCTCAGGTAATCAATAGGATCATCAACGGATACTCAGGTTATCCATATCAAGGTAAAACTAATTTAGATTTAATTTAATTTAATTTTTTTATTTATCAAATCATAAAATCAGATCTAAAAAAAATCAGATTTGATTTGAATCTAAGAGAAAATTTTTGAAATATGCCTCTTGATCCAATCAAATTTGAACGAATCTGACCCGGAAAATCTAATTTTCTCCTTCAGATAGATCATCGATAAAGATACTGAAGTAGACAAAATTGCCTCTAGCCAGCACATCAAATGGACTGCACACATCAGTATGTACTAGGGTAAGAAGATCCATGGTCCTTTCCCCATGTCTTACAAAAGGGAGCTTAGTCATTTTGCCATGAAGACAGGATTCATAAATTGGATATGACTCGAAAGTCAATGGACTCAATAGCCCAGTTTTCTCCAATTTGTTAATCCTATCTTCTGCTATATGACCTAATCTTAGGTGCCATAGATACCTATCTTTGGATTATCCCTAGGTTATTTCATAGCATTCACATTTTGCTCGATATTAAAAATAGATATATCAATATGTAACTGATAAAGACTGTGAATAAGGAAACCATTTATAATTTTATTTCTTTCATAAAGAATGTTACAATGGTCCTTAAGAAAACTAATTACATAACCTTCTAGTGCTAGGCATGAAATAGAAATCAAATTTCTACTTGCTGCAGGTATATAATAACAATCTTTTAGAACTAAGTCTAAATCAGATGGTAGTCGAAGAAGGAATGTTCCTACTGCCATGATAGCAACTCTTGCTCCATTTTCGATGCATAGGATCATCTCACCATCCCTCAACCTCCTGCTATCCTCAAGATCCTATATAGAAATGCATAAATGAGCACTAGAACCAGAGTCAAGCACCCAATTAGATGTAGAAGAAATCGTAAGGTTAGACTCAATAATGAGCATACCTCCAGAAGGACCTACCACCTTCTTATTCTTCAGAGTGACCAGGTAAGTATGGCAATTCCGCTTTCAGTGGCTGTCATTATTGCAATGAAAATACTTTTCTTTATCAGCGGCCGTCTTCTTTAGCTCTGTCTTTTTCTTCTTTCCTCCTTCCATCTTTTATTTTTTCACAGACTTGTTCTTCTTTCCAAAAGACTTTCTTTTGGAAGAAGTCTGTTTCATAGCAAGCACTGAGTCATTAGAACCTTTCATGAAAAGCTTAGCAATAACCGGCATATTCATAAGTTCGGCCAGGGAATTTTGAAGTTATGCATATGGTAGTTCATGATGAACTGCCTATACGCATCAGTCAAAGATTGTAGAATTATATCATTCTATAGATCCAAGTCCAACCTCACTTCGAGCTTCTTAAGCTCTTCCATATCCTTGATCATCATCAGATAATGATCTTAGACTGACTATCCATCACACATCTTAGTCTTGAATAGTCGTTTAGTGTCTTGATACTTGGTTGTGCAACTCTGTTCACCAAACATCTCTTATAGATGAGCCAACATTTGGTGGGCAGTCCTGATATCTTCATGTTGACGCTGAAGTTCATCAGACATCGAGCCCAATATGTAGTATCTGACCTTGTTATCTTTATTCGTCCACTTATCAAGAGATGCTCTTTATTCAGCGGATAGACGAGTTGGTAAGGTGGGAGGATCCTAGTCCAATATATAAGTTAACTTTTTGGAATCCAAAATAATTTTGAAGTTCTGAACCAATCCTTATAATTGAGTTCGATCAGTCTATAGGTGTCCAAGATTCATGCTAGTGGGTCAGATGCAAATATTTTCCTATAGAGAGTCAAAGTTTCTAGTTAGATATTATAATTAAGACTTAATCAATTTATTTAGAGATTTTATTTTTAAACAAATTAGCTTTCACTATTTTCTCGGATCCCTACACTCCCTCTGTAGAGATGCGAAAAATTTTCACAATTAATGATTTCTTATGGATGGTGCGATCCCACCAACTGACTCATCACCTCACCTAACAGTTAATGATGATGGGTTAGCCAATAAGTGAGCAACTCTTGTTCAATAATTCTCAAATTATGATGCATCCAAACTTGGTCTCTAATTCATGAATCTCACCATGTCCGAAATATTGATCCACTCCTTAGTTAAGTCAGACCCACCATTTGCACAGATTGGATTTCTAATTGAGTTTCTCACCCTATCCAGAATATTGAGCCCAATCCATCCTCCAGCCCATAGCATCCAATGCCTAATAGACATGGTTACGTCTTTTCGGTGCAACTGACCCACTATAACCAGTCGAGAATAATCAATCTTGTAAAGGGCCTGCACATCTATAATGGTGGAAGACCTTATACTTAATCTTTTCTCAGAAAGATTTGATTTTGGTCTCATTAAACTAGACTTGACATAGTCATAACCATTATGACTAACCTAGTGGCATGGGTTAGCTCAAATTATTGACCACCTCAGATCAGAACTGAGCCAACAAACATGGCTAGGTAAGTGAGATCGATGGAAGGGATATGCCATTAACTCGATAAGAATGCATTCGAGTCGAGTAGCTCCCCAATTAAAAACTAGTCAGTCGTATCTGCTAGACTTACCTTAGACACCAAATTGTTGAGCTAGAACCAATTGGATTAGCCTATAATCCAGACTCTAACCACTGAGCCTAATTAGGTCTTAGCTTGATCGATCACTCACGTGACTCGATCTTGACCCAGACTTAATCCTATTAGACTGGTCAATTTAAGCACTATTGATCCCATCTAACCAACTCTTGATTCGATTTGATCAACCACTTAGACCTAATTGAGCTACCCAAATCTGAATCCAATATTATGAATATGTCTTAGATTTTGAAATTCTCAATTTTAGATCTAATTAATATTTCATAATCTTAATTCTTAATTAAATTTAGGGTTCATAAATAAAACATGTATATTAAATCCTAGGATTTCAGGATCTAGAATTTTATAGAAAGTAAGTTCCTAATTTTTGATTAAAGATGAACGCGCAGCACCCCTACACATCATAAGAACACCCCATCGAATAGAAGGAGAGGATATTTAAACTCTACTTTATTCTTATGACTGGATGGCCAAGGGGAACGTCTTAATCAGAAATATCCAAAACTACAAAACTAGTTAAATCTACGTCATATATCTCATAGATAAAAATTGATCTAACTTTATACATATTTTGCATACATCTCATGTATCTTTTCATGCATATTTTTAAATCTTAATTATTTGATAATTTATTTAAAAAATTAAATTTAAATTGATCACATCAAAATAAATTTTAATCTAGATAATTATGTAGAACTATTCTACAACTAGTCTAATCATCCATTCATCATATCTCATATGATCCAAAAATTAAATAATTTTATTTACTATTTTTTAGATCTTATTATAATATTTATAACATTAGAAAATAGCAAATAAATAGATCTAAAATTATAATTAATCAAATTAAATTATGAATATGCAAGACTATGTATAAAACTATTCTATTTTACAACTAGTCATGCATCTTATAAAACTTAGATCAAAATTATTTAATTTTAATTTTTCTAATTTTAAATCTAATTATATCTCATGTGACATCTAAAATCATCTAATTATAAGATCAAAAATAATTAAAATTAGATCTAAATAATTTTTAGAAAATCTAGCTCTAATACCAGTTGAATGAGAAATCCTGATTTCTCGGATCAGGTTCGTTCAGATTTGATCGGATCAAGAGAGATATTTTAAAAATTTTTCTCATGTATCTAGATTAGATCTGAGATATTTCAGATCTAATTTTATTAATCTAATAAATAAAATAAAAATAAATTAAATTTGATTAATTTGTACCTTGATGTTGGGTAATCAGATTATCCTTTGATGATCCTGCTGATTGTCTGAGGTTTTGGATCTACCCATGCATGCAAGCATCTGGTCTCTATCGATATCCACTTAGACTGGATTTGAAGATCTTTTTCTTCTTTTCATCTCTCTAAAATATATCTAGATCTGATTTGAAGATCTTCAAATAACTCCTTTCAATTCTACCTGCCTTCTTCCTTTCTCGTCATCTTTCCCTTACCTGGACCGCACCAAACTGGTGTTAGATATGTGTGCCCTAGAAAGCCAAAATTGGCTGACACTTGCAATATACTTCTAGGAGCAAAATTATAATTTTAACTATAAATAATAAAATAAGTTATTTTCTATCACATATGTGTATTTAGTGTCTGTGATACAACCTTTGAGTTAATGGTAATGATAATTCTTATTTTCAAGAGTTGAAAATTTAAGACAAAAATTTTTATTATTAACTCATAAAATGCTTCTGACCGTAGGATCATCATGAAGATGGTGATTGATCCGAAAGATTAGTATACAATCGCTTCTTTATAGTAGATGAGTCTTGAGTCTACGGTGTAGAGACACCGAAGCGAGAGTACGGATACTCGTTAAAGAATGAGGGCACTGAGCATGACCACCTTGAGTAGTCATAAGAAAGTCTACTTTCTCATCGATGATTGACTCAAAGCTGCTGTGGTGTGTCTGATTCTTTGATCTGAGGTGCATCGGTAGTTCACCTTGAGGGTGTTATAGTTTGACTACACCATGACTCGATCTCCTAACCATTTGGAATCCTAAGGTGTATGTTGGCTATAGCATCTTCATTGTAGGAATTGGATTGTACCAAGATGGAATCTATCTACCTCGGTGGATGAAGAGCAGCCCTATGATGTGAAAAAAAATCCTGATTTTTTGGATCAGATTCGTTCAGATCTGATCAGATCAAGAGATATATTTCAAAATTTTTTCTCTTTGATCTAGATCAGATCTAAGATATTTTAGATTTGATTATTATTATTTTAAAAATAAAATAAAATCTAGATAAATTAAATCAAATTTAATTTACCTTAATATGGGTAATCCTATTACCCGTTGATGATCCTATATGCAGCGGAAGGTTCTGGATCTAGCCACGCAAGTGCCTGGCCTCTATCGATATCCACTCAGGCTGGATCTGGAGATCCTCTTCTTCTCTATCACATCTCCAAAAATTAGATCTAGATCTGATCTGGAGGATCTTCAAAACTCCTTTTGAAGATCAGTAGTCATCCTTTGCAGCAGTGGAGCCTTCTAGCTTTCAGTCGCCTTTCTTTGATCTAAATCGCACCAACCAAAAGTCCAAAACTCCTTTTGGACGTGGAGAGGAAGGGGAGAAGGTGGTTTGGCATGGAGGAAGAGGGAAGAGGCAGCCTTGGGCGTGGAGAATTGTGATTTCTTTCAATCACTTCCAATATAATCTGGGTTGGGCGCAGGGTCTTATTTATAGACTGTCTGACCCATTTCTCTTCTTCCCAATCAATCACGACCCTTTGGGAAATTAGAATCTAAATCTGATTGGTGGAAATAGAGTCCCCTTGGATTTCATACTTAGATGGATGCCTAAGATCAAGTCAAAGTTGGTTCTTAGGAGAGTCTAATCAGAATCTAATTGAAAGGAGATGGAGTCCCTATCCAACAGGGACTCCTAGGTGCGCTCCAAATTGGGCCACGCCAAGGGTGGCATGCGCCTCTTTCTTTGCCAGGTTCTGATAGGACAAGCCCCACCAGCTCTCCAATAGGTTGCAGGACATGTGGATAGTGGTCAAAGTATCAATGGTCAACATTTGAACAGTCAAAGGTCAACTTTTGACCAAAGTCAAAAGATGAGAAATGGTAGGGGACCAAAAATGGCAGGTAATGTTTTACAAAACAAGACAACCCTTTTTTGACCTGGACAGGCTCCAGTTAGACCAAGTGAAGGCCTCTGATCGAGCATAAACACTTTTGGCTCAGTCAGGACAACTAATTATGATAGCAAAAGAAGAACGTTAGGTTCAATCGAGTGCTAGCACGATTTTCTTGAACCTAATTGAATCTCATTCAGATCAATTGAACTGGATCAGTTCAATTTATGATTACTAGATCAAACCCTTATTTGTGATCCAGTTAGATTCATCTAATCGAATCATCTCTTTCGATGGATCAGAACTCTTCTGATTCGAACAGCTAGAATGATCGATCATCTAAATTATTATAATTGCTCCAAATTCATCAGTGACATCTAGCAGTATATGGTGGCAACCCATCAGAGCTGAATGCGAATCTCTTGGTGCAGCTATCTGTGTGATTAAGTCCTTCTATCTTGAGCCTCGATCAGATTAGGGTTAAGGTAAACTCGTCAAACCCTAGTTTCTATCATATGATGTAATCATTCGATTCGAGTCCGATGTGAAAATCTAAATAGAAACTCTTTCTATTATTTCACTCTACCATGGCCATGGACTTCTGAACTTGATTCTCATGATTATCATAGGGCTACTCCTCTACCACCGAGATAGATAGATTCCATCTTGATGCAATCCAGTTCCTACAATGAACATGTCATAGCCAACATACACCTCAGGGTTCCATATGGATAGGAGACTGAGTAATGGTGCAGTCAAACTATAACACCCTCAAGGTAAACTGTCGATGCACCTCAGGTCAAAGAACTAGACACACTACTGCAATATCGAGTCAGTCATTAACGAGAAGGTAGACTCCCTAATGACTACTTGAAGTGGTCACGCTCAGTGCCCTCATTCTCTAACGAGTATCTGTACTCTCGCTTCGGTGTCTCCACACCGTAGACTTACGACTCATCTACTAAGGAGAAGCGATTGTACACCAACCTTCCAGATTAATCACCATCCTCGTGATGATCCTATGGTTAGAAGCATTTTATGAGTTAATAATGATTATTTATGTCTTAAATTTTCAACTCTTGAAAATATAAATTATCATTACCATTAACTCAAAGGATGCATCACAGAAACTAAATACACATATGTGATAGAAAATAACCATTTTATTAATATTAGTCAAAATTATAATTTTACCCCTAGAAGTGTATTACAAGTGTTAGCCAATTCTGGCTTCTAGGACACATATATCTAACATGATGATCATAAGAATCAAGTCCATAAGCCCATGACCATGGTAGAGAGTGAAATAATAGAAAGAATTTCTATTAAGATTTTTACATCGAACTTGAATTGAATGATTAAATTATATGATAGAAATTAGGGTTTGATGAGTTCACCTTAATCCTAATCTGATCGGGACTCAAGATAGAAGAACTTAATCACACAAGTAGCTGCACCAAGAGGTTCATTTTCAATTTTGATGGATTGCCTCTATATACTACTAGGTGTCACTGGTAGATTTTGAGAGCAATTAGAATGATTTAGATGATCGATCATTTCAGTTGTCTGAATCAGAAGAGTTATGATCCATCGAAAGTAGTTTCAATGATGTTGATGATGGAGATCACTACATATCCCATTATCATACAGAACTAAACCTAACTAGGTCACACAAATAAGGATTTAGATCTGGATATTATCAATTGGACTAACACAGTTTAATTGATTTGAATTAGATTCAATTAGGTTCAAGAAAATCATGCTAGCACACGATTGAACCTAACATTCTCCTTTTTTCTATCATTATAAATTATCTCGACTGAGCTAAATATGTTTGTGCTCACTCAGGTATCTTTATCTAGTTTGACTAGAGCTTGTCCAGGTCAAAAAAAGATTGTCTTAATTTATCAGATAAATTTAAGACAATACCTACCATTTTCCATCACCTACTTCCTTTGACTTTAGTCAAATATTGACTTTTGACCCTTGGACATCTGTCCATGTGTCATGCACTAATTGTAGAGTAGATAGGGGCTTGTCCCCTCCCTAAAAATTTGAAAGGAGGGGCACACGCCTAAAATGGCATGCGCCCATGGATAGGGATGCTTGGAGTCCTATACGGATGAGACTCCATATTGCTTCTTGGATTCAAACTAGGTGACCCTCATCTATAAACTTTGATCAGTCTTAGGCGTCATCTAAGGATGAATCTATGGGTCTCTCATCTAGTTGGTTCAAGTGATGTCATCCCATCAATCAGATTTAAATCTGATTGCATGAAGCAACATGATTGATCGAGGTGATGTGGCACTGCATGGCGCAGCAGGGTCTATATAAAGACCTGTTTGTGCCCACTTTTAAGAGACTCCTCTCCCAGCCTCACCCTAAGGCTGTCCCTCTCCCTTCTCCATGCCACCTTCAGGCCATCTCTCTCCTTTTCAAGCCCAAGGATAGTTGGACTTCAGATTAGTGCGATTCAGATAAGAAAAGGCTGACGGAAAAGGAAGAAGGCAGTACTGCTGTAAAGACGACTGCTGATCTTTAAAAGAAGTTTTGAAGATCCTACAAATTATATTCAGATCTAATTTTTAGCAAAAAAAAGGAGAAGGAGAAGACCTTCAGATCTAGTCTGAGTGAATATCGATAGAGGCCAGGCACTTGCGTGACTAGATTCGGAACCTCAGAGCTTCAGCAGGATCATCAACGGATAATTAAATTACCCAGAATCAAAATAAAATTAATTTAGATTTAATTTAATTTAATTTTTTTATTTATCATATCATAAAATTAGATCTAAAAAATATTAGATCTGATTAGGATCTAAGAGAAAATTTTTGAAATATATGCCTCTCGATCCAATCACATCTGAACGAATCTGACCTCAAAAATTCAGAATTTTTCTTCAACTGGTATCAGTGCCAGGTTCTTATAAAATTTATTTAGATCTAATCTAATATGATAAGTTAGTAATTTTAGATATCACATGAGATATGATTAGATCTAAAATTAAAAAATTAAAATTAATTAATCTAGATCTAATATGTATGAGATACATAACTA
>QRFJ01002782.1:0-40197 GCA_006176705.1 Cocos nucifera | reverse complement strand
ACTAGGCAAATTAGAAATGTTCTATGTTAAGTCCTAGTATAATCAAATTTTTATTTGAAATTAAATAGTATTTTTAGATCTTTTATTTACTATTTTTTGATCTTATAAATATTATAAAGATCAAAATAGAAATAAATTAAAATTTAATTTTTCATATGAGATATGAAAGTGTATGTTAAACTAGTTGTAGAATAATTCTACAATAGATATTAGATTAAATTTTTTGATGATCAATTTAATTTAATTTTTTAGATGATTATAAATAATTTAGATTAAAAAAATATGCATGATAGATGTATGACAAAAATGTTAAGTTAGATCAATTTATCTATGAGATATATGCTAATTAATATGTTTAGTTATTGTATTTCTGATTAAGCGTTCCCTTGGCCTCGTTCATAAGAATAAAGTAGATTTAAACCTCTCCTCTCCATCGAGGGATGTTCTTATGATGTGTAGGGGTGCTGACGTGTCTTCTTAATCAAAATTAGAAACTTACTTCTAAAATTCTAGATCCTGAAACCTAAGATTTATTTACATGTTTTATTTATTGAACCCTAAACTTAATTAAGAATTAAGATTATGAAAATATTAGTCTAAAATTAAATTTTAGATAATCAGTTCATAAAAATTGGTTCGTGGTAGCATCAATTAGGTCTACAATTGATCAAACGATCTCAAGAGTTGTTAGATGGGATCAATATGCTTAAATTGACCAGCAATAGGATTAAGTTGGGTCAAGATCGAGTCACGTGAGTGATCGATCAAGCTAAAGACCTAATTAGCTCAGTGGTTAGAGTCTGGATTGTAGGTAACCCATTGGGTATCTAGCTCAACTCAATTTGGTGTCTAAGTAAGTTAGGCAGATACGATCGACTATTTTAATTTGAAGCTACTCACTCGGAATGATTCTTATCGAGTTAATGGCATATTCCCTTCCATCGATCTCACTTACCTGCCATGTTGTTGCTCAGTTCTGATCTGAGGTGGTCAAATAATAGCTAACCCATGCCACTAGATTAGTCATAATGGTTATGACTATGTCAAGTCTAGTTTAATGAGACCTAAATCTAAATCTTTCTGAAGAAAAGATTAAGTCTAAGGATCTTCCACCATTATAGATGTGCATGGGCCCTTACACAGGTTATTGTTCTCGCTGTTACAAGTGGCTCAGTTGCACCGAAAAGATGACCATTCTATTAGAGTTGGATGTATGAGCTGGAGGATGGATTGGGCTCAATATTTTGGATAGTGGAGAGACTCAATTAGAAATCCAATCTTATGCAAATGGGGTCTGACTTAATAAGGAGTGATCAATATTTCGGACTATGTGAAGATTCATGAATTAGAGCAAGTTGGTGCTATCATATTTAGAGATTATTGAACAAGAGTTGCTTCATATGGCTAACCCTCACCAATAATTAGGTGAGGTGATGAGTCAGTGGTGGGATCGCGACCATCCACTAGAAATCAATTGTATTGAGATTTTGCATCTCTACAGAGGAAGTGTAAGGAATCCGAGAATAGTAAGCTATATTTATTAAAAATAAATTCTCTAAATAAATATTAAGTCTTAATTAAAATCTACTAGAAACTTTGACTTCTATAGAAATTATCTGATCAACCACTAGCACTGAATTCCAGACACCATAGACTGACGACCAGAATCTCAACTTATAAGGATTGACTCACGAAATTCAAAAATCATTTTGGATTCTAGAGTTAACTCATGTATAGATCAGAACCCTCACACCTTACCAGTCTCCATCCGCATGATAGAGACTCTTCTAATAAGTGGATAATAAGATAATAAGGCCAGATACTACTATGTGGACTCGGATGCTGATGAACTTCAGCGCAAGATGAGATATCAAGACTGCTCCAAATGTTGGTCTCACCTTAGGAAGATATTGGTGAACAGAGTTCCGCACACAAGTATCAAAGTCACTAAACGACTTTTCAAGGGCTAAGAGCGATGATGGAGTCAGTCCAAGCATCATTGGTCTATGATGATCAAGGACTTGAAAGCTTGAGAAGCTCGGAGTGAGGTTGGACGGATCTGACAGAATAATAATTCTAATCTTTGACGATGCATATGACATTCATCATGAACCCATATGCATAAACTTCAAAATTCTCTTGGCCGAAACTTATGAACATGCTGGTTATCCTGAGCTTCATGAAGGTTCTAAAGGCTCAGTATGCTTGCTATAGAAGGACTTCTTCCAAGAGAAAGTCTTTGAAAGAAGAAGTTGTGAAAAATAAAGTGAAGAAGGAAAAGAAGGAGGAAAAGAAGAGGCTGAAATTGAAGAAGGCACTGACAAAGAAAGTATTTCATTACATAATGATGGCATGAAAGCGGAACTGCCCTACTTACTGCCATCATAAAGAAGAAGGAGCAGGTCCTTTTGATAGTATGCTTATTATGAGTCTAACCTTACGATTTCTTCTACATCTCGTGAGTGCTTGACTTCTGTTCTAGTTGCTCATTTGCACTTCATGTCAGGATCTTGAGGATAGCAGAAGGTGAGAATGGTGAGATGATCCTACATCGAAAATGGAGCAAGATTTCTATCATGATCGTAGGGAACATACCCTCTTCGACTACCATCTGTTTAGATTAGTATAAAAGACTTTATTATTGCCTACAACAAGCAGAAAATTTGACTTCTATTTCTTGCCTATGCATTAGAAGACTTAATTAGTTTCTTCAGGACCATTGATAACATTCTTATGAAAAAAAATTAAAATGAAGTGTTCTCTTATTAATTCTTATCTTACAATTGATGTATTTCTATTTTATATTGAGCAAAATGTGAATGCCAAGAAACACTGAGCAGCCAGATAGTCCACAAATGATAGTATCTATGAACACAAGATATAGATCATATAGCAAAGAAGAATGTAACAATTGGAGAGAAAACTTGAGGCTATTGCAGTCCTATTGACTTTCACAAGTCATCCAATTGTGAATCGCTCTTCATAGCAAAAATGACTAAGCTTCTTTTGTGTAGACATGGGTGAAGAAGGGCACGGATCTTCTTCCCTAGACATACATAATGTGTGCTGGCCCATTTTATGATGGCGCTAAAAGCACTATTCATACTTCATAACCTTTAACACATGAATTTATCTAGGTGGTATGTAATATCTTGATTAGAACATAAGTCTGAACATTTTGAAAAGTTCAAAGAAGATCAAACATAAGTAGAAAAGTAATTGCAAATCTCTCCCTTGGTCTGACTGGAGGTTGTCCAAGTCAGAAAAGGTTGTCTTATTTTGTAAGACATTACCTGCCATTTTTGGTCACCTGCCATTTCTTGTTCTTTGACTTTGGTCAAAAGTCTACCTTTGACTGGTCAAATGTTGACCATTGACATTTTGACTTTTGACCACATGTCATGCACCTATTGGAGAGCTGGTGGGGGCCTTGTCCCCCTGCCAGAACCTGGCAAGGAGGAAGGGCGCACGCCACCCTAAGGCGTGCGCCCAAGTTGGAGGCGCCTAGGAGTCCTTGTTGGACAAGGACTCCACCTCCTTTTTGGATTCCAATTAGAGTTCTTCTAAGAATCCAGTTTGACTGGTCTTAGGCGCCCTCTAAGGAGGAATCCAGGGGACTCTATTTTCACCAATCAGATTTAGATCTGATTTCACAAAGGGTTGTGATTGGTTGGGAAGAAGAAGAGTTGGATCACAGTTAGTCTATAAATAAGACCCTGCGCCCAACTCAGATTATGAAATTGAATAAGAGTTTCCATACGCCCCAAGGCTGCCTCTCCCCTCTTTCTCCATGCCAAACCACCTTCTCCCCTTTGCTCTCCACGTCCAAAAGGAGTTTTGGATTTTTGTTGGTGCGATTCAGATCAAGAGAAAGGCGATCAAAAGCAAGAAGGCTGCGCTGCTGCAAAGGACGACTGCTGATCTTCAAAAGGAGTTTTGAAGATCCTCCAGATCTGATTTTTGGAGACGTGATAGAGAAGAAGAGGATCTCCAGATCCACCCTAATGTAAAGCGTGCGCTAACATGGACAACCACATAGACACCAAAAGTAAAAAAAATTTAATAATCTTTTTTTTGTGTCCCTCCCACCTTACCAGCCCGTCCATCCACTGAACAGAGAGCGTCTCTGAAAAAATGGATAGACGAAGATAATAAGGCCAGATATTACATGTTGGGCTCGATGTCTGATGAGCTCCAGCGCCAACATGAAGATATCGGGACTGCTCGCCAAATGTTGGCTCACCTGCAGGAGATGTTTGGTGAACAGAGTCGCGCAGCCAAATATCAAGTCACGAAAATGACTTTTTAAGGCTAAGATGCGTGATGGGCAGTCAGTCCAAGATCACTGTCTGACAATGATCAAGGACATGGAAGAGCTTGAGAAGCTCGGTGTGAAGTTAGGACTTGGATCTGCAGAACGATATTATTCTGCAATCCTTGACTGCATGCATATGGGCAATTCATCATGAATTACCACATGCATAAACTTCAAAATTCCTTGGCCGAATTAATGAATATGCTGGTTACCGCTGAGCTTTCTATGAAAGGTTCTAAAGGCTCAGTTCTTGCTATGGAACGGACTTCTTCCAAAAGAAAGTCTTATGGAAAGAAAAAGAAGTCTGTGAAAAAGCAAAAGGTGAAAAAAGGATCAAAAAAAAAAAGGAAGAAAAAAAAGAAGAGAAGGAAGAAGAAGGCCGATGGCAAAGGAAAGTGTTTTCCATTGCAACAGCGACGGCCATTGGAAGCGGAACTGCCCTACTTACCTGGCCACCCTGAAGAACAAGAAGGAAGGTCCTTCTGGAGGTATGCTCGTTATTGAGTCTAACCTTACGGTTTCTTCTGCATCCAGTTGGGTGCTTGACTCTGGTTCTAGTGCTCATCTGTGCACTTCTATGCAGGGTCTTGAGGATAGCAGGAGGCTGAGGGATGGAGACATGATCCTACGCATCGGTAATGGAGCAAGAGTTGCTGCAGTAGCCGTGGGAACATACCCTCTTCGATTACCATCTGGTTTAGACTTAGTTTTGAAAAGACTGTTATTATGTGCCTGCAGCTAGCAGGAATTTGATTTCTGTTTCATGCTTAGCACAAGAAGGTTATGTGATCACCTTCTTTAAGGACCATTGTAACATTCTTTATGAAAGAAATAAAATTGCAAATGGTTTCCTTATTAATGGTCTTTATCAGCTACATATTGATGTACCTGTTCTAACTATCGAGCAAAACGTGAATGCCAAACGACCTAGGGATAGTCCAAACGACAGATATCTATGGCACCTGAGATTAGGTCATATAGCAGAAGATAGGATCAACAAATTGGAGAAAAATGGGCTATTGAGTCCATTGACTTTTGAGTCATATCCAACTTGTGAATCTTGTCTTCAAGGCAAAATGACTAAACTCCCTTTTGTTGGACATGGGGAGAGGGCCACAGATCTCCTTGCCCTAGTACATACTGATGTGTGCGGCCCATTTGATGTGCCGGCTAGAGGCAATTTTGTCTACTTCATTACCTTTACCGATGATCTGTCTAGGTATGGGTATGTGTATCTTATGAGACACAAGTCTGAAGCTTTTGAAAAGTTCAAAGAATTCAGACATGAAGTAGAAAAACAAACTGGAAAAAACCCATTAAGGTTCTTCGATCAGATCGAGGAGGTGAATACCTTAGCCGGAAATTCCTAGACTATCTCAAGGAAAATGGCATAGTCTCTCAATGGACTCCACCAGGAACACCTCAACTCAACGGGGTTTCAGAATGGAGAAATCGGACTCTATTGGATATGGTTCGATCCATGATGAGCTTCACAGACCTCCCTGATTTTCTTTGGGGACACTTCATTGTTAACTTCAATTTATCTACTGAATAGGGTTCCCTCTAAAACCGTTCCTACCACACCGTATGAGATATGGCACGGTAAGAAACCAAGTCTGAGTCATCTCAGAATTTGGGGTTGTCCGGCTCATGTCAAAAGACAACAAGCGGACAAGTTAGAGTTTAGGTCCTTTAGAGCTCGATTCATAGGATATCCTAAAGAGTCATTAGGATACTATTTCTACATTCCAGAAGACCACAATGTGATTGTGAGTCGACATGCCATCTTTCTTGAAAAATAGTTTATTCAAGATAGCGGCATTGGAAAGCAGATTAAGCTTGATGAGAAAGTCTCACAAGTACAACGAGCTAAGGACCAATTGGAACCAAATCAGGTTGAGCCAATAAAGAACACTACCTCCTCCACCTCGTAGATCGGAAAGAGTTTTCCCGTCCCCCTGAAAGATACTTAGGTATTATTTCAGAGGAAGTAGAGAAAAATGTTCCTCGTAGGTAATGGTGCTCATGGTGATGATCCCAAAACCTACAACGAGGCGATATCAGATATCGACTCCGAGAAATGGCTAGAGGCAATGCAAGTCAGAAATTGACTCGATGCACTCAAACCAAGTCTGGACCTTGGTAGATCCACCAGAAGGTATAGTACCTATTGGGTGTAAATGGATCTTCAAGAGAAAGATTGGTGCAGATGGGAATGTGGAGACATTCAAGGCTAGACTAGTGGCAAAAGGTTATAGTCAACGCGAAGGCATTGACTATCAGGATACCTTTTCCCCAGTGGCTATGCTAAAATCCATCCGCACATTGCTTGCCGTTGCAGCCTATTTCGATTATGAAATATGGCAAATGGACGTGAAAACGGCATTCTTAAATGGATATCTTGAGGAAGATATCTATATGGAACAGCCGCTAGGTTTCACATCCAGTGATACTGATCACAAGGTTTGCAAGCTGCAAAGGTCCATATATGGACTTAAGCAAGCATCTCGGAGCTGGAACACTCGTTTCAATGATGTGATCAAAAAGTTTGGTTTCATCAAAAATGAAGAGGAACCATGTGTTTTCAAAAAGGGTCAGTGGGAGCGCTGTTGTCTTCCTCGTATTGTACGTGGATGACATCCTCCTTATTGGGAATGATATTCCCATGTTGACATCAGTCAAGATTATGGTTGTCCAAGGAATTCTCCATGAAAGACCTAGGTGAAGCATCCTTTATTCTAGGAATTAAGGTCTATAGGGATAGACCGAATAGGATGCTAGGACTTTCACAGAAGATGTACATAGAGGAAGTACTAAAGAGGTTTAGTATGGAAAACTCTAAGAGGGGATTAATACCCTTCAGACATGGTATTCATCTTTCCAAGAAGATGTGCCCTAGCACACCTGAGGAAATAGAACGCATGAGCAAGATCCCTTATGCTTCTGCAATAGGGAGCCTCATGTATGCCATGCTATGTACACGACCTGATATAGCCCATGCTGTGAGTGTCACAAGCAGATATCAGTCAAATCCAGGTGAAGAACACTGGACTTCTGTGAAATGTATCCTTAAGTACTTGAGAAGAACTAAGGATATGATGTTGGTCTTTGGTAATGGAGAACTCCAAGTCCAGGGATACACAGACTCGGATTTCATGTCCGATATAGATGATCGAAAGTCGACATCTGGAAGTCTGTTTGTGTGCAATGGTGGTGCTGTCAGCTGGAAGAGTTTCCAAGCAAACTGTGATAGCAGATTCCACCATGGAAGCAGAATATATCGCTGCATCAGAGGCTGCAAAGGAAGCATTCTGGTACAAGAAGTTTGCTGCAGAAATTGGAGTAATGCCATCAGATGCCATTCCTCTATACTGCGACAACAATGGCGCCATAGCCCTTGCTAAGGAGCCGAGGTCTCACCAGAAATCCAAGCACATTGAGCGGCGATACCACCTCATCCGCGATTACCTCGAGAAGGGTTACGTCGAGGTCAAGAGAGTCAACTCCACAGATAATGTGGCAGACCCACTTACAAAGCCGTTGGGCCAGCAGAAGATCGAAGCCCACCTTGAGAAGATGGGACTTAGACTTGTAGCCAATTGGCTTTAGGACAAGTGGGAGATTGTTAGATATATGTGCCCTAGAAGCCAGAATTGGCTGACACTTGTAATACACTTCTAGGGGCAAAATTATAATTTTGACTATAATCAATAAAATGGGTTATTTTCTATCACATATGTGTATTTAGTGTCTGTGATACATCCTTTGAGTTAATGGTAATGATAATTCATATTTTCAAGAGTTGAAAATTTAAGACATGAATAATCATTATTAACTCATAAAATGCTCCCGACCATAGGATCATCACGAGGATGGTGATTGATCCGGAAGGTTGGTGTACAATCGCTTCTCTTTAGTAGATGAGTCTTGAGTCTACGGTGTGGAGACACCGGAGCGAGAGTACAGGTACTCGTTAGAGAACGAGGGCACTGAGCGTGACCACCTCGAGTAGTCATTAGGAAGTCTACCTTCTCGTCAATGACTGACTCGATGCTGCAGTAGTGTGTCTGGTTCTTTGACCTGAGATGCATCGGCAGTTCACCTTGAGGGTGTTATAGTTTGACTACACCATTACTCGGTCTCCTAGCCATATGGAACCCTGAGGTGTATGTTGGCTATAGCATGTTCATTGTAGGAACTGGATTGCATCAAGATGGAATCTATCTACCTCGGTGGTAGAGGAGCAGCCCTATGATGATCATGAGAATCAAGTCCAGAAGCCCATGGCCATGGCAGAGTGAAATAATAGAAAGAGTTTCTATTTAGATTTTTCACATTGGACTCGAATCGAATGATTACATCATATGACAGAGACTAGGGTTTGACGAGTTCACCTTAACCCTAATCTGATCGGGGCTCAAGATAGAAGAACTTAATCACACAGGTAGCTGCACCAAGAGGTTCGCATTCAGCTCTGATGGGTTGCCACCATATACTGCTAGGTGTCACTGGTGGATTTTGGGAGCAATTAGAATGATTTAGATGATCGATCATTCTAGCTGTTCGAATCAGAAGAGTTCTGATCCATCGAAAGGAGTTTCGATGATGTCGATGATAGAGATCATGACATATCCCATTACCATACAGAACTGAACCTAACTGGGTCACACAAACAAGGGTTTGAATCTGGTGATCATCAATTGAACTGATCTAGTTCAATTGATCTGAATGAGATTCAATTAGGTTCAAGAAAATCGTGCTAGCACTCGATTGAACCTAACGTTCTTCTTTTACTATCATAAATAAGTTGTCCTGACTGAGCCAAAGGAGTTTGTGCTCAATCAGAGGCCTTCATATGGTCTGACTGGAGGTTGTCCAAGTCAGAAAAGGTTGTCTTATTTTGTAAGACAATTACCTGCCATTTTTGGTCACCTGCCATTTCTTGTCCTTTGACTTTGGTCAAAAGTCTACCTTTGACTGGTCAAATGTTGACCATTGACACTTTGACTTTTGACCACATGTCATCATGCACCTATTGGAGAGCTGGTGGGGGCTTGTCCCCCTGCCAGAACCTGGCAAGGAGGAGGGCGCACGCCACCCTTGGCGTGTGCCCAAGTTGGAGGCGCCTAGGAGTCCCTTGTTGGACAGGGACTCCATCTCCCTTTTTGGATTCCAATTAGAGTTCTTCTAAGAACCAAGTTTGACTGGTCTTAGGCGCCCTCTAAGGAGGAATCCAGGGGACTCTATTCCCACCAATCAGATTTAGATCTGATTTCACAAAGGGTTGTGATTGGTTGGGAAGAAGAGGAGTTGGATCACGCTTAGTCTATAAATAAGACCCTGCGCCCAACTCAATGTATTGAAAATATAATTCTCCACACCCCAAGGCTGCCTCTCCCTCCTCCTCCATGCCAAGTCCATCTTCTCCCTCTTCTCTCCACGTCCAAAAGGAGTTTGGGATCCAAGTTGGTGCAATTCCAGATCAAGAGAAAGGCGATCAAAAGCTAAGAAGGCTGCGCTGCTGCAAAGGACGACTGCTGATCTTCAAAAGGAGTTTTGAAGATCCTCCAGATCAGATCCAGATCTGATTTTTGGAGATGTGATAGAGAAGAAGAGGATCTCCAGATCCAACCCGAGTGGATACCGGTAGAGGCCAGGCACTTGCGTGGCTAGATCCAGAACCTTCCGCTGCTTACAGGATCATCAATGGGTAATAGGATTACCCAATCAGGTAAATTAAATTTGATTTAATTTATCTTATTTTATTTTATTATTAAAATAATAAGAATCAGATCTGAAAATGATCTGATTGGATCAAAGAAAATTTTTTGAAATATATCTCTTGATCTCAGATCCTACTTCAACAATCACATTGTGGTCTTCTGGAATGTAGAAATAGTATCCTAATGACTCTTTAGGATATCCTATGAATCGAGCTCTAAAGGACCTAAACTCTAACTTGTCCGCTTGTTGTCTTTTGACATGAGCCGGACAACCCCAAATTCTGAGATGACTCAGACTTGGTTTCTTACCGTGCCATATCTCATACGGTGTGGTAGGAACGGTTTTAGAGGGAACCCTATTCAGTAGATAAATTGAAGTTAACAATGAATGTCCCCAAAGAAAATCAGGGAGGTCTGTGAAGCTCATCATGGATCGAACCATATCCAATAGAGTCCGATTTCTCCATTCTGAAACCCCGTTGAGTTGAGGTGTTCCTGGTGGAGTCCATTGAGAGACTATGCCATTTTCCTTGAGATAGTCTAGGAATTCCCGGCTAAGGTATTCACCTCCTCGATCTGATCGAAGAACCTTAATGGGTTTTTCCAGTTTGTTTTTTCTACTTCATGTCTGAATTCTTTGAACTTTTCAAAAGCTTCAGACTTGTGTCTCATAAGATACACATACCCATACCTAGACAGATCATCGGTAAAGGTAATGAAGTAGACAAAATTGCCTCTAGCCGGCACATCAAATGGGCCGCACACATCAGTATGTACTAGGGCAAGGAGATCTGTGGCCCTCTCCCCATGTCCAACAAAAGGGAGTTTAGTCATTTTGCCTTGAAGACAAGATTCACAAGTTGGATATGACTCGAAAGTCAATGGACTCAATAGCCCATTTTTCTCCAATTTGTTGATCCTATCTTCTGCTATATGACCTAATCTCAGGTGCCATAGATATCTGTCGTTTGGACTATCCCTAGGTCGTTTGGCATTCACGTTTTGCTCGATAGTTAGAACAGGTACATCAATATGTAGCTGATAAAGACCATTAATAAGGAAAAACCATTTGCAATTTTATTTCTTTCATAAAGAATGTTACAATGGTCCTTAAAGAAGGTAATCACATAGCCTTCTTGTGCTAAGCATGAAACAGAAATCAAATTCCTGCTAGCTGCAGGCACATAATAACAGTCTTTCAAAAACTAAGTCTAAACCAGATGGTAATCGAAGAGGGTATGTTCCCACGGCTACTGCAGCAACTCTTGCTCCATTACCGATGCGTAGGATCATGTCTCCATCCCTCAGCCTCCTGCTATCCTCAAGACCCTGCATGAAAGTGCACAGATGAGCACTAGAACCAGAGTCAAGCACCCAACTGGATGCAGAAGAAACCGTAAGGTTAGACTCAATAACGAGCATACCTCCAGAAGGACCTTCCTTCTTGTTCTTCAGGGTGGCCAGGTAAGTAGGGCAGTTCCGCTTCCAATGGCCGTCGCTGTTGCAATGGAAACACTTTTCCTTTGCATCGGCCTTTCTTCTTCGGCTTCTGCCTTCTTCTTCTTTGATCCTTCCACCTTTTGCTTTTTCACAGACTTCTTTTTTTCTTTCCATAAGACTTTCTTTTGGAAGAAGTCCATTCCATAGCAAGAACTGAGCCTTTAGAACCTTTCATAGAAAGCTCAGCGGTAACCAGCATATTCATTAATTCGGCCAAGGAATTTTGAAGTTTATGCATGTGGTAATTCATGATGAATTGCCCATATGCATCAGTCAAGGATTGCAGAATAATATCGTTCTGCAGATCCAAGTCCAACTTCACACCGAGCTTCTCAAGCTCTTCCATGTCCTTGATCATTGTCAGACAGTGATCTTGGACTGACTGCCCATCACGCATCTTAGCCTTAAAAAGTCATTTCGTGACTTGATATTTGGCTGCGCGACTCTGTTCACCAAACATCTCCTGCAGGTGAGCCAACATTTGGCGAGCAGTCCCGATATCTTCATGTTGGCGCTGGAGCTCATCAGACATCGAGCCCAACATGTAATATCTGGCCTTATTATCTTCGTCTAATCCATTTTTCCAGAGACGCTCTCTGTTCAGTGGATGGACGGGCTGGTAAGGTGGGAGGGTCCTGGTCCAAAACATGGGTTAACTTCTCGAACCCAAAATAATTTTTGTAGTTCCTGAGCCAATCTTTATAATTGGGTCCAGTCAGTCTATGTGTGTCCAGGATACGTGCCAATGGGTTGGACGCAGACATTTTCCTGTAGAGAGTCAAAGATTCTAGTTAGATACTGTAATTTTGACTTGACCAATTTATTTAGGGAAATTTTATTTTTAAACAAATTAGCTCCCACTATTTTCTCGGATCCCTACACTCCCTCTGTAGAGATGCAAAAAATCTCCACGATTAATGATTTCTAGTGGGTGGTGCGGTCTCACCAACTGACTCATCACCTCACCTAACAGTTATTGGTGATGGGTTAGCCAATGAGTGAACAACTCTTGTTCAATGATTCTCTAATCATGGTGCACCCAAACTTGGTCTCTAATTCATGAATCTCACCGTATCCGGAATATTGATCCACTCCTTAGTTAAGTCAGACCCACCATTTGCATAGACTGGGTTCCTAATTGAGTCTCTCACCGTATCCGAAATATTGAGCCCAACTCATCCTCCAGCCCATAGCATCCAATGCCTAATAGACATGGTTGCATCTTTCCCGGTGCAACTGAGCCACTGTATCCAGCCGAGAACAATCAACCCCGGGAAGGGCCCGCACATCTACAATGGTGGAAGACCTCAGACTTAATCTTTTCTTAGGGAGAATTGATTCAGGTCTCATTAAACTAGACTTGGCATTAGTCATAACAATTATGACTAACCTAGTGGCATGGGTTAGCTCGGATTATTGACCACCTCAGATCAGAACTGTGTCAACAGATATGGCCAGGTAAGTGAGAGACCGGTGGAAGGAATATGCCATTAACTCGTACAAGAACGCATTCAGGTCGAGTAGCTTCCAATTAAAAACCAGTCGGTCGTATGTGCCAAACTTACCTTAGACACCAAATTGTTGAGTCAGAACCAATTGGGTTAGCCTACAATCCAGACTCTAACCTCTGAGCCTAATTAGGTCTTGCTTGATCGTGACTCGATCTTGACCCAGACTTAATCCTATTAGGCTGGTCAATTTAAGCATTGTTGATCCCATCTAACCAACTCTTGATTCGGTTTGATCAACCGCTTAGACCTAATTGAGCTACCCAAGCCCGAACCCAGTATTATGAATATGTCTTAGATCTGAAATTCTCTATTTTAGACCTAATTAATATTCCATAAACTTAATTCTTAATTAAGTAGGGTTCATAAACAAAATATGCACAATAAATCCTAGGGTTTCAGGATCTAGGGTTTTGCAGAAAGTAAGTTTTGGGTTTCTGATTAAGGACGAACACGCAGCACCCCTACACACGTCATAAGAACACCCCATCGAATGGGAAGAGAGGGCCTTTAAACCCTTCTTCGTTCTTATGACCGGACGGCCAAGAGGAACGCCTTAATCAGGAACATGTAATACTACAAAACAGTTTTAGATCTATATCATATATCTCATATACAAATTAGATCTAATCATGGCATATTTTGCATACATCTCATGTATCAAATCATGCATATTTTCAGATCTAAATTATCTCATAATAATCTAAAAAATTAGATTTAAATTGATCTAATCAAAATAAATTCTAATCTAGACAATTATGTAGAACTATTCTACAACTAGTCTAGACATGCATCAATCATATCTCATATGATATTTAAAATTAAATAATTTTTATTTGCTATTTTTTAGATGTTATTATATAATACTTATAATATCAAAAAATAGTAAATAAATAGATCTAAAATATGATTTAATCAAATTAAATCAAAACATGCAAGACTATTCTATAGAACTATTCTATTTTAGAACTAGTCATGCATATTTTCTAATCTTAGATCCAAATTTAATTTTAATTTTTTCTGATTTCAGATCTGATCACATCTCATGTGACATCTGAAAATCACTTATTTTTTAATTAAAATAAATTTAAAATCTAAAAATTTTAGAACCTTGGCTCTGATACCAGTTGAAGGGAAAATCCTGATTTCCCGGATCCAGGTTCGTTCAGATCTGATCAGATCAAGAGATATATTTCAAAAATTTTTTTCTTTGATCTCAAATCAGATCTTGAGATATTTTAGATCTGAATTCTTATTATTTTAATAATAAAATAAAAATTAAGATAAATTAAATCAAATTTAATTTACCTTGATTTGGGTAATCCTATTACCCTGTTGATGATCCTGTAAGCAGCGGAAGGTTCTGGATCTAGCCACGCAAGTGCCTGGCCTCTACCGGTATCCACTCAGGCTTGGATCTAGGAGATCCTCTTCTTCTCTATCACATCTCCAAAAATTAGATCTGGATCTGATCTGGAGGATCTTCAAAACTCTTTTGAAGATCAGCAGTCGTCCTTTGCAGCAGCGCAGCCTTCTAGCTTTTGATCGCCTTTCTCTTGATCTGGAATTGCACCAACCAAGATCCAAAACTCCTTTTGGACGTGGAGAGGAGAGGGAGAAGATGGACTTGGCATGGAGGAAGGAGTGGAGAGACAGCCTTAGGGCATGGGAATTTTTAATTATAATACTTCTTAAGTTGGGCGCAGGATCTTATTTATAGACTATGCGTGATCCAACTCCTCTTCTTCCCAACCAATCACAACCCTTTGTGAAATCAGATCTAAATCTGATTGGTGGGAATAGAGTCCCTTGGATTCCTCCTTAGAGGGTGCCTAAGACCAGTCAAAGTTGGTTCTTAGGAGAACTCTAATTGGAATCCAAAAAGGAGATGGAGTCCCTTGTCCAACAGGGACTCCTAGGCGCCTCCAACTTGGGCACACGCCAAGGGTGGCGTGCGCCCTCCTCCTTGCCAGGTTCTGGCAGGGGGACAAGGCCCCCACCAGCTCTCCAATAGGTGCATGACATGTGGTCAAAAGTCAAAGTGTCAATGGTCAACATTTGACCAGTCAAAGGTCAGACTTTTGACCAAAGTCAAAGGAACGAAGAAATGGCAGGTGACCAAAAATGGCAGGTAATGTCTTACAAAATAAGACAACCTTTTCTGACTTGGACAACTCCAGTCAGACCATATGAAGGCCTCTGATTGAGCACAAACTCCTTTGGCTCAGTCAGGACAACTTATTTATGATAGTAAAAGAAGAACGTTAGGTTCAATCGAGTGCTAGCACGATTTTCCTTGAACCTAATTGAATCTCATTCAGATCAATTGAACTAGATCAGTTCAATTGATGATCACCAGATTCAAACCCTTGTTTGTGTGACCCAGTTAGGTTCAGTTCTGTATGGTAATGGGATATGTCATGATCTCTATCATCGACATCATCGAAACTCCTTTCGATGGATCAGAACTCTTCTGATTCGAACAGCTAGAATGATCGATCATCTAAATCATTCTAATTGCTCCCAAAATCCACCAGTGACACCTAGCAGTATATGGTGGCAACCCATCAGAGCTGAATGCGAACCTCTTGGTGCAGCTACCTGTGTGATTAAGTTCTTCTATCTTGAGCCCCGATCAGATTAGGGTTAAGGTGAACTCGTCAAACCCTAGTCTTCTGTCATATGATGTAATCATTCGATTCAAGTCCGAATGTGAAAATCTAAATAGAAACTCTTTCTATTATTTCACTCTGCCATGGCCATGGGCTTCTGGACTTGATTCTCATGATCATCATAGGGCTGCTCCTCTACCACCGAGGTAGATAGATTCCATCTTGATGCAATCCAGTTCCTACAATGAACATGCTATAGCCAACATACACCTCAGGGTTCCATATGGCTAGGAGACCGAGTAATGGTGTAGTCAAACTATAACACCCTCAAGGTGAACTGCCGATGCACCTCAGGTCAAAGAACCAGACACACTACTGCAGCATCGAGTCAGTCATTGACGAGAAGGTAGACTTCCTAATGACTACTCGAGGTGGTCACGCTCAGTGCCCTCGTTCTCTAACGAGTACCTGTACTCTCGCTCCGGTGTGTCTCCACACCGTAGACTCAAGACTCATCTACTAAAGAGAAGCGATGATTGTACACCAACCTTCCGGATCAATCACCATCCTCGTGATGATCCTATGGTCGGGAGCATTTTATGAGTTAATAATGATTATTCATGTCTTAAATTTTCAACTCTTGAAAATATGAATTATCATTACCATTAACTCAAAGGATGTATCACAGACACTAAATACACATATGTGATAGAAAATAACCCATTTTATTGATTATAGTCAAAATTATAATTTTGCCCCTAGAAGTGTATTACAAGTGTCAGCCAATTCTGGCTTCTAGGGCACATATATCTAACAACCTTTTTTGAATGGTTATTTTTTTAATGAAAGCTGTAAAGATTTGTCGTAAACAGGATCTAATGTCTAAAATCTTTTAAGTTACAGATCACAGAGTTGGAATATGCATTTTGATAAAGTAATTAGAACGTATGGCTTCATTAAGAATGGAGAAGAACCTTACGTGTATAAATGGGCTAACGGTTCTGTTGTTGTATTTTTTGTACTATATGTAGATGATATTCTCTTAATTGGGAATGATATTACTGCATTATAGGGAATAAAGATTTGGCTATCGTCTCAATTCTCCAAAAAGGACTTGGGAGAAACTTCTTACATCTTAGGGATGAAGATCTATAGGGATAGATCTAAAAGATTGCTTGGATTATCTCAGTCCATATAAATCGATACCATACTGAAGAGGTTCAGTATGGAGAATTTCAAGAAAGGCTATCTCCTGATAGGCCATGGAATTACTCTTTCGAAGAAGGATTGTCCGACAATCCCTCAAGAGAGAGAGCGTATGAGTAAAATTTCATATGCTTCGGCAGTAGATTCTATTATGTACGTCATGACATGTACGCGATCAGATGTGACATACTCACTAGGGATAGTGAGTAGATACCAGTCTGATTCAGGTGAGAATCACTAGAAGGTTGTAAAAATTATTCTTAAGTATTTAAGAAATACTAAGAATCAGTGGCTCATCTATGAAAATTCTGACTTGAAACTTATCGGATATACTGATTCCAATTTTTAGTCAGACCATGATGATGGCAAAAGCATATCAGATTTTGTGTTTACCCTAAATGGTGGAGCGGTCTGCTAAAAGAGTTCCAAGCAGTGCACTATAGTTGATTCTATGTGCAAGATAGAGTATGTCGCGATATCTGATGCTGCGAAGGAAGCTGTATAGATGCGAAAGTTCATCAACAAGTTGGGAGTGGCACCCTTCTTGGATGATCCGATTCTGCTATACTGTGACAGTACTGGAGCCATAGCTCAAGCGAAGGAGTCGAAGGCACATCAGCGCACTAAACATATTCCGCATCGCTACCATCTTGTATAAGAGATCATGGAGCGAGGTAAAGTCGAGCTTCAGAAGATCAATGGAAAGGAGAACATGGCCAACTCCTTTACTAAGGCTCTTGGAATCAAAGAATTTGACAATCATAAATGGAAGATGGGTATTCGATACTGTTCTGAGTAGCTTTAGTATAAGTGGGAGTTGTTGGGAATTGTATCCTAAAGCCAATCATATAGGTTGTAGATGATTAAGCTCAATATAAAATGTACTTGAATTATAAATAAAATTATTTTTGGTATTTCATCATTTTTGCATGTTTCTATAATGAACTCTTCTGTGATGAAGTCCTTAAGACTATTTAATCAATTCTGCCAAGGTCCAAACTCGGAACCTAACCTATAAACTCGCCATCCTCAATATAAAGGCCGATCTTCAAGCTTAGTCAGTTCAATCTTAACCTCTAATGATTTAATCTCAGCATGAACAGCTTATGACCAAGCTCTGGATCCTTCGATCTTTCATCCGAACTCCAGCAAATAATATTCAACCACTAGCAAGTCACGACAAACAACAGCCCACTCTCCATAATAAATTTTGAATGGCTCGAATGGCTTTCTGACATTCTGTTGCGGCTATCACTATCAATTTGTTATGGGCTCCATCTATAAATAAGATTCTCTAGATACGTCTTCTTCTCTAAGCTCTCTTCTCCATTTTAATCTTCTGTATACTCCATTTTTGTTGGCCAGAAAACTAACTTGACCGTCGAAGAATCTACATTGGAGCCACCCACCTATGATCCGGACTGTCTTGCAGGTCTCACCAGTGAGATCCTTGCCTCCACCTCCAGTGAACTCCAGCAACTTTCTATTTTCTATACCAACAAGGGGCAAAAGGGACTCTTAGGTAAGTTCTTCAAGAAAATTAGAGTACTCTCTCTCCCTCTAATTCTTTTTCTTTCTTTGTTTCTAATTTCTAACTGCATCAAAGAATCCCTTATTAGAAAATCTTTGATAAGTGTATACTTTCTTTCCAGATTTTTCAAGGAAAGTCGGTCCCCGGAACATTGCTGAACTCAAAGTCAGTAAGAGATGGACCTCGTCTCCACCAACTTGGAGACTTGCAGCAACAGAGATTTTAGTTACTTTGATATGCCTACTTCTAGATTGCAGTTACCAGATCATGTATAATTCCCTTTTGAGTTCTTAATGTTTTTCATTTTATCAAGGACAAATATCTAAGATTTAGAATTTGGACAGATCATCGAGAGCCAACCTTATCAAAGTCTGTGAAAACTGTACAAATTGAACTGTTCCCTGTCGATGTCCCTATGTATGAAGTTGATACGATTTTGAGGGCTAGGAAGTCGTGGATTGATGATGTTTATTCGAGATTGTAGCGAATGGTGGAGGTGAGAGTGGCATGGTCTTCTGAAGCGCCTATATTATTATTATTATTATTTATTTATTTATTTTGTGTCCCCTTTCTCCTTCAACGGAGTAGCTGCCTTAAGATCCATTTTCCATTGCTACGAGGCCTAAACCATGGTTCTTCTACAGGGTTTGTAAGCCATTTCTGTTCTCTCTCTCCTTTTAAACAAGCAGTTTAGACCACTCAGGCAAACACAATGCTTGCCACACAATACTTAATCACCTATCTTAGGCTTGCTTTTGCACTGTTTCTTTTTTTAACGATCCATCGTATCTAGGGAGGATCAAGATCGGATGGGTGTTTAATTGACTCCAATGAGCCACTTATTCACCCATCAGTAAAGCAAGGGTATGCCTTTCTGGAACCATTTTTAATTTTTTTGTGTGCGCGTTTTTGATCCCCAGCGTCATGTCACCCAAAGTTGCTCTTTGCTTTGATCCATGGTAGAATGTCGATCTTAATCACAACATGGAATGAAACGAAGAACCATTACCTAGTGAGGATGTCGCAAGGGGAAAAGAAGCATTATAAGATATTTTATGATCATACATGATGGATCCTGACATGTAATTAAAATAGAAGAACAAGAAGAATCCATTGGGAAGAGGGAAAAAGAAGCGATCCAAGGAGGAAATACGACCACCACCGTTGGAGCTTGAGCAGAACTCCAACCCTCGAAAGAAGCTGGAATGCACGCGGTGGTAAAACAGTCAGTCATCCGCAGTCTAGGATTTACTGAAGCTGGTGGCGATGGGGATGACGATGACCAGAATAAGGATAAGCAGCAGGATCACCCCGATGCACAACCACTTGCGGCTGCTCCTCTGGTACTCTTTGGCGCACCGGAGCTCCTTGGTCCCATCCTTGACGTAGTGGGCTGCATTGGTGACATGGTGCTCGATGCTGTCCATCTGCTCCCCCTGGGCCTCCACCATGACCGCCATGTCCAGGAACACCTGGTGGAGCTCCAGCAGGCTTCGCTCCATCTCCTTGGCCGCGTCGTGCCGGTCCTGGATCTCGTGCACGGTGGCCAGCACCTTCCCCCTCCCGTGCTCCAGGATGGCCTTCTTCAGCAGCTCCTCGCTCTCCCCATTGGATATGATCTTCTCGATCATGTCCTCCTCAGGGACCTCCCCTGTCACGGTGAAGTACCGGCGCTCCACCGTCTCCTTGTACTCCGCCATGATCCTCTGCCTCAGCCCCTGGAAGTCCATCATCAGCTCCTTGAGCTTCTTCCTCAGCCCGTTGGTCACGGACGTCCTCGTCCGGTCGATTGGGGTGCCCTCTCGGCACCCAGAGAGCCTCCGGTTGGCCACATTCGACCGGTCCATGGCCTCCAGCTGGTCGCGGATGGCCCGCGCCTTCTTGAGCACCTGGACGATGTCGGCGTTGATGCGGTCACGGAGGGAGCGGAGAGACTCAGGCTTGTGGAGGGACTTGCTCTCTTCATTGGCGTCCTGGAGCCGCACCAGGAGGTCCTGGATAGAGCCCATCTCTTCCTTCGCCAGCCCGGCCTCCTCAAAGAAGCGACGCAGGTTCTCATCCGCTGCAGCTGCCGTCATCTCGATGCCATCATCCTCTGCCCCGGATTCCAGGTCTTTGAGAGCCTCTTTCTTCAGGTCCACATAACTGAGGAAGGATTTGGTCATCAGGTCGTTCATCTTTTTGAATTTTAACTTCTCTTTCTCTTTCTCTTTGGCCAGAGAGAGAAGCAGGGCAGTGTGGATTGAACTCTCAGAGAGAGAGAAGCAGGGCAGTGTGGATTGAACTCTCAGAGAGAGAGAGATGGTAATGAGTGGTGACGGCTAACCGAAGTGGAGAATTTAAAAGGAAGGGGAACCCCCAGGAAAAAAGGTTGCTGTTGCTCGAGGGTCCAACGGTTGGTCAAGAAGGCAAAGGGGAGAGCATAAAATAGCCGTTACGGAGCTCCCAACGGCTATATTTTTGAGGGCGCCGCTCGCTCAAGCATCCCAACGGTTATTTTTTTTGGACTGCGGAGCCGCTCCCAGGAAACGAATAAACCGGCGAAGTGAAAAAGTAAAATAAGGAGCGGTTTGCAGCTTTCCGCTGGACCCGCCTTGACAAAGCTTGGGGTCCTTTTTTTTGAATTGAGGCTCCTGTGTGAGTGACTCCAGCTTTGGTCCTCACCACCTTGCGCAATGCTTGGATCTTGCATCTCTCTGTTCTGAGGAGTCTATGGGGAGTCATCACCGGGAGCTGAAGGTATTAACGATTCTTTGCCTCGTGCCCTTTTCTTGCAAATTTCCTCCTTTCCTTTTTCCTTTTTGGAAGAATTTGACTAACTTGATATCATTGCTCGATGGTTTGAGTTGGTTCAGTTTGGAGTACGAACAAAATCCTAAATGTTGGCTTGGTTTTATTTTTTTTCTTTTGTACATTGATGTTGGCTTTCTATTGGAAGGAAATAACTGCAGTTGAGAGTGTTCTCTAATTTAGGAGCTCTCTCGAGGAAATAAAAATGTAAGGCAACAAGAGCTGGAAATTATTTTTTGTGATAGAATTTCTCCTTAATTAATCTATGTGCAGACACATGCTTCCGTTATAGACATTATTTTTATTTTATTTTTTCAGATTCTACTAGAACGTTCTAAAATTAAAACTAATAGCGTGATTAATTTTTTTAATCACGTTCTAGCAGAATAAAGCAGGAGGTTTGTTCTTACGTTTAGATGTATATTTTCAGTGCAGAAAACAAATAATGGACCCAAGGACAGCTCCCAGTCATCTCCTAGAAATAAATTTCCTTGGAACATCCACTCGTGGGCAATGGCTCATCTCATCTTTATACAAGTTGTCGTGTTTAAATTCTGACTAGGTTCATATGATAGTTTATAGCCAACACTTCTTAGGATCTCCGTATACAGAGTGAAAGACACAGGAGCCAGTTTTCCACTCACTACAATAGAAATAATATTATCAAAAAAAAAAAGAAAAAAAAACAAAGGGGACATTGGGGCTACTTTTAGAAGAAGGCATCCTCTAACATACACATGGTCTCCCATCGTTGTCAGACTTCATGAAGCGTGGCAAGAAATGAGAAGGATGAAACAGAACTTTCAGTGGGTTGTATATGGTCGAACAAACCCATGAAAGTTCAATTAGAGAGATGTTAATGGTAGTGTATATTAATTTATTATCCATTTTCTTATCTTCTGCACACTTCATAACCTTTTGTCTAATGTATTCACCCAGCATTCATGTTTCTTCTTCAACACCCATAACGACAGGGACAACTTGGAAATAACGGACCATGTCTGTTTCATTTTTTTTCTGAACTCAGCCTTCCTTTCCTTGGGCTACCCGCCGAGGGAGGGGTCTGGAGAGCTTGTTGATCCTCTCCAGTCTGCACTAGTTTTCCTTTGTTTCACCCTGCCAGTGAGGAGGCTGTTGCCCTCCCTCCTTTGTTTAGCTGACCAGCCCCTTCAGGCTGGATTTTCATTTTTTGGCTGCGCGGGGGAGGGGGGGGGCGTCTTTTCCTTCTTTGTCACTCATAGATCCTCGTGGATCGGTGGGAGCTGGCAAGACAGGTACGAGCACGAGATCGCTGCCATGTTCCTTTCTTTGTCCTCCTCTCGCCTTTATTTTGAACTGAAGGCAAGCCTCGCCTTTCCACCGCAACCCTCTCCTCTCTTGCAAGATTCCTCTGTCACTGTGCTAGCTCCTCAAGCAATTGCCACGGTACTCTCCCTCCTCCTCACTGCAGATCTCTTCCTCATCGAGTCGAAACAGTTTCGAGCACTGAGCGCCAAGTGGTCCAATTCAGGACCTAGGGGAGTTGCCTGCTGCGCCCCTCTCTAATCTTCTCCTACCCGATGCTATTCCTTGCTAGCACTGAGCATTTTCATCCTCTCCACCACCTCGCCGGAGCTGCACCTTGCTAAAGCTAAGGTGACACCCTCTTTTGTTCTCCCATGTTCCTCCTTACTGGAGGCGATGGGCGACGCCCCTTCGCCTCCACCCTCTCCCTTATTCTCTCCCTCTCTCTCTCTTCCCCCCTCTCTTTCTCTTCCCCTCACCCTGATTTTCTCTCTCTTGCCCTTCCTCTCTCTCCCTCTCTCTATTTCTTTCCTAGTCGCGTGGGAATGTCTGATCATAGTGGTGTGTCAGCTTCTTGGGATAAATCCCATCGCTGAGGTAAATGCAACCCGTCATATTTCCACTATCCTCAGATTTTGAAATAATGGCTTCATTTGGACTAGATTCGATTCGGCCGTGCACCTGAATCCTGGCTGTTGGTCGGTAAATTAGAAATCACGGCTCCTAATTTGGATCTTTTTGACTTGAGAAATTTTTATTGTACCATGCGGTATGAAGCAGAACGAGCTGCACCATGATAATTGACGCGCGCCGGGAGGCCCACCTGCGCACAAAGAATTTCTCTTTTGAATTATAGAACTTCAAATGGGCCTTATGAACCACGGGATTCTTAGTACATATGCTAATTTACTTTAGAGGGAATCTAACCATTGATAGATATTTTTGAATAGATCATGACTAATCCGATGAGGAAGATTTTTTGTGTCTTATTAGTTGAGCTATAAGTACCTATATATTGTGGTATATTTTCATATGCATGATATGAGATATATATATTGAAATTTGATTCTGAATATTATTCAGGCATTGGTATATCATATGTCATGCTCTATATATCATGTATGCACAGCATAAATATTGATTTCTAAAAATATATGATTAAACATAAAATAATTTACTATGATTTTAATTTATGTTTTATTATATTTAAATATTATTGATTTTAATTTACCTTTTGACTATGATCACATGGTATGGGATGTAGTCTCCTTTTGGATCTCTAATAGGGCAATTACTAATATATTGATTGATGGTATATTGTATTAGATATGTATGCCCTAGAAGTCAGAATTGGCTGACTCTTATAATACATTTTTAGGAGTAAAATTATAATTTTGACTATAAATAATAAAATAAATTATTTTCTATCATAAATATATATTTAGTGTTTGTAATACATTCCTTGAGTTAATGGTAATAATAATTCATATTTTCAAGAATTGAAAATTTAAAACATGAATTTTTATTTATTAATTCGTAAAATACTTCTGACCGTAGGATCATCATGAGGATGATGATTGATCAGGAAGGTTGGTGTACAATCACTTTTTTATAGTAGATGAGTCTTAAGTCTATGATGTAGAGACACCGGAGTGAGAGTATAGGTACTCATTAGAGAATAAGAGCACTGAGCGTGACCACCTCGAGCATGTTAGATATATGTACCCTAGAAGTCAGAATTGTCTGACACTTGTAATACACTTCTAGGGGCAAAATTATAATTTTGACTATAATCAATAAAATGAGTTATTTTTTATTACATTTGTATATTTAGTATCTGTGATACATTCTTTGAGTTAATGGTAATGATAATTCATAATTTCAAGAGTTAAAAATTTAAGACATGAATAATCATTATTAACTCATAAAATGCTTCCAACCATAGGATCATCACGAGGATGGTGATTGATCTGAAAGGTTGGTGTACAATTGCTTCTCTTTAGTAGATGAGTCTTGAGTCTATGGTGTGGAGACACCGAAGTGAGAGTACAGGTACTCGTTAGAGAATGAGGGCACTGAGCGTGACCACCTCGAATAGTCATTAGGAAGTCTACCTTCTCGTCAATGACTGACTCGATGCTGCAGTGGTGTGTCTGGTTCTTTGATTTGAGGTGCATCGGTAGTTCACCTTGAGGGTGTTATAGTTTGAATATACCATAACTCGATCTCCTAGCCATTCGAAATCCTGAGGTATGTGTTAGCTATAGCATGTTCATTGTAGGAACTAGATTACATCAAGATGGAATCTATCTACCTCGGTGGTAGAGGAGCAGTCCTATGATGATCATGAGAATCAAGTCAAAAGCCCATGGCCATGGCAGAGTAAAATAATAGAAAGAGTTTCATTTAGGTTTTCACATCGGACTTGAATCGAATGATTACATCATATGACAGAAACTAGGGTTTAATCTGATCGGGGCTCAAGATAGAAGAACTTAATCACATAGAAAGCTACACCAAGAGGTTCGCATTCAGCTCTGATGGATTGCCACCATATACTGCTAGGTGTCACTGGTGGATTTTGGGAGCAATTAGAATGATTTAGATGATCGATCATTCTAGCTGTTCGAATCAGAAGAGTTCTGATCCATCGAAAGGAGTTTCGATGATGTCGATGATAGAGATCATGACATATCCCATTACCATACAGAACTGAACCTAACTGGGTCACACAAACAAGGATTTGAATCTGGTGATCATCAATTGAACTGATCCAGTTCAATTGATCTGAATGAGATTCAATTAGGTTCAAGAAAATCGTGCTAGCACTCGATTGAACCTAACGTTCTTCTTTTACTATCATAAATAGTTGTCCTGACTGAGCCAAAGGAGTTTGTGCTCGATCAGAGGCCTTCACTTGGTCTGACTGGAGCCTGTCCAAGGTCAGAAAAAGGGTTGTCTTATTTTGTAAGACAATACCTGCCATTTTTGGTCACCTGCCATTTCTCGTCCTTTGACTTTGGTCAAAAGTTGACCTTTGACTGGTCAAATATTGACCATTGACTACTTTGACTTTTGTCCACATGTCACGCACCTATTGGAGAGCTGGTGGGAGCTTATCTTCCTACCAGAAACTAGCAAGGAGGAGGGGGGTGGCGTGCGCCCAAGCTTGAGGCGCCCAGGAGTCCCTGTTGGACAGGGACTCCATCTCCTTTTTGGATTCCGATTAGACTCCTCCTAAGAACCAACTTTGACTGATCTTAGGCACCATCTAAGGATGAATCCAAGGGACTCTATTTCCACCAATCAGATTTAGATCTGATTTCACAAAGGGTTGTGATTGGTTGGGATGAAGAGGAGTTGGATCATGCATAGTCTATAAATAAGACCCTGCGCCCAACTCAAGGAGTATCTCATAAGAACAATTCTTTATGCCCCAAGGCTGCCTCTCTCTTCCTCCTCCATGCCAAATTCATCTTCTCCCTCTCCTCTCCACACCCAAAGAAGTTTGGGATCTCAGTTGGTGCAATCTAGGCAAGAGAAAGGCGACAGAAAGCTAGAAGGCTGCGCTGCTGCAAAGGACAACTGCTGATCTTCAAAAGTTATTTTGAAGATCCTCCAAATCAGATTCAGATCTGATTTTTGGAGACATGATAGAGAAGAAGAGGATCTCCAGATCTAACCTGAGTGGATATCGGTAGAGGCCAGGCACTTGCGTGGCTAGATCCAGAACCTTCCGCTGCTTATAGGATCATCAACGGGTAATAGGATTACCCTACATCAAGGTAAATTAAATTTAATTTAATTTATCTATATTTTATTTTAATTATTAAAATAATAAAAATTAGATCTAAAATATTTTAGATCTGAATTTGAATCAAAGAAAAAATTTTTAAAATATATCTCTTGATCCAATCAGATCTGAACGAACCTGGTCCGAAAAATCAGGATTTTTCTTCAACTGGTATCAGAGCCAAGGTTCTAAAGTATTTAGATCTAATTTTAAATTTATTTTAATTAAAAAATAAATGATTTTAGATGTCACATGAGATGTGATCAGATCTAAAATCAGAAAAAATTAAAATTAAATAATTTGGATCTAAGATTAGAAAATATGCATGACTAGTTCTAAAATAGAATAGTTCTATAGAATAGTCTTGCATGTTTACAATTTAATTTGATTAAATCATATTTTAGATCTATTTATTTATTATTTTTTGATATTATAATTATTATAATAATATCTAAAAAATAGTAAATAAAAATTATTTAATTTTAAACATCATATGAGATATGATTGATGCATGTCTAGACTAGTTGTAGAATAGTTCTACATAGTTGTCTAGATTAGAGTTTATTTTGATAAGATCAATTTAAATCTAATTTTTTAGATTATTATGAGATAATTTAGATCTGAAAAATATGCATGATTCGATACATGAGATGTATGCAAAATATGCCATGATTAGATCTAATTTGTATATGAGATATATGATATAGATCTAAAACTATTTTGTAGTATTACATGTTCCTGATTAAGGCATTCCTCTTGGCCGTCCGATCATAAGAATGAAGAAGGATTTAAAGGCCCTCTCCTCCCATCTCGATGGGGTGTTCTTATGACGTGTAGGGGTGCTGCGTGTTCGTCCTTAATCAGAAACCCAAAACTTACTTTCTGCAAAATCCTAGATCCTGAAATCCTAGGATTTATTATGCATATTTTATTTATGAACCCTACTTAATTAAAAATTAAGATTATGGAATATTAATTAGGTCTAAAATTGAGAATTTCAGATCTAAGACATATTCATAATACTGGGTTCGGGCTTGGGTAGCTCAATTAGGTCTAAGCGGTTGATCAAACCGAATCAAGAGTTGGTTAGATGGGATCAACAATGCTTAAATTGACCAGCCTAATAGGATTAAGTCTGGGTCAAGATCGAGTCATGATCAAGCAAGACCTAATTAGGCTCAGAGGTTAGAGTCTGGATTGTAGGCTAACCCAATTGGTTCTGACTCAATAATTTGGTGTCTAAGGTAAGTTTGGCACATACGACCGACTGATTTTTAATTGGGAGCTACTCGACCTGAATGCGTTCTTGTACGAGTTAATGGCATATCCCTTCCATCGATCTCACTTACCTGGCCATATCTGTTGACTCAGTTCTGATTTGAGGTGGTCAATAATCTGAGCTAACCCATGCCACTAGGTTAGTCATAATTGTTATGACTATGATAAGTCTAGTTTAATGAGACCTGAATCAATTCTCCCTAAGAAAAGATTAAGTCTGAGGTCTTCCACCATTGTAGATGTGCGGGCCCTTTTCAGGGTTGATTGTTCTCGACTGGATACAGTGGCTCAGTTGCACCAGAAAGATGCAACCATGTCTATTAGGCATTGGATGCTATGGGCTGGAGGATGAGTTGGGCTCAATATTTTGGATACGGTGAGAGACTCAATTAGGAATCCAGTCTGTGCGAATGGTGGGTCTGACTTAACTAAGGAGTGGATCAATATTCTGGATACGGTGAGATTCATGAATTAGAGATCAAGTTTGGGTGCACCATGATTAGAGAATCATTGAACAAGAGTTGTTCACTCATTGGCTAACCCATCACCAATAACTGTTAGGTGAGGTGATGAGTCAGTTGGTGAGACCGCACCACCCACTAGAAATCATTAATCGTGGAGATTTTCACATCTCTACAGAGGGAGTGTAGGAATTCAAAAAAATAGTAAAAGATAATTTATTTAAAAATATAATTTCTAAATAAATTGGTCAAGTCATAATTACAGTATCTAACTAGAATCTTTGACTCTCTACATCAAGAAAAATGTCTGTGTCCAACCCATTAGCACGTATCCTAGACATACATAGACTGACCGAATCCAATTATAAAGATTGGCTCAGAAACTATAAAATTATTTTGGATTTCGAGAAGTTAACCCATGTATTGGATTAGAATCCTTCCATCTTACCAGCCCATCCATCCGCTGAACAGAGAGTGTCTCTGAAAAAATAGATAGACGAAGATAATAAGGCTAGATATTATATATTGGGCTCGATATTTGATGAGCTCCAGTGCCAACATGAAGATATCAGGATTGCTCACCAAATGTTGGCTCATTTACAAGAGATGTTTGGTGAACAGAGTCGCCCAGTCAAGTATCAAGTCACGAAATGATTTTTTAAGGCTAAGATACGTGATGGACAGTCAGTTCAAGATCTCTGTTTGATGATGATCAAGGACTTAGAAGAGCTTGAGAAGCTCGATGTGAAGTTAGACTTGGATCTACAGAACGATATTATTCTGCAATCCTTGACTGCATGCATATGGGCAATTCATCATGAATTACCACATGCATAAACTTCAAAATTTTTTGGTTGAATTAATGAACATGCTGGTCACCGCTGAGCTTTCTATGAAAGATTTTAAATGTTACATATATGTACCCTAGAAGTCAGAATTGGCTGACACTTGTAATACACTTCTAGGGGTAAAATTATAATTTTGACTAATATCAATAAAATGGGTTATTTTCTATCACATATGTGTATTTAGTGTCTGTGATACATCCTTTGAGTTAATGGTAATGATAATTCATATTTTCAAGAGTTGAAAATTTAAGACATGAATAATCATTGTTAACTCATAAAATGCTCCCGACCATAGGATCATCACGAGGATGGTGATTGATCCGAAAGGTTGGTGTACAATCGCTTCTCTTTAGTAGATGAGTCTTGAGTCTATGGTGTGGAGACACCGGAGCGAGAGTATAGGTACTCGTTAGAGAACGAGGGCACTGAGCGTGACCACCTCGAGTAGTCATTAGAAAGTCTACCTTCTCGTCAATGACTGACTCGATGCTGCAGTAGTGTGTCTGGTTCTTTGACCTGAGATGCATCGATAGTTCACCTTGAGGGTGTTATAGTTTGACTACACCATTACTCGATCTCCTAGCCATATGGAACCCTGAGGTGTATGTTGGCTATAGCATGTTCATTGTAGGAACTGGATGGCATCAAGATGGAATCTATCTACCTCGGTGGTAGAGGAGCAGCCCTATGATAATCATGAGAATCAAGTCCAGAAGTCCATGGCCATGGTAGAGTGAAATAATAGAAAGAGTTTCTATTTAGATTTTCACATCGGACTCGAATCGAATGATTACATCATATGACAGAAACTAGGGTTTGACGAGTTCACCTTAACCCTAATCTGATCGGGGCTCAAGATAGAAGAACTTAATCACACAGGTAGCTGCACCAAGAGGTTCGCATTCAGCTCTGATGGGTTGCCACCATATACTGCTAGGTGTCACTGGTGGATTTTGGGAGCAATTAGAATGATTTAGATGATCGATCATTCTAGCTGTTCGAATCAGAAGAGTTCTGATCCATCGAAAGGAGTTTCGATGATGTCGATGATAGAGATCATGACATATCCCATTACCATACAGAACTGAACCTAACTGGGTCACACAAACAAGGGTTTGAATCTGGTGATCATCAATTGAACTGATCTAGTTCAATTGATCTGAATGAGATTCAATTAGGTTCAAGAAAATCGTGCTAGCACTCGATTGAACCTAACGTTCTTCTTTTTGCTATCATAAATAAGTTGTCCTGACTGAGCCAAAGGAGTTTGTGCTCAATCAGAGGCCTTCATATGGTCTGACTGGAGGTTGTCCAAGTCAGAAAAGGTTGTCTTATTTTGTAAGACATTACCTGCCATTTTTGGTCACCTGCCATTTCTTGTTCTTTGACTTTGGTCAAAAGTCTACCTTTGACTGGTCAAATGTTGACCATTGACACTTTGACTTCTGACCACATGTCATACACCTATTGGAGAGCTGGTGGGGGCCTGTCCCCCTGCCAGAACCTGGCAAGAAAGAGGGCGCACACCTTTGGCGTGTGCCCAAGTTGGAGGCGCCTAGGAGTCCCTGTTGGATAGGGACTCCATCTCCTTTTTGGATTCTAATTAGAGTTCTCCTAAGAACCAACTTTGACTGATCTTAGGCATCCTCTAAGGAGGAATTCAGAAGACTCTATTCCCATCAATCAGATTTAGATCTAATTTCACAAAAAGTTGTGATTGGTTGGGAAGAAGAGAAGTTGGATCACAGGTAGTCTATAAATAAGACCCTACGCCCAACCCGGAGTGTGATTGAAAGTTTGAGAATTACAATTCTCCATGCCCCAAGGCTGTCTCTTCCCTCTTTCTCCATGCCAAACCCACCTTCTCCCTCTCCTTTCCACATCCAAAAGGGTTTTAGACCTTGGTTTTGCAATCTAGACAAGAGAAAGGCGAGTGAAAGCTAGAAGGCTGCGCTGCTGCAAAGGACGACTGCTGATCTTCAAAAGGAATTTGGAAGATCCTCTAGATCAGATCCAGATCTGATCTCTGAAGATGTGATAGAGAAGAAGAAGATCTTCAGATCCAGCCCAAGTGGATATTGGTAGAGGCTAGGCACTTATGTGGCTAGATCCAGAACCTTCTACTGCATACAGGATCATCAATGGATAATAGGATTATCCATATCAAGGTAAATTAAATTTGATTTAATTTATCTAGATTTTATTTTATTTCTAAAATAATAATAATCAGATCTAAAATATCTCAGATCTGATTAGGATTAAAGAAAATTTTTTTTGAAATATATCGCTTGATCTGATCAGATCTGAATGAACCTGATCTAAAAAATTAGAATTTTTCTTCACTAAAGGCTCAGTTCTTGCTATGAAATAGACTTCTTCCAAAAGAAGTCTTCTGAAAAGAAAAAGAAGTCTACGAAAAAATAGGTGGAAGGAGGAAAGAAAAAGAAGGTAGAGCCGAAGAAGAAAGCCACTATCAAAGGAAAGTATTTTCATTGCAATAGCGACGGCCACTGGAAGCGAAACTATCCTACTTATCTGGACATCCTGAAGAACAAGAAGGAAGGTTCTTCTAGAGGTATGCTCGTTATTGAGTCTAACCTTATGATTTCTTCTGCATCTAGTTGGGTGCTTGACTCTGGTTCTAGTGCTCATCTGTACACTTTTATGTAGGATCTTGAGGATAGCAGGAGGCTGAGAGATGGAGACATGATCCAACACATCGATAATGGAGCAAGAGTTGCTGTAGTGATGGTGGGAACATATCCTCTTTAATTATCATCTGGTTTAAATTTAATTTTGAAAGACTGTTATTATGTGCCTGCAGCTAGCAGAAATTTGATTTCTGTTTCATGCTTAGCACTAGAAGGCTGTGTGATTACCTTCTTTAAAGACCATTATAACATTCTTTGTGAAAGAAATAAAATTGTAAATGGTTTTCTTATTAACAGTCTTTATCAGCTACATATTGATGTATCTATTCTAACTATCGAGTAAAACGTGAATGCCAAAGGACCTAGGGATAGTCCAAACGATAGATATCTATGGCACCTGAGATTAGATCATATAGCAAAAGATATAATCAACAAATTGGAGAAAAATGGGCTATTGAGTTCGTTGACTTTCGAGTCATATCCAACTTGTGAATCTTATCTTCAAAGCAAAATGACTAAACTTCCTTTTGTAGGACATGGGGAAAGGGCCATAGATCTCCTTGCTCTAGTACATACTGATGTGTGCAGCCCATTTGATGTGTTGATTGAAGAAAAATTCTAATTTTTTAGATCAGATTCGTTCAGATCTGATCGGATTAAGAGATATATTTTAAAATTTTTTTTCTTTGATCCGAATCAGATCTGGAATGTTTTAGATCTAATTTTTATTATTTTAATAATTAAAATAAAATAAAGATAAATTAAATCATATTTAATTTACCTTAATGTAGGGTAATCCTATTGCCCATTACAGCGGAAGGTTCTGGATCTAGCCATGCAAGTGCCTGACCTCTACCGATATCCACTCGAGTAGGATCTGGAGATCCTCTTCTTCTCTATCACGTCTTCAAAAATCATATTTGAATTTGATTTGGAGGATCTTCAAAATAGCTTTTGAAGATCAGCAGTTGTCCTTTGCAGCAGCGTAGCTTTCTAACTTTCTATCGCCTTTCTCTCGCCTAGATTACACCAACTGAATCCCAAACTACTTTGGGCGTGGAGAGGAGAGGAAGATGATGGACTTGGCATGGAGGAAGAAGAGAGAGGCAGCCTTAGGGTGTGGGAATTATTACAATAAATTACTCCTTGAGTTGGGCATAGGATCTTATTTATAGACTATGCGTGATCCAACTCCTCTTCATCCCAACCAATCACAATCCTTTGTGAAATCAGATCTAAATCTGATTGGTGGAAATAGAGTTTCTTAGATTCATTCTTAGATGGTGCCTAAGATCAGTCAAAGTTGGTTCTTAGGAGGAGTCTAATCAGAATCCAATAAGAAGATGGAGTTCCTATCTAATAGGAACTCCTAGGCACCTCAAACTTGGGTGCACGCCACCCTTGGCAAGCGCACTTCTCCTTGCCAGCTTCAGGCAAGGGGACAAGCCCCCACCAGCTTTCAATAGGTGCCTGATACGTGGATAGAAGTTAAAGTATCAATGGTCAACATTTGACTAATCAAAGGTCAATTTTTGACCAAAGTCAAAGGACGAGAAATGGCAGATGACCAAAAATGGTAGGTATTATCTTATAAAAATAAGACAATCCTTTTCTAATCTGGACAGGATCCAGTCAGACCAAGTGAAGGCCTTTGATCGAGCACAAACTCCTTTGGCCTAGTCTGGACAATTATTTATGATAGTAAAAGAAGAACGTTAGGTTCAATCGAGTGCTAGCATGATTTTCTTGAACCTAATTGAATCTCATTCAGATCAATTGAACTAGATCAGTTCAATTGATGATCACCATATTCAAACCCTTGTTTGTGTGACCTAATTAGGTTCAGTTCTATATGGTAATGAGATATGTCATGATCTCTATCATCGACATCATTGAAACTTCTTTTGATGGATCAGAACTCTTCTGATTCGAACATCTAGAATGATCGATCATCTAAATCATTCTAAGTGACACCTAGCAGTATATGGTGGCAACCCATCAGAGCTGAATGCGAACCTCTTGGTGTGCTACCTGTGTGATTAAGTTCTTCTATCTTGAGCCCCGATCAGATTAGGATTAAGGTGAACTCATCAAACCCTAGTTTCTGTCATATGATATAATCATTTGATTCAAGTCCGATGTGAAAATCTAAATAGAAACTCTTTCTATTATTTCACTCTACCATGGCCATGGGCTTTTGAACTTGATTCTCATGATCATCATAGAGCTACTCCTCTACCACCGAGGTAGATAGATTCCATCTTGATGCAATCCAGTTTCTATAATGAACATGCTATAGCCAACATACACCTCAGGATTTCGAATGGTTAGGAGATCGAGTTATGGTATAGTCAAACTATAACACCCTCAAGGTGAACTATTGATCCACCTCAGATCAAAGAATCAGACACATCACTATAGCATCGAGTCAGTCATTGACGAGAAGGTAGACTTCCTAATGACTACTCGAGGTGGTCACGTTCAGTGCCCTTGTTCTCTAATGAGTACCTGTACTCTTGCTCCAATATCTCCACACCGTAGACTCAAGACTCATCTACTAAAGAGAAGCAATTGTACACCAATCTTCTGGATTAATCACCATCCTCGTGATGATCCTATGGTTGGGAGTATTTTATAAGTTAATAATGATTATTCATGTCTTAAATTTTCAACTCTTGAAAATACGAATAATCATTACCATTAACTCAAAGAATGTATCACAGATACTAAATACACATATGTGATAGAAAATAATTCATTTTATTGATTATAGTCAAAATTATAATTTTGCCCCTAGAAGTGTATTACATGTGTCAGCTAATTCTGGCTTCTAGGGCACATATATCTAACAATCTCTCACTTATCCTAAAGCCAATTGGCTATAAGTCTAAGTCCCATCTTCTCAAGGTGGGCTTTGATTTTTTGTTGTCCCAATGGTTTTGTAAGTGGATCTACCGCATTATCTATGGAATTGACTCTCTTGACCTCGACGTAACCCTTCTCGAGATAATCACGGATGAGGTGGTATTGCTTCTCAATGTGCTTAGATTTTTGGTGAGACCTTGATTCCTTAGCAAGGGCTATGGCGCCATTGTTGTCGCGGTACAGAGGAATGGCATTACTCTAATTTCTACAGCAAACTTCTTGTACTAAAATGCTTCCTTCGCGGCCTCTGATGCAGCGATATATTCTACTTCCATGGTGAAATCTGCTATCATGATTTGTTTGAAACTTTTTCAGCTGACAGCATCACCATTGCATAGAAATAAACTCCTAGATGTCGACTTTCGATCATCTACATCGGACATGAAATCCGAGTCTGTGTATCCCTGGACTTGGAGTTCTTCATTACCAAAGACCAACATCATATCCTTAGTTCTTCTTAAGTACCTAAGGATACATTTCACAGAAGTCCAGTGTTCTTCACCTGGATTTGATTGATATCTGCTTGTGACACTCACAGCATGGGCTATATCAGATCGTGTACATAGCATGGCATACATGAGGCTCCCTATTGCAGAAGCATAAGGGATCTTGCTCATGCGTTCTATTTCCTCAGGTGTGCTAGGGCACATCTTCTTGGAAAGATGAATACCATGTCTGAAGGGTATTAATCCCCTCTTAGAGTTTTCCATACTAAACCTCTTTAGTACTTCCTCTATGTACATCTTCTGTGAAAGTCCTAGCATCCTATTCGGTCTATCCCTATAGACCTTAATTCCTAGAATAAAGGATGCTTCACCTAGGTCTTTCATGGAAGAAATTTCTTGGACAACCATATTTTGACTGTCGTCATCATGGGAAAATCATTCTCAATAAGGAAGGATGTCATCCACGTACAATATGAGGAAGACAACAGCGCTCCCACTGACCTTTTTGAAGATACACATGGTTCCTCTTCATTTTTGATGAAACCAAACGTTTTGATCACATCATTGAAATGAGTGTTCCAGCTCCGAGATGCTTGCTTAAGTCCATATATGGACCTTTGCAGCTTGCAAACCTTGTGATCAGTATCACTGGATGTGAAACCTAGCGGCTGTTCCATATAGATATCTTCCTCAAGATATCCATTTAAGAATGCCGTTTTCACGTCCATTTGCCATATTTCATAATCGAAATAGGCTGCAATGGCAAGCAATGTGCGGATGGATTTTAGCATAGCCATTGGGAAAAAGGTATCCTGATAGTCAATGCCTTCGCATTGACTATAACCTTTTGCCACTAGTCTAGCCTTGAATGTCTCCACATTTTCCCATCTGCACCAATCTTTCTCTTGAAGATCCATTTACACCCAATAGGTACTATACCTTCTGGTGGATCTACCAAGGTCCAGACTTGGTTTGAGTGCATCGAGTCAATTTCTGACTGCATTGCCTCTAGCCATTTCTTGGAGTCGATATCTGATATCGCCTCATTGTAGGTTTTGGGATCATCACCATGAGCACCATTACCTACGAGGAATATTTTCTCTACTTCCTCTGAAATAATACCTTAAGTATCTTTCAAGGGGATGGAAAACTTTTTCCGATCTATGAGGTGGAGGAGGTAGTGTTCTTATTGGCTCAACCTGATTTGGTTCCAATTGGTCCTTAGCTCATTGTACTTATGAGACTTTCTCATCAAGCTTAATCTGCTTTCCAATGCCGCTATCTTGAATAAACTATTTTTCAAGAAAGATGGCATGTCGACTCACAATCACATTGTGGTCTTCTGGAAAATGTAGAAATAGTATCCTAATGACTCTTTAGGATATCCTATGAATCGAGCTCTAAAGGACCTAAACTCTAACTTGTCCGCTTGTTGTCTTTTGACATGAGTCGGACAACCCCAAATTCTGAGATGACTCAGACTTGGTTTCTTACCATGCCATATCTCATACAGTGTGGTAGAAATGGTTTTAGAGAAAATCCTATTCAGTAGATAAATTTAAGTTAAACAATGAGTTCCCCAAAAAAAATCAGAAAGGTCTGCGAAGCTCATCATGGATCGAACCATATCCAATAGAGTCCGATTTCTCCATTCTGAAATCCCATTGAATTGAGGTGTTTCTGGTGGAGTCCATTGAGAGACTATGCCATTTTCATTGAGATAGTCTAAGAATTCTCGGCTAAGGTATTCATCTTCTCGATCTGATCGAAGTACCTTAATGGGTTTTTTAATTTATTTTTCTACTTCATGTCTAAATTCTTTGAATTTTTCAAAAGCTTCAGACTTATGTCTCATAAGATATACATACCATACCTAGACAATCATCGGTAAAAGATAATGAAGTAGACAAAAGCCTCCTAACTGCACATCAAAATGGGGCCGCACACATTAGTATGTACTAGGGCAAGGAGATATCATGGCCTCTCCCAATGTCCTATCAAAAGGGAGTTTTAGTCATTTTGCTTTGAAGATAAGATTCACAAGTTGGATATGACTCGAAAGTCAATGAACTCAATAGCCACATTTTCTTCATTTATTGATCCTATCTTCTGCATATATAACCTAATTTCAAGTCCATAGATACTGTCATTAGACTATCCCTAGGTCATTTGGCATTCACGTTTGCTCGATAGTTAAAATAGATACATCATATGTAGCTATAAAAGATCGTTAATAAGAAAACATTATAATTTTATTTCTTTCAATAAAGAATGTTATAAGATCTTTAAAGAGGTAATCACATACGCTTCTAGTGCTAAGCATGAATAGAAACAAATCTGACTGAGCTGCAGGTACATAATAACAGTCTTTTAAAAACTAAGTCTAAATAGATGCTAATCGAAGAGGAATATTTCCATCACCACTGCAGCAACTCTTACTCCATTATCAAGCGTAGATCACTTCATCCCTCAAAACCTCATCCTATTCTTAAGACCTGCATAGAGAAGTGGCACAGATGAGCACTAGAACAGAGTCCAAGCACCCAACTGATGCAGAAGAAATTGATAGGTTAGACTCAATAACGAGCATACCTTCAGAAGGACCTTCCTTCTTGTTCTTCAGGGTGGCAAGGTAAGTAGGGCAATTTTGCTTCTAGTGGCCGTCGCTGTTGTAATGAAAATACTTTTCTTTGACAGTGGCTTTCTTCTTCGGCTCTGCCTTCTTCTTCTTTCCTCCTTCCATCTTTTGCTTTTTAGTAGACTTCTTTTTCTTTTTAGAAGACTTTCTTTTAAAAGAAGTCCATTCTATAGCAAGAATTGAGCCTTTAGAATCTTTCATAGAAAGCTCAGTGGTGACCAGCATGTTCATTAATTCGGCTAAGAAATTTTGAAGTTTATGCATGTGGTAGTTGATGATGAATTGTCCATATGCATCAGTCAAGAATTGCAGAATAATATCATTCTGCAGATCCAAGTCTAACTTCACACCGAGCTTCTCAAGCTCTTCCAAGTCCTTGATCATCAATAGATAGTGATCTTGGACTTACTGCCTATCAGTCATTTCATGACTTGATACTTGGCTGCACGACTCTGTTCACCAAACATCTCTTGCAGGTGAGCCAATATTTAATGAGCAGTCTTGATATCTTTATGTTGGCACTGAAGCTCATCAGACATCGAGCCCAACATGTAATATCTGATCTTATTATCTTCGTCTATCAATTTTTTCAGAGACACTCTCTATTCAGCAGATGGATGGGCTGATAAGGTGGGAGGGTCCTGATCCAATTACATGGGTTAACTTTCGAAATCACAAAATAATTTATAGTGTTTCTTAAGCCAATCTTTATAATTGGATGTCGGTCACGTCAATGTGTATGTCTAGATACGGCTAATGGGTGGGACAGCAGGATATTTTTTGATGAGTAGATAAAAGATTCTAGTTAGATACTGATAATTATGACTTGACCAATTTGTTTAGAAATATAATTTTAAAAAATTTTATCTTTACTAAAGCTTCCGTTTTTGGATTCCCTACAACTTCCCTCTGTAGAGATGAAAATCTCCAATTAAATTTGATTTCTAGTGGATGGTGCGTCTCAGCAACTAAACTCATTCACCACACACCTTAAAGTTATTATGATGTGTAGGATCAATGAGTGAACAACTCTTGTTCAATAATTTCTCTTAATCATGATGCACCCAAACTTTAAGGTCTCTTAATCATGAATCTCTCACCGTATCTTAGAATATATGATCCCACATCCTTAGTTAGTCAGACTCATCAGTTTCGCACAGACACGGATTTCCTAATTGAGTACTCTCACTCGTATCCAAAATAATGAGCCATATCATCCTCCAGCTCCAATAACAATCCAATGCCTAATAGACATAAGTTGCAGATCTTCTATATCGTGGGGTGCTGTTTAATTGAACTGAGCCACTGTATCCAGTTGAGAACAATCAAAACCCTGAGAAGGCCGCAAATCTACAATGGTCGGAAGACCTCAGACTCTAATCTTTTCTTAGGAGAAATTGATTCAGTCTCATTAAACTAGACTGTCATAGTCATAACAATTATGACTAACCAAGTGGCATGGTTTAGCTCAGATTATTGACCACCTAAATTAGAAACTGATGTCACAGATATTGGGCTAGCATAAGTTGAGATCGATGGATAAGGAATATCATTAACTCGTTAAAGAACGCATTCTAGCCGAGTACTCCCAATTAAAACCATCGGTCATAATGGTTCAAACGTTCCTTAGACACCAAATTATTTGATGCTGAACCCAATTGGATTAGCCTACAATCCAGACTCTAACCCTCTAGAGCCTAATTAGCTCTTGCTTGAATCATGAACTCGATTTGACCGAGACTTAATCCTATTAGGCTTGTCAATAAGCATTGTTGATCCCATCTAACCAAACTCTTGATGTCGGTTTGATCAACCGCTACCTAATTGAGCTATCCAAGCCCGAACCTAGTTTATGAAATAATTGTCTTAGATCTAAATTCCAATTTTAGACCTAATAATTTCATAATCTTAATTTTAATTAAAAGTAAGGGATTCATAAATAAATATCATAATAAAATCCTAAAGTTTAGCGATCTAAGGATTTTGCAGAAAGTAAGTTTTGGGTTTTGATTAAAACGAAACACGCTACATCTCCTACAGTCATAAAAGAACATCCCATTCGATTGGGAGGAGAGGGCTTTAATTTTTCATTTTTAATGAACGGCGGCTAAGGAATAACTCTTAATCCAGGAACATGTAATACTAAAAATAGTTTTATGATCTATATAATTCTCATATACAAATTAGGTCTAATATCATATTTGCATACATTCTATGTATCGATCATGCATATTTTCAGATCTAAATTAATCTCAAATAATTAACTAAAAATTAGATTTAATTAGATCTTATCAAAAATAAACTCTAATCTAGATAACTATTAGTAGATTATATTCTAACACTAGTCCTAGACTGCATCAATCCATATCTTCATATGATGTTTAAAATTAATAACTTTTTATTTACTAATTTTTAGATATTATTATATATAATATAATATAGAAAAATATATAAATAAATAGATCTAAAATATATTAATAAATTAAATTTAAAACATGCAAGCACTTGCTATAGAACTATTTCTAATTTTAGAAACTTAGTATGCATAATTTTCTAATTGTGATCCAGTTATTTTAATTTTAATTATTCTGATTTTAAATCGATCATATTCTTGTATCTGAAATCTTATAATTATTTTAATTAAAATAAATTTAAAATTAGATCTAAACACTTAAACTTGACCTCTGA